>JABTXL010006405.1:6203516-6291114 GCA_025134845.1 Neodon shergylaensis
TATTTATTTATTTATTTATTTATTTATTTATTTATTTATTTATTTATTACCAGGAACAGGTGCTGGGCTTAGCAAATACTGTGTCTACAGCTAATGGCATGCTTGAGTGGCTTCTCCTGGTTAGACAGGTCATGCCGAAAGATCTGTTGAGTAGTTGTTTATAGCTGTTCGTATTCAGAATCTGGTGGATATACTGTTGAATTGTTGTCGTCCTGGGACTAACTGCTTGGAATCTTCTGGCTCCCCCAAATTCCACTCTCTCTTATCCAGACACTTCTGACTCTCGCCACCCCCGGGGCCTTTTCACATGTGCCCCCATGCCTGGCACAGACGCCCCAGTTCTTCCCATTCTTGGGCCATTTCTCAGCTATCAACTAGGAGCCCTCGCCACCACCCAGTGCCATGTATTCCTTTTCTCATAGCATCAACTCTACCCACAATCCTCTCTGTCTCCTGTTCGTGCTCACTGATGCTTACGCTCTGCAGCTTACATGGAGTGTGCGGTATAATACACGTTGAATATATGAAAAAAATGGCTAATGGCTATATACAATTTTGAGCTTTACAGATAACGAAGAGAATGAGGATACTTTTTCTAATCTTCAAGGTGCATATTTTAGAGATAATTTTCATTTTGGATGATGGTCAATCAAGTGTTGTTCTGGTGGTAGGCTTGGAGCCTTGTGTGTATCTCTCTGAAGACAGTTTGGTATGGAGTGTCAAACCCCTTCAAACTCCAGGGGAACTGATTCCTGTAATATTTCATCTGTGATATTTGTTCTTTGTGTCTGAAGTTCGTCTAGGTTCCAAACTGCAACAGACAGCCAAGTCAGTAGCTTGGCCTTTTTAAAAGAGATACAGGACTTGGCTGAGGACATTTTTGAAACAATGGACAAGGCAAAGAGCTTACAAAAACTCTGGCTGAAAAGATCGGAAACCTCCGGTAAGATCCTGAAAGGGTATCCTTGGTTTTGGGGGAGTGAGAATCCCTTAAGCTACCAGCTTCTCTCGCATTTAGGAGAAGGCGCGCCCCCTGCTGGACAAGGCCAACACTGCTTGCTGTTAGGGAGGGTGGAGTTGGATCCTTCCTCTCTGGGAGGCATAAGGGGTACAAAGGAGGAGTTAGCCAATAGGCTGAGGCCTATCCAGTTTAACCACCCCTTCTAATGCCGTCTCTCCATCCCATGATGTCTGCCCATATTTAAGAACTGCCCACACCTTCTCTATTCCTTTTTTCTCTGGATATGTGACTTGGTCTTTCCTTTTGGTTTTTGAGAGAGGGTGTTAACAAAAACAGGTGCCCTTCCACAACAAATGAGGGAAATCTGCTGGACTCTGTCATGGGGTCCAGGTTCATGCATGTAACCTCAGCATTTGAGGACTAGAGCAAGATGATATTGTCAAGGCCAGCCTGGGCTACACGATGAAGATGTCTCAATAAGCAATAACATTTGTTTTGGAGGAGGGTTAAGTGTTAAGTACATTTCTTTTCTTTCTTTTTTTCCTGATACAATTGAAAAAACCAGTTTTCTCCAGATGGGTATATCCATTTTCAGTTTGTTATTGTCTGAGCTACTTCCCAGAGCATATATTATTTAAAATTTTGAAAAACAATAATTTTACTTTTCTTTCTCCTCACATCTGAAGGTTTTGCCTGTTTGTTCTCTGAGAAAGGGTCTTGCTTTGTAGCACTGGATGACCTGGAGCTTACTGTGTGGACCAGGCAGGTTCTAAAGTCAGCAATCCTCCTGCCTCTGCCTCCTGGGTGTTGGGATTGCAGGTGTTGTGGAATATCAGTCCAAGATGTGTTATATTAGTTTATGCTGTGGAATATTTGTTTAATGATGCAAAGATGCATTGCATTCTTTTATGTTGCATTTGTTTAACTTTGTAATGTTGTGTTTCTTTGCCTGTCTAATACACCTGATTGGTCTAATAAAGAGCTGAATGGCCAATAGATAGGCAGGAGAGAGAAATTGGTGGAGTTTCCAGGCAGAAAGAATATACAAAAGAACAGGGAGGAACAAGAAAAGGAGAAGGAAAGGAGGATGCCAGGGGCCAGCCACCCAGCAACACAGGCAGCACCAGAGTAAGAAGGAAAGAAAGAGATATAGAATAAAGAAAGGTAAAACCCAAGAGGCAAAAAATAGATGGGATAATTTAAGTTAAGAAAGGATGTCTAGAAATAAGCCAAGCTATGACCGGGCATTCATAGTTAAGAATAAGTCTCCATGTATTTATTTGGGAATGGGGTGGCGGGCCCCCAAAGAACAAAGAGCAAAAAGAACCAACTGTAGGGTGTGCCAACCCACATCTTGCTTTTCTCTATTTCCATTCGCTCTTTTCATTTTGTGGTGAGTGCTCCCAATGGCAGGTGTGGTGAGAGATCGGCAACAATACCGGACAAAGTATTGAGATTGCTTTACTGGAAATTATAACAGTGAGGTTTGGGATATAGCAACAACAGCGGTCTTCATATTTATCCTTCTATTTGCTCTCCTTTCTATTTTGAGCCTGGCCATGTCATTTCACTTGCAGCCTGAAGCAGGCACTCTGGGGTCTGACCAGCTGACCTGTTAAATGTGTTTTATTGTAGGTTCCTCCTATGGCTCAAGTTTTCTAACAGTGAGTATCCCCAGCAAGGCTGGAAACACAGACACAATGATTCGGTGTTCTCTTTGTAGCTGAGTTTATATTTTCAAGGACTATTAATCATCTGATTTTTTTACAGCAAATGTGCAGGGTGGGACTCAACTGAAATAAATTTACATCAGATATAGATTGAAAGATGGGTTTTGATTTCTTAAGTCAGGGCTCTGGGTCCATGAGGAGGAGAAGATGGGAGGGGAGGCAGCGGGTTAGGTAGGTAGTACTCAGGTTGCTTTGGGGGAGGGATTTAAGCCAACAAGACCTCAAAGTTGGTGAGATTTGTGTTTGGCATATTACTGTTGACTTCCTTTAAAGGTGGGACTTTAGTTAAGGTCATAGTTATCAATAGGACGACCTGTCATCGTCTGTACACATTTGAGGTTGTCACAGCTAGGGTGGGTAGAGAGGCCATTCTTTGTTTCTGGTGAGCAGAGGGGGAAATGCTACTAAGCATCTTCCAAAGACAGACAACCTCACAACAGAGACTCACCCAGCCATCAGCAGAGTCAGGGCTGTGGAGGCTCAAGCAAAGGGTAAACCTGTCAACACCGAGGTTCTTGCCTGCTCACACTGCTCCTCCAGACACTCAAAGCCCAGGTATTTTTGGCAGCACTGTGTTCTGACATTGTGTCTGAACAATTCTCAGAAGACTCCAAAGCAGCTTAAGCAAACATGTACATAGTAAACCATTGGAAGCATCCAACAGTAAAGGCCAGCCATTGCTCTGGATGGAGCAGATTAATGGATGACTATGCATCCATCAAATGACTCCTTACTGTGGCCAGACGCCTACCCTAACTGCTGTACCAGGGCAAAGGGGCTCATCAAGGTTTGTGGAAGCTCAGTTTACAAATAACTGAGGAATGTTAGCTTAATCGGGCGAAGCACTATTTTAATGATCAATTAGCATTTTAAGGGACTTGTGATGAGTAGCTCACCTAAATGTCCGATGGCTTGTGACAATGAAAGGCTGATACAATCAATTCTGACAAACAGCTTGATGCCCTTTGTGTCCTCTCTGACAGTTTATCTTACTTACACTAAACACTTTCACACATAAGTAGGTTGTTTGGAAGGATGGACAATTTTAATATTCAGAACTAGGATACGTAAATGTTGATGCCTTACCATATATACCGTCAGTAATTGACATGGAAAAAGATATGGCGACTGGGGAAAGTAGACACTGCTGTCATGTCCACGGTCTGATTGTTATTCACAGACATTCGGGCAGTGCATGCGGTGAGCTGAAGTGGGGCACAGCAAAGCAGTCCTGTTTGTCACAGTGAAAGGATTCTAGGGCCATGTTTTGGTTGTAGAAGTCTGGTAATGACATCATATCACTTGACGTCTTCCTTTCCTCCCTTGCTCCCTTCTTTCTTTCTCCCTCCTTCTCTCTCTCTCTCCCTCCCTCCTTCCTTCCTTTCCTGGGTCTCATTTAGCCCAGGTTGCACCCCACCTGTCCATGTCATGATGAGTGACTTTGAACTCCCAATGCTCCTGTCCCTCAAGCTCCTCCATCTCTGGGCATGCTCCAACACATGTTTGGTTTTCTGCTTGATTTTCTTATAGAGTGGAATGCTCTGTGACATAATAAGAGCAGAGGAGTGAGACATGAATTCTATCTTTCCAAGGTTTTCTTGGCTCTGTGGCGAGGGGAAGGAAGGGGAGAGGAAAAATCAGGAGATGGGCTGGGGCATGGGGGCGATCCACAGTGGCGTTGTCGAGGAGGGCGCAAGGACACAAACTGGGGGTTGAGGTACACCGTCTGAGACAGATGCATGGTGCTGGAGAAGAAGCGATGCTCAGAGGATGGAGAGTATAGATGGAGAGAAGGTAGAAAATGTGTCTGAGAAGGTGTGCGAGGCTGGAAGGAGGAAGGGAATGAGGCAGAGTGATTGGGAAGTCCAGAAAAAGTATTTGTCTCAGTACTGTGGAGGGATCAAGTGACAGCAGCGTACACTTCAGGTAACAGCCTCTAGGTGGTGGGAGGGTGGCTGCTGCTTCCCATAGAGGGAAGAGTGTGGGAGTGGGACTCTTGTCTCCTGGGAGAGAGAAGGAATGGGCAAGAGACAGGTTTTAAAATTCCAGGAAGATATGCAGGGAGCTGAAAGGCCAGGCATAAAAGCTGTTCCTGAGCCCAGGTTCCACACCTCTTGCTGGTTGTCTGGTCTAGCCTCAGCTAAGGCTGATGGTTCCCTGATAGCCCAGCCTCCTGGTCAGAGCACCCCACAACAAGCACATGCTGGGAAGATTTACTTTCTCTATCTGATGGGGACATCAGAAGCAAGCTCAGCCTGAGGGGATGGGGGCTGGCACCCTGAGCAACTCTGCCAGGGTACCACCCATTGGTGGGGCCTGTGACAGCAAAAACCTGCTTCCCTCCCCTCCCTTCTTCTCTTTCCTGAATCCTTCTTTCCTTCCTCTTTCCACTTTTTTTCTGCTGCTTTTCTTCTTACCTTATTTTTCTTTACGATCGTTTACAGTTATTTTAGTGGTTATTTTTTGGTGTCGATACTCGATTTTAGACATACAAATTTATCTATTTTAAAAGTAGAAACAACCTAGTAGTTTTAAAATCTTGTCTGTCGAACATAGGCAGGTGCTAGTTATGAGTATCTGAAGAATCCTGTCCGTCTGCCTTTCTGTCTCTTCTTTGCCTGGTTAAACATGAACTAGGAAAACTTTTGGCGTTTTTTATCTGTCAGGTGGATCTCAATAAAACGGAGGATGTGCTATCGAGATTGGAAAGCCTCCACCAGCAGCCTCACGTGTGGCACTTTCTACACTCACTTCCCAGACTTCCCACAACCCACGCTCACTTGGAAGACAGCGTGGACACCGTGACACACTTTCTCCAGGCAGGTTTGAAGTAAGTGAAAACTAGCAACAAGTGGTTGTATGTCTTATGCTCCACCATTGTAACAGGGGAATGTTTCACTGAGTATTGTTTTCATAAAAGAAACTCTCCTAGTGTTCTGCTGAAACATCTGGAGCCATTACACCTCTGTCTTTGTCTCCGTCTGTGTGCACATATCTTACCTGGGGGCAGAGGTGCAGTTTAGCTCATAGTCAGCCACCAGAAAGCTAACATTATCTGATTCACATTTCATTGGCTTGTATTGTCTTTGAATGATCATTTCTAATGACTGCATAATATTCCATGTTGATGAAACAGTACGTACCATAACATACTTCATGATCTTACCATCAGCTGTGTTCTTTCTAAGGTTTTCACCACTAGAAAAGTGGTGACATAAATGTAGTAATTGGAGCTAATAATGCCCAAGACAACGTGTAGCCTGATAAGCTCTGTGCCTTCCTGACAAGTTGGGACCCGATTGGTATTGTGGCTCCCACCACATGTCCTTAGAGGTGCATTCTGGAGCAGAGCTTTCTGTAGTGGGCTTCCTACTTTTCCACCAGTGATTTTGACATTGAATTATCAATGTCACCACACAATACACAGCCCCTTGTGATGCCGACATGGCTGAGGGTTGTCAGGAGTGGGTGCTTCTTAGCCCTCAAGTTCTGCAGCACAGCTCGTCTGAGGATCAGAACTCTTAAGACTTTTTAGTTGTCATGAAGATGCACTGGATGGCGGAGAATGAAACACTTCATTATCTTAAATACTTGACATGTCAGGGGGAGCCTCCTTCCATCCCCTTGCTCTATGCATTGGATGTATTAGCAGTGGACAGTGGGAATGGTCAGATTGTTGAGAGGGAGGTACGAATTGAAACTAGAAGGTATTGATGGCAGTGGCTGACAGTGTCACCTTCTGTGGCTTTCATTTGTTTTATATTGTGTCTATGATAACAAGGAAATCTACTCATCGTAGGCATTGCTTGCAAGTAATGTTGGGGTTCAGGGATGATTTTTTACAAGAGCAGGGTTCTCCTAACTGCACAAAACTGCAGGTAGAGATATTCCTTACTGGGAAACCACGTGAAGATCACCCGTTTGGGACCACGATGCATGGTAGAGTCAGCTTCATGTGGCTAAAACACATGCAGTTCCAACTCAGCTGAAGATGTTATCTGACCTATAACTGCATCTACAAAATATTGTCAGTTACAAAACAGAATTCATATCATAGACCTATGGACTCCCCTTGTCTAAAGCCCCTTATCTGTAAAGCAATTTGAGAACCTCCGGTTGGCCCAGGACTTTTTCAGATGCCTGGATAGGACATAGTGCAACATGTTCTCTGAGCATTAGACTGACTATGGGAGCCTGAGGCAGCCCGGTTGGCTGCTCATCTCTTTTTTATATTGTGTATTCTGTCTGGCCTTGTCAGCTGCCAAGAGTGGGCCGGAAGACCCCAGGCTGAGCATAAAACAGCCGCCGTGGTAGAGCACCCCAAAACAGGGTGTGTGTGAAAGCCACTCAGGGGTATTTCAAGAGAGGAACTCACTTCTGATTGTTCTCTTGCCCAGGGCGTTAGGGTTACATTAAACCAAGCAGAATTGCTGACATATTAGTGGTCTGGCAACATATTGGAACAGGGCTGGGGTCTGGCCAATGGGAAATAAATAAGTCTGGAGTTGATATTCTTTGGCTGGCTACCAACTCACTCTGCCTGGTTCTGTTTCCGTTCTAGTTCGTTAACATCTCTGGGAGCTTTGGACTGGCTACCATTGCAGCAGATGGTTCCCCAGGTTTCTAGACATGTTCTGAATGTGACCATTTCTACCCTGCGGTTTCTGTTGCAGCATGGAGCAGCTGCCAATGGTGAGGGACCTGGAGGGCTGGGGCCGGGTTGGGGGTGTTCTATTCTTGCAGTGCTTTAACAGGCACAGAGCTGCAGGGCTCTTCAAAGATGTGATTAATAAATAACTCGACCCCAAGCCCACTGTTTCTGCTAGTAAAAGACAGACATAGAATTAAAACTTTCAAGTCAAAAGTGGCTGGATTTCTACTGCTGCTGCTGAAAATTCCTCAGCCATTGCGAATAAGAACTGCATTCATATTCCAAATAACTGACTTCTGAATTCCTTAAGTTGTAAGCTCTTTTAAGTTAAAAGGAACCACTTGTTCTGCGCTTTTTACCTTTCCTCTCTTTAAGTTCCTACTGGGAAGAAGCTGGAGTTGGAGGCAGTGGCTAAACAGTGAGGTAACTCAGAGACGGCATACTATTGTGTAGGTAATAAGTAGCTTTCTTCAGGGAGGAGATGGGATCCCCTATTTTCTTGACTCGGACATTATTAAGTTGTCATTGGAGTTAATATTTTACTTATAAGTTTATCCCCTTTTGTTTGTTGTTGTTGTTGTTTAACTCTATGGGAAATGCAGCGAGAGAACGGTGAAGTTAGAATTCATGTGCTATCATCTCTTGTCTACCTGTCCATCTGATTTCATCCAGCCACCCACATAGCCATTTGGCTGTTCATCCGCCCACCCACTTCTCTACTCATTTATATATCAGTTAATCCATTCCCCACCCTCACACCGTCATTGCTAATCCACCATCTTCAGCATGCATCTACCTATTTCATCTATGATCTAAGAAGGAAATAGCGCGCGCTCTCTCTCTCTCTCGCTCGCTCTCGCTTTCTCTCTCTCTGACTAAAGTTTAAATCTAGAGCATTACACATCACTCAAGTATTCTATCACCTTTTTTATATACCCAGTACTTTAAGACATATTTTATTTTTATTTTCAATTATATGTGTATGTGTATAGGCTTGCACACATGAGTACAGTGCCTATAGATAAGGTCAGAAGAGGGCACCAGGTTGAAGTGGAGTTGGAGGCAGTTGTGGTTCACTGGCTATGGATGCTGGGAGTTTAACTAGCTCAGGTCTTATACCACAGCATTATTCACTCTCAACCACAGGACCATCTCTTTAGCATCCCCCTCCCGCTTATCATTATTATTTTTTACACAAACTCATTGAGATTTGTATATTAAACAAGTGTTTGTTTGAGTGGCTAGGCTAACCTAGATGCATGATATTTTATTTGTGAGTTCATTCCAATAAAGTGATTTTTACATTAAAATTATTTTTATTTAGAGAAAGTATTTCATTAAGTTTCTCAGGCTGGTATTGAACTTGTAATCATCTAGACTTGGTTTCTGAAGATAGCTGAGATCATAGTTATCAGTAAGAAATGATTGTTGCACTCAGAGATGTCATGTTTGTAAAGAAGCAAAGATGTCAATACAGGAAACAGAGACCAAAGAGTGGACAGCATCAAAGAAGGATTTTGAAGAATGTTAGGACTCATTGACAGGCTCAATGAGCATTTCTAGGAAAAGGGAACAGTGCTTGACATGCAGGGGCTTGCCTGGAGTGGAGAATGCTCAATTGTCAGTGTATTTGAGTTATATCAGGCAGTGCTGAGGGTTAGCTCAGAAAGGGAGCCAGGCGAAGTCTCAATGGCCAATGGAGCAATAGATTCAGGATGCACTGTAGAGAGATGCTCCAGAGGCATGTGTGAGCAAGGGTTGGAGGCAGGCAAGTCTTGGGTCCCAGTTCCCTTTGGCCTTTTACTTTTGGTCCTGTGTCCTGAGCTATACCATATATTGGTTTCACAGAGATTCCTGTAAATCCAGCCATATTTCTCCTGTTGTCTGGAAAAGTGTAATACAATATGGTCCTTCATGATACCCTCCCTCACTCCATTTACAAATTCCACTTGCTGCTTGGGATTCAACATAGTAGATCTTGTGGAGTTTCTTTGATTTTTCTCTATGAAGGAAGCTAGGCCATTAAAGATTAACTCAATTTTTATATCAATTAAGTTCTACCAGAGGCTATTTCTTAAGTCCAGAATAAAAGCCTGGAGGTGGGGTAGAGATATATTAAAACACCCCATTGAAAGGTTCCCTGTGACCTCAATTGTAACAAACTCATCTGGAAGCAGAAATTCGTGCAAATCATCCAAATTATAACATTCAATTTAACTTACAATTGGAGATATAATTACTTTAAAGAATGCAATTAAAAGCAATTTTCTATCCATTTGAGTCAGAGCTAAGAAATACGATTAAAAAATAGACTTCTAGAGACCACTGAAAATTGCCTTCATTTCTCTTGTCTCCAAGAAAAAAAAATGCTTTTCCTGGCTGAACAGATTAAAGTCCATGGAGGAATGGGACGGTGCTGCTGTCCCAGCCGCATCAGTCATTGGCATTATTAAGTCACGTGATCTGAACAAACCACTGTTCAGCCACGAATTCCAGAACCCATATTGCCCTTCAGTTTCAAAGAATGTTATCTTTCTATCCCAAAGCATTTTGGTAGACTGATGACACCGTTTTTTTTTCTTCTGCAAGTCTGTGTCTAGGTCTAATATCAGTGGGGTTAGGTATTTATTGCTCAGGCTTGAGAACCACATCCTTTGCCTGTAAACCCTGTCTTAGTCTAGGAATGAGATTTTGAGTGATTGTGTCTACTTCTTCCTCTCTCTAAAGAGAACATTTACTGTACTGTTTTTTGACAACATAGATCTCATGTAGGAAATGTTTAATTCTCAGCCTGGCATCTCAGCAACATCCCATGAGGGCTAATTTTAATCTTAGCAAGCAATCTTATTTTGACCCATGGCATCATGCAAGGACAATATTACTGGAAACCGAAAGTCTTGGATTCACAGTATTTGCCTCCTCTTCTCTTTCTCCCCTCAAATGTTATGGCTAGAGCTGGGGAGTTATGTGGCGGGTTAAGAGCATGTATTGCTCTTACAAAAGACTAAGTTTGGTTCCCAGCACCCAGGTCAGGCAGCTCACAATTGCCTGTAACTCCAGCTCCAGGGGATCCAGCGCTCTCTGCTGACCTCCATGACCATGTGCATACATGTGAACATACTCTCCCACTCATAATTAAAAATAATAAAAAATCCCTTAAAAAAGTGTCATGGGTCTTATCTGTAGCATTCCCATAACCACATTAACTTAAGGATGATATGAAATCACACATGTGGCGAAATCTTGCAGGTGACTGGCACATGTAAGGTACATGGCAGGTGACTATAGAATCTGTAATGTTCCATCTAGTTCCAGCATTGCTGGCAAAAGTTCCCTAATGGCTTGTGTGCTGTTATATTTGCAGTTGCCAGGCTCTGCTCCCAGGAGATTTCATCAGACTTCGGGAGTTTGAACTTCTACTTTGGGCTGGCACACTCCCAGAAGGTGCCACCTGAGTGTTTGCATAGCGTACAGGCTTTATGTCTCAATTATTCCAGTTGGAATAACCTTATACTGTGGCTCGAACTTTGAGAATAGGCCTTGAAGGTCTCTCTATAGTATTTTATATTGAGTCCTTTGCCTTGATGATACGCGTAGCTGGTGTTCATATGTAGCTAGTATGAAGCCAGTGTAAAACTATTGCAGTACATTAGTTTTCATTTGGCTATCTGATTAATTTCCCTGAGATAGCATTTTAGACTAGATGTGAACTTACTGCGTTCATTGGTTGGAATTTTTTTTTTTTGTTTTTCGAGACAGGGTTTCTCTGTAGCTTTGGAGCCTGTCCTGGAACTCCCTTTGTAGACCAGGCAGGCCTCGAACTCACAGAGATCCGCCTGCCTCTGCCTCCTGAGTACTGGGATTAAAGGCGTGCGCCACCACCGCCCGGCCATTGGTTGGAATTTTACAAAGCACTTGGAATGTGCTTTTCAATTCTCCCTTGGAACTGTGTCGTCGTCCGTGTGGTGGGTCTTGAGACACTCAGCCACATTTCTCTTAGTATCTAGAACACTAGTTCTCCCTTATGGATGGTTTTAGTTTTCCACAGCCAGCTGCAGCCACGAATAGTAATTTTTAAAATGAACAAAATAAGCAATTAAAAACATTTAAAGATTTCTTGATTTTTTTAACCTATATATACATGTGTGTATCTCTGTGTGTATGAGCCTAGGTGTGCAGGTACCCACAAAGGCTGGAGAAGGGTATTGTGTTCCTCAGAGCTGGAGTTATAGGCCACTGCGAGTCATCCAACGTGGGCTCGCTCGTGTTCTTTGTAAGAGTAGCAAAAAATCTAAACTTCTGAGTCATCTCTATAGCCCAAATCCACACGTTTTAAAATGCATGGCCTTCTGAATAATGAGATGAAATCTTACCCTTTCCTGTTCCATTTGCTCTGGACAGGAATCACTCTTTTGTCCCACATCCACCCTGTATACATTGCCTGCACGTTAGGCATTTGGCAGCCAAAGGTACTCTTGGTTATCAGACCAGCTGTCATGGCACGGTAGTGCTTTTGTTCAAGGAACCTTTGTTTTGCTGAATAGTCATCTCCAAATGCAAAGAGCCGTGACCCTGGCAATTTTACTGATGAATATTATTGTTGTATTACTAGTTGCTTAAATGCCTACTATGCCTACTTTATAAATTAAAGTTTCTCATGGGTATATATGGGCAAAAAATTTTATTATATCCAGGGTTTTGTTAGGTATGGTTTCTGGCATCTACTAGGGTCCTTGCAGTCTATACTGTGTATATGAGGCATGATGACTCTACGGACTCTTGGTTATTCTTCTTTAAATTTATTATTAATTGATTTTGTGTCTGTGCGTAGAGAAGTTTATGCACATATATGCATAAGCTTAAGTGAGTTTATGTGTATCATCTGTTCTTAGATGGAGGCATGGAGCAAGAAGTCTGGAGTTACAGGTAGTTGTGAGCCAGCATGTGGGTGCTGGGGACTGAGATTGTGTCCTCTGCATGAACAGTAAACACCCTTACCTTTCGAGCCACCTCTCCACACATTGTTCTTATCTATTCACAAATGGCATTTAATGGTAGTAATCTTAATTTTCTATCCACTTAGAGATATTATTTTCTTTATTATTATAGGCATCTGTGAATATCAAAATAACCAGTGCCTAAATCATTTGTGTTCACAGAGTCCGTTTACCACCTGTCCCTGCAGAATACGGTGTGGGATCTACAGAAAGTCCAGTCTGATCTCAAATCCCTGTTTGGTTTGAATGACCTTCAAATGGAACGTCTCCTGAATTATTCAGCTGAGCTGAAGGAGGTATGCATACTTTTATCCTCCTGACATTGGCCGTCCTTAGAGTGACCCTACAATATGGTGACCCTCTGAATCTGCATCTCACATACAACCGCAGACCCAGTGTTTTAGATGAAACATGAAGATGCGCCACCTACTTCCTTGTCATTCCACCCTAAATAGCACTGCATAGTAACTATTTACAGAACACTTACACATGTTAGCTATTTTAAGCCACCTGGAAATGAGTTAAAATATATAGGCAGATGTTTGCAGGTCTTACGCAAATACCACAGCATTTGAATAAGAGAATTGGCATCTGTGGCTTCTGAAATCTTTGGAGGGTCCCGGAATCAGTACTCCATACAAATGGTGGGACAGCTGTATACCACAGGGGCCAGATGGGTGGTAGCAGTGGGAGATGAAGGAAGGAGAGTGAGGTCTGCTCCTAAACTCCGAGGTCCTCTCCCTATGTATAGCAGTTCATTGAGATCTCTCTCTCTCTCTCTTTCTCTCTCTCTCTCTCTCCCCCCTCTCTCTCTCCCTCTCTTTTTCTTTCCATCTTTTTTCTTTTCTTTCTTTTTTTTTGAACAGGGTTTCTCTGTGTAACCATCCTTGCTGTCCTGGAATTTGCTTTGTAGACCAGGCTAGCCTCGAACTCACAGAGATCTGCCTGCCTCTGATTCCCTAGTGCCAGGATTCAAGACCTGCACTGCCACATCCAGCAAGACAACCTATTCTTTCCTTATCATTCTACCACAGCACTCAGGCAGTTTAATGTAATATGAACTTGATTACCCTGGGAACCCTCAGTAGGAGGAGCCAGGCCATGCCGGGTGGAGGTGTGATGTCTACTAAGTAGACCTGTGAGCATGGCTCCAGGCAAGAAAGTGAGTCTCAGTGGAAACAGATATATGGGAGGTTCTACAGACAAAGAAAAAATGGATATGAGAGATGAGCTAGCTAAAATTGAGCCCCAATTCCTAAACCAGATAAAATAAAGGTGTCGTCTTAGCCCACCCTTAGAACATAGTTTACATGGATATTGCCAAGACTCTGTGGGTGTCTTTTGTCTGCAGAGCTTTCTTCTATGACCCCAGACAGTTGGGAAGCCCTTCTGCTTTGCAGTAGGTACAATAATACACACCTGTATCCTTGGTTTATGAACTCCTTCTCAGATCCCCACCTATGTCTATAGGACTTTTCTTGTATGTTAAGTGAAGACCCAGTATCTCCTTTCTAAGTCTTTGAAGGTAACCATCTACTTGGAGGTGGGATTTAACTTACTTTCCTTTGATTTTCCATGTCCTTGTGAGTATTCTTCCCTGATAGAGTAGCCATGCTTTGAATACGCTTCCCCCATCCCAAGGGTTTGGAAATCTAATTCATGAATTTGTTAATAGTATTAGGAGACGGACCCTTTGTGAAGTAACTAGGACCAGATGTAGTCACGGGGTGGTTAGCTCATGATGACACTGGTGGCTTTATTAGCGGAGGAGGAGACCTGAGTGCCACACTCACCCTGTATGGCCGTGCCATATTCCCTGCCATGTTTTGATGAAGAATAAGGCCCTCATCAATGCCAAGAAGATTCTCAGACCTGCCATTCTCCAGATTCTTGGATTATGTGAGCCCAAGAAGCCCAGCAGGTGTAGGCTTTTTGTCTACCACCTGCAAAAATTGTATCCATCAGCCCTGGGGGTTAGGATAGGACCTAACCTCAGGGTTGGTGCATCTGCTTCCCACTTCTATAAAAAGCCTTTGAATGTCTGATACCTGTTCATGTCTTCAGGTCCTCTCCATGTCCGGCCTGACTTTCATCCCTCCATTTCTCATGCCTTTGGGGATCCTCACCATACACTACCCCTGGACTAAAGTGCACCCCATCACTACCTTTTTCTGCCTCCACAAAATGACTGAGTTCCATGTGCTAGGAGACCCCATGACCTCACTCTCGCCTCAGTGTTCCCATGACATCCTCAGCCTCTGTGACAGGGCCTGCCAAAGGGAACTTGCTGTCTGTGCATGCTGCTCTTGCAGATTGAGCATCTAGGCAGGGACAAGGCCTTATCTTTCCAGCAGGATACATGACTTTCAGTTAGAAAGAGAGAGAGGAAAGAAAACCACAAGGGGCTCTGTGGCTTTGACAGTCACAAGTGAATAATTTTCATTTGAGTCCTAAAGAAAGAGTGGGATGAACAAAGACACTTTATTTTTCCTTGATCACAGCCATTGTGTTAGTCCTGTTTGATGGTGAAATGCCACAGAGATGTATGCCCCAGGAACTCCTTTCCCATCACTCTGGAGGCTGAAAGACTTAGGGCAGGGTACCAGGAGACTGGCTGTCTGGTTAAAGTCCACTCCTAGGTATAAGACAGTGTCTTCTCGCTGTGTCCTCACACAGTCCATGGGATGAATGACAAGCTCGCCTTGTTCCTCTTTCACACGAGAAACATTAGTCCAATGACGACAACTCCTTCCTCTTGAGTTCATTGGCTCCTGTGCTGATCGCCTCTCCGTTCTTGTAGCAACTACCTGAGATTTTGATCACTTTAATAGAAGGAAGGTTTATTTGGCTCAGTTTCAAGCATGTCATGCGTCTCTTGGCCCCAGCGCTCTTGGGGTTTTCAGTGAGGTGACAGACATGGCAGGTAGCACAGTGGAAGGAGCTGTTTACTTCCTGGTGACTCAGAAGCAAAGACAGGGCCCCAATATCTTGTAGAAGAGAACACCCCAGATAATCTGATGTTTTCCTCCTATGCCTCATGGTAACCTCCTAATAATACCCTATGGGCCTTTAGAGAATACCAGTTGCAACCTGGAGAGCTTTTGAGTGACTCTTATTCCTCACATTGTCACTCTGTGGGTGATGGCTTCCAGGTAGGCATTTTAAGGTGTTGAAAACATTCCTACCACAGCAACCATCAACAGACCTTTAGACGTCACTATAGTTGCAGGAAGAATGCAGAGGAGGTGGATGTAGCTCCTTTTGTGACACACATTTGTAGAGTCGTTTTAGAGAACTTAGTACACAAAAGAGAATTGGTCCAGAATGGTAAGGCAATGTCTAACCAGGATTCAATTGTAATCTTTCTTGTTTTGCCTGGTTTTGATAACTAGAAAAGACTGTTCTTGGCAAAGCACCGTTGTTAGTTTAGAGTATCAGCTGAACTGGCTTGGCTCGTGATGGCTTTGGGTGGGAGAATGAGGGTGAGCAATGTTTGCCTTAACCATGTGTCTTCCTCCTGGAGACACAGGGGCTCCTCCTGTTTCTAAAAGAACAGGATCCATTTCTGTTCTTAACTATCGAGGCTTCCCCTCAGGACAGATAACACGGACATCATGGGTGACACAGTACTGTCAGGCGAATACATGAGCTTTGTCTCCAGCAAGACTGGGGTCTTATTTTGAAAGGAAAACATTCCAGGGAAAACTGCTTTACTTCTAAGTATTTTTTCATGTTCTTTCCAGATTCCTACACACAGCTTCCTGGAGAGGATGATATGTTCCATCTTGTCCAACACTTCGGAGGATGAAGCTGAGAGCAAGGGCTACCAGGAAGACTGCCATCCCAAGTGGTCAGCGGTCAAGAACTATATCATCCATGCAGTCAGTTGGCTGAAGCTCTACGGACAGGTGCTATTGTGTGCCTGGATGCTCTGAGTGCAGCAGATTCCCCCCTACCCCCTTGTCATTCACTGTGTGATTCTGTGACTTTTCCTGGGAAAGATCTTAGGACCTTTGTATCTGGTCATTGTGACCCGCTCTCAGAAGCATCTAATGGCCTCAACTTGTCAAACTCTCAGCCACAAAAAGCATGTGACTTAGGTACACAAACACAGCTGTTAGCTAAGAGGTTCCTAGATCTGTGCTTTGTCCCTGGCAAGTGAGATCCCTTGTGCCACTTTGAATGTCATGCCAGCATTAGTTTTGCCCCATGCTGCCTCTGTTTGTTCCTTGACACACTGTGCAAAACTAATGACTGTGATTTAAAGGCCTGTCAGCTGTCTCCAGAGATAAGGGAAAAGTGTGCATTGGGGGTTGTTTCTGAGATGCTGGTGTATAGCAGAGTATGCTGGTAAGTAGAAAGATAGCCTCCAAAGCTCACAATGGCCTTGCTGGCTCTCAGCTCTGTTCCTTGAGATATGAGGGCACTGGCAGGCCACACCCCTCACAGTACCACCCACTCCTTGTCAAGTATTATATCCACTTGCATCCCAAAATCTTCTTCCTCTTTAAACATGCATGACTGATAAAGGGGAAAATCTCAATTAGCGAGCAAAAAAAAAAGAAAAAAAAGAAAAAAAACTCCAGAGAAATTAATGCGTGACTGTACCAGGCTTTCTCTTGGGCCACCAACCAGCTCCCACATCAGGACATGGAGACTTGTTATTAGTTTTGAATGCTCAGTCCAGCTTAGGCTCTCTTCTAGCTAGGTCTTTTAACTTAAATTAACCCATTTCTCTTTATCTACCTTTTACTTCAGGGCTTTTTACGTTTCTTTCCTTTTGTATATTTTACTTTCATCGCTTCTTGTGTCTGCTGGTTGGCCACCGCCTGGCTTCTTGCCTCCGGGAGGGTGGGGGGGGTCTCTCTTTCTCTCATTCTCTTTTCTTCTCTTCCTTTTTGAGCCTAGATTTCGCCACCTGTTTATTTTCTCTACCTGCCAGCCCCGCCTATCTCTCTTTTGCCTAGCTATTGGCTGTTCAGCTTTTTATTAGACCAATCAGGTGCCATAGGTAGGCAAGGTGAAACAACAACTCATCTTTTCATAGTTAAACAAACGCAGCATAAACAAATGTGATGCATCCTTACATATTAAAATGCACCACACCATTATATAGTTAAAGTAATATTCTACAGCATAAGCAAATGTACCACATCTTTCCATAGTTAAAATAATATTTTACAACATATGTCTGTTCACTTGTTAAGAGTGTTACCAATCCGTCACCCAATTGACCAAGAGATAGTGCTGAAGGGCCCAGCATTAAAGTGTTAATGGAATGGCTAATCAAGCCTTCATCAGTCTGCCTGCTTTTGAATATGCTTCTGTCTGATCTGGGCATGAGACACCTGGGCAACACGGCTAACTGCCTGTAGTGTCATCCCCAGACCTGTCACAAAGTGGTACTCAGAGATTGCTCACTAATGACAGGATATATATGTGTGTGTGTGTATGTGTGTGTGTGTGTGTGTGTTTCAAGACAGGGTTTCTCTGTAGCTTTGGAGCCTGTCCTGGAACAAGCTTAGAATTTCATTCAAACTATTCTCAGTGTGCTAGTTCGGTTTTCAAATTAGATCTTTTTAAATAAAATGGGTAGTTTTGCCTTCTTTTCTTTGCTTATTTCTCTTGGTGGAATGAGCAAAAGAATAGGGGAGTCGTAAATAGGCTGTGTGTCCTTTGTTGACACTTATACTCTTTAGTCTTTGAGTAGACATAAAATACAATTGTAGTAGATATTTTAATTGATTGGAAATTAGACAAAACTTGTCCTTGGAATGGCCTGTTACCATTTCTTAAGTGCAGTGTTTCTAGTATGTCTGACAATCTCCCTTTGTCTCTACATTTGCAGGTGTTTGACCAGTGGCAGCAGGGTAGCCTGTTGCAGAACCTGCTTACAGGTGCCAGCCGCGGTCTGGCAGCCCTTCGGGACCAGTTTGACGAGGGCAGTGAAGCACGGAAGGTGCTGGAAGTGTCGCACACTGCCCTGCTCATCCTGAGTGACAGCTGGGCAGCAGCTGGCCCCAGAGACAGCCATCTGCATCCACAAATGTAAGGCATATGTATGTCTTTTGTCGCTGAGTAGGCTTCATCACGCTGACATTGTAGGGCTGTGCAAGGATGCTGTCTGAAACAGATCCTGGAAAACTACAGCTAGACGTGGATTCCAAGTTAGTACAAGGGAAACCCGAGGCTATTCTTGTGATACTGCCAGAGTAGACCTATGCTGTCATCTGGACAAGGATGTGAATATTTAAAGCTGTCTAAAAAGCTGTCTCATGGTGGCACACACCACTCATTCCAGCACTCGGGCATGAGGTCTCTTGAGCTCAGTGGTTCATCCCAGCCTTAGTGACAATAACCCTTTCCCATAAAAGAATCAACTGAACAAAACCAAAACCAAACTAACAAAGTAATCTTCCAGGCATGTGGTCACATTGCAGAAGGTGTTAGCTTCCTCAATTCCAGGTTCCTGTCTTTGCCTAAAATGGATGCATGCCTGTTAGAGGGGCTTTCCCATGAGGTGTGTCCTGTATTCATATTTATTTATCTATTTATTTATTTATTTATTTATTTATTTATTTATTTATTTATTTATTTATGTATACAATATTCTGTCTGTGTGTATGTATGTCTGCAGGCCAGAAGAGGGCACCTCATTACAGATGGTTGTGAGCCACCATGTGGTTGCCGGGAATTGAACTCAGGACCTTTGTAAGAGCAGGCAATGCTCTTAAGCACTGAGCCATCTCTCCAGCCCCCCCTGTATTCATTTTTAAGGACTGTATGGAGCTGAAATGTTCACACAGGCTCAGTCATACCTTGGTAGTGAGAAAAGGTGGAACTTGGATTTTCATTTTTAACATATCTAAGATTTATTCACTCAAATGGTCGCTTCTCTTATGAGACTGAATATTTTGTCTTAGAGTGTTTTTCTAGGTGCTGTGGGTCTACAGGATAAAACCTGATCAGGAGCAAAGAAGATGACTTTGTTGTTGTCGTTGTTGTTGTTGGGGGTGGCTAATGTGTACACAAGACGGAAACATGGGAAAGCGCAAGTTCAAGCCTTCTGGAATGTGCAGCAAGGTTTTATATGGTGGCAGTGTCTTCAGAGTTTTACACAGAAGGGGGCCGAGAAGTGTATTTGCTAAGGAGGAATCCTGATCCATGCTGGGCAAAAATGGTCTGTTTCTGGGTAATCTTAGAGAAGCGCTTAGTGTACAAAAGGTCAGCAGACTTTAACATGGTTTTAAAGATCAGCTTGCGTATGTGTGTGTGGGGCCAGGCCATAAGCTGCAACCCTTGCTCACTCAACAACAGATGTATTCATGTATTTAGTGATGTCTTCACAACTCGCATTTCAACTCCAGAGCCAATGTCCTCCACTTTGTGTGTGTGTTTATGTATATATGTGTTGATGTATGTGTTGATTGTGAGCATATGTATGTGATATATGCGTTTGTGTGTTGTATATGCATGTGTGTGCATGTGTCTTTGTGTATGTGTATTTATCTCGTATGTGGTGTGTGTGTATATATATATATATGATGTGTGTATATATATATGTGTGTGTGTGTATGTGTAGAAGTTTCTGCTAATATGGGTTCTTTTAGCCTCTGGAATTAATGGTCTCCTCAGAAGAAGACTGATTTCTTATGGTCTCCAAAACGTTTGTTTAAACCACAAGATTTTGTTCAAAGACAGAGGTCCTGGCTTTGTGGGATGCAAAAGAGTAGCTCTAAATGACTTACGCTTTCTCACATTTTCTAGAGTCCACTTAGGATGTAGGTTTTTCTTTTGAGGGTCTTGTCTCCGAGCTGAGGAGATGCCCTGGGCTATGGGGTATTGGACTGTGAGTAGCAGTGCCACTAGAAAAAAATGGATGTTGCAAACAGCAGGGGTGCCTTGAAATGGAGACGGTCAACCCTCAGGCTCAGAACACTGTTGTGCTCCTGAAAACTCTCTGGTTGGTTTGTTTGGGAAATCTAAAGGACCAGCAGTTACATAATGAACATTAATAAACACAGCACAGTAAGTTACCTCGGTTATCTTACAGATCCCAAAGGCCTCCTGCCACTCCAGCCTAGGGTCTTGACCATTCTCTGGCTCACAAGAGTGAAATCCAAGGAAGATCTACTTGGTCCTTAGTTCTTTCAGATTGGGGAAGCTCAAGGTTTCAGTCCATGCTGTCCACCAAGCCACAGCTAACCTTTCTGTGTAGTCAGGTTTGGGGCCCGACACTGCCTTTGCTGTCTACTGCTGGGCACACAAGGCAAAGCCCGAGGAACCTTCTTTTCCATTCGGACACCACCAGTGCTACACCTAATACAAAACTGCCACCCCCTCCCCCCTCCATGGCTGTCTTGGCAGCAAGCAGATCCATCACTTGTTCTGGCCCTTCTGTCTACTTCTCTGGGGACTCAGACATTCTACCTGGTAATGGCCACCAGGTAATCTCTAAGGCTTTGTTTAGTTACCAAACCATTGGTCTTCTGGAGATGTCGCACTGCCCAGTGACCTCATCCCTTCACTGCACACAAAGGGTGAGTCTGCCACCATTGCTGAGCTGCTCTGATTGATAGTGAGGCCCCTTATAAAGACAGTGACCACGCTCAGTGGATGGTAGTCCCATTTCTCCCACTAACATCCGCTTCTATCTCTGCTTCTGTCTCCTTCTAAATCCTCCTCCATCGTTCTCCTCTTCATAGACTCACTTTTTTTTTAATGTGGATGTCAGATATCCCTTATATGACCTCAAACTTTGCAATCCATTTCCACAATTTTATTGTTTCTGGAGTTTTCTCTTCTTCCCTGCTCCTTTTTCTGTTCTCTTCCTCCTTCTACTTTTCCTCTTACCCTCCACTTTCTCTTCTCCCACGTCTGCCTCTCCTTCTTTTCTTCCCCTCCCCTTATCCTTCTCCCTTTTTTTCTCCTCCTCTTCCCCTCCTCCTTCTCCTCATGGAGTCCCATCTCAGGAAGGATATGTATGGCTTAAACTCTGACCACTTTCTCTCTGATGTTCTTTCTTACCTGTAATAATTCTGACTGACCACTCTTCTGTTCGGTCCCCGTAGCACTCTTGACCATTTCCTCCACTGTCGGGACTTTTGCCACTGTGTCTACTCTACCTCTTTGTCTCTGTTTAAGCTCTGTCTGTTTCTTGGTGTATTTCCCTTGTTGAATCAAGCAACCACTTGTTGCCAGGCTTCTGTAAGATTCTCATTCGGCCTTGGCAGGAAACTTTCTTATCTCAAGTGTTGGTCTAGGAAGTCACAGGTTTTTAATCCATTGTCTCCATAGCCAGTCTTTCACATCTTCCTCTGAAGTCACTGAGAAAGCAAGAGACTTTGTTCCTGCCAGTTGGGTGGCTGGGCTCTGGGAGCTCTTTATCTGAGCTCTTATGAGTAACAAAGATTCTGGGTAGCATAAACTCATAGGGTATCCCTGTGCATTCCAGCAAGTCTGACTTGTCAAACACACACAGAGCTCTTTGCTTACAGATGTGGTCCTAGAATTCCCTTGTTTGGCAGAGCTTGAAGCAACTCAGATTCAGATTCCATACCATATGGTGGGTGGTCTCTTCTGCTTGGAGAGTAGAATAAGACACAGTTGTCTCCCCCTTTCTCATTCTTACCATGAGCCTTGTTTCTCAGTATCTAGAGTGTCTTAGAAAGTGAGCAATCTGATCTTGCATCATCCCGTGGGAGGCTCAGTTTAAGAAGCTGCCCTTCAGGCTGGATAGAGAGAGGTGGTACACTCAGAATGATGGACTGGGGATACTTCCTCCTTCCTGCATAGTTCTTATTGGAGAAACACTACCAGGACCCCCATTGCTCCTCTGTAGTTTCTGCAGCGATGCGATCCAACAGTCCCTGTAGAACTGAAGCCATTATTCGTCACACTGGTCCTCTCCCAGCACTGGTGAGATGCTCTGAGGAGGCCAGGGGGAGCAGGTCTGAGAAAGCCCAGATGCAGACCGGCAGTGCAGCTGCATCCAGGTTTCACCCTGGAGAGTGTTTTGCTTGGGCTCCGAGTAGCCAGCTTGCTTATCTTTTGTCTCTCACTGGCTATCATTTCCTGGTTAAAGATGCAGTATGCTCTCATGAAGATGCAGAAAGCCCGGGCATTGGCTGCTCTGGGCAGTCTTGCTCCTCACTGTGACCTACCGATGCCTCATCCCTCTCCCACATTGGTTTCCATTTCAGCTTCTTCTCAGTCCCAGTTTTCAGATCGTTTCCTTTCTACATTCTCAGCTGCATCCCTTTGAGCCACACATCATCTTCTTTACGGACTTTTTGACAGAGCATCCATTGGGCCTCTGCCTCTTCCTATAGCCCCAGCTCCCCGAGCAGGAAGGCAGAGGCAGATGGGTATTGCTGGAGGTTCAGCCCTCAGTGGGTTTCCTGCCAGGCTTTCAAGGTGAACATCTGCAAAAGAATATTCCTTACAGCAGGCCCCAGGTTGGATACTCTTTCTGCCTAGTTAGCCTCACCCCACAGCACTATAGGTGTCAAACAGTCTTACAGGTTTATTTTCTTCCTTTGATCTCAGAGACTCTTAACTTGGCCTATGTAGGATTCCTTTGACGGGTCTTTTATGCCACTTTTATTCCTTTGATGGGTCGATATTTTGAAAGTCAGATTAATTTTCCATGCCTCATAACTGTAAGCTTTAAGGCATTAACAAGTAAGTCTCCCTGAGCTGGCCTTGAACTGACAATCCTGCACTCACCTGCCAGGTTCTGGGCTGATAGGTATCAACTGTCATTCTCAGCAATGCAAATATGAAAATATTTGTAAACATTAGCTGATGCTTCATCCCAATTTCCACCCACTTCACACATTGCTGGAGGTAAAGAGAATGTCTAATCTGCGCCCGTTTCCCAGTGGAGGAGTCAATAACCTCCATGCCGTGTGTCAAGAGCCCTGTTAGGTGCTGCGGAGCCTTCCAGTCTTTGAGGACGCTTCCCTAAGCAGTGGGGCCCCTTCCTTTGCTTCGTCTTCTGAGTTGGTACATTTACTTATTTTTTGCCCCCAGATTCGAGCACCTGGGCAAGTTGCTGCGTACGGTGTCGGACCTGTCCCCATGTCCAGCTCTAAAGAGATTACCCCTGCTGGATCCTGTTCTCAGGAACGTGGTGGCCCAGGACTTGCGTTTTGTTCAAGGTGAACTAGTTTTGCTTTTATTTGTTTCCCACTGTCCATGAGCAAGTGAAACAGCTACTGGGGAGTGGGCAGACTTGCGCCTTCCTGATGCATTTGTAAAGTTTCGACCTGAGTTTTGTTGGTGTGCCAATATACACTTATTTATTACCTCAGTAACCCCACGGGTGGCTCACATACAACATGCCAAGCTTCTGTCACAATGAAGGCCACACAAGGCTGTTTAGCAGAGCCTGCCATGTGGGCTAGGACAAGCCATTGCGTGGGATCGTTTAATTTCCTCACTGAAACCAATCCCACGGTTCTCAGGCTGGAAATGCACCTGGGACACTTGGGACACTGCATAAGGGCATTAGTACCTCTGCATGGCTGCCTTCTCTACTGTTCAGAGCCTGCATGGGATCAGGATTTTTTCTGAGAGTGCAGTAATGTCCTTTTGTGAATTTCCATTGACTGGCAGGTGTTCCTTCTGCCCTAGGTCAAAGAAGATAGCTCTATTCTTTTACCTTCAGGGACTAAACGATTTCCACCTTTTTAGGGAGAAGAGAGAAAAAAAGTGAAAAGGGGCATTGCTTTAGAAGCAAGTGTCCTCATGACTAAACCCCCATACTATTGAGTTTTCAGAAAAGATAAAAACAGTCCATGATGTTCCTTTCTAGGAAGATTATGAAGCATTTGATAAGAGGTCGGGTTTACCAAAATTCACATTTTTGGGATTCACTTTACTGTCTCATGACTATGGACCAAAGCCAAGATTAAAAAATCCCAAGCCAAGTGGACAGTGAGGCGTGTTTCTGTCTTGCAGGAGTCCTCAGTTACCTGGAGACATCAGCAAGGGATTTTATACCTGGTGGTCCTGACAGCTGGAGACTAGAAAAGGATATGTTCTTCTGGGGGCTGAAGCAGGTAAAGAGTATACACAAACCATTTTAACAAAACAATGAAACACTTAAGCAGGATTCATCTTTGACTGTTGTGAGTTTTGCTGGCAAAATAAGGAGAATAGACGGGGATTTTTTTTTTCTTTTTTGAAACACTCTGGGCTTCTGTTTAACATGGTTGCTGTTTCTATCTGTAGTTCTTGATTCCATGGGGAGCATCACAGAGTGCTTCTAAACGTTCTCTCTCTCCATCCTCATTAATTTTTCAGCTGTTGACAAAGGATGCTTCTGCCACTTGCCTGAGTGGACACTTGTCCCAGGAGGCAGCCCTCCCCACTGGGAACTCCAGCATCTGGAGGAGTCTCTGGGGAGTGCTGTGCCGCAGCCCCTCCTTCAATGAGACCAGTGTTTTAAGTCAGCTGCTTCTCGCAGTGAAGGATGCTGTAAGTATCCACCGTTAGATATCTCTAGCAGAGCACTGGCTGGGCTCCTGGTACAGGGTACCTCGCCCACCATGCTATTGTTGATCCTGGAATCTGAATGATCTAAGTAATGGCCTCACTGAAAGCATACGGCTGCCCAAATGGTGGATGCCCATCAGCTCTATCCCTCCGCACTACTTGGGTGTTGTGGTGCATGCACCACCTAGGTTCGTGCCACAACCTACCTGGCAATCTCTGAGAATACTGTAAACTTTCAAACTGGTCCCCTGCTCACTCTGTTTCTAGTTGCATCTGGTAAGGAAAGTGCAGCACGAACTTCAGCAATCTGTGATTGCACGGCAGCTTGTAGCCATGACTTTTAGTGATGAGAAGTTTTGAAAGCCCCCTGTCTAGGATCCGGGCAGCCACGGTGAACATTCACACAGACAATAGAATGCTAAGAAAATTGATTATGTCAACTTCAGCACTTATTTTCTTACCGAGAACTAAAATGCATATTCTTATGTTTATCATGTTGCTCCTCTCACAAATCTCAGCCTCTTAAAAAATTCTTCCTTCTATGCATTAGAAGAGGAAATTAGTGAAATAACAAAACCAGTAAGATAGAAATGTCAGAGCGTGTGCATAGCCAAGCCCTTCGTTGTCTTTTCGGCATCCATAACACATGCCAAGGGGTGTACAAAACAAGCCCGAAGTTCTGACCTGCCTTGTGCAGCGCAGATAGCATACGTGCAAAGCAGTCCAGTGTCTGGGAGCTCCCCCAATGAAGTTTATGAGTTTTAAATGTGGAGTAAAGCTTGGAAGCTAAGAAAAGTCAGAGGACGCTAGTTAGACAGGAAGGTCTATCTGAAGTTGTGCAGGCACCGGAAAAGCCTGTGTGCTGGGGCTGATTCAGAGTGATGGGCAACTGGCAGCATGCTTCTTCAGCTGTATGAGAAAGCCTGTTGGCTGGAAGTTAGGTAACCTGTCCCAACAAACCATTCCAAAGCACAGCGACTGAACCCAAAACACACTCTGTGATCTCTCACGACTCTGGGGCCTGAAGGGGGGCTCAGCCAGGTGGAGTTCTCATAGTCTTACAGACGTTCATATATCATAAGGGCTGGAGTTGGGACGCTTGGGTAGACACCCAAGTCGTGGGGTTTATCTCTATAATAAGCCCATGTGGGCTTCCTTGATATTCAAGGATTCCAAAAATGCACAAGAAAGGAGGTTTTCAAAGTTTGTGACTGACTCAAACTGACAGTAGTACCAGCCACCCTGCAGCACGTGTGGTCTGGTGAGGGTCAAAGCCCAGCCACAAGGACCGTGGGAGGGCATCACCAAGAGGACATTTAGCAAGTCTGATTCTTTGAGGATGTTGTTAAGTGTCCTCCACTGCTTTTGGGAATACCGTTCAACACATGTGGCTATGACACTAGAGTGTCTTATCAGGTACCTAATAAAGTGGGAGACAAAGAATCTTACTTTGTCATTGGGTAAGGTTTTACTTGGGGGCTGTAACTTTGAACATGAGCAAAAGTCCATGTTTAGGACTGTGCCTTGCGATCATCCTCCCACAGTTCATATGGAATCCTTGACAATGAGCCTTGGAGGGCCCCATCTGAAGCACCCACATGAAATAGCTTAGCCTTTGACAGGCGGTGTCCTTCTCTTTCGTTTGAGGGTCGTCGTTTGCAAGACGTCATCGCAGGGCACACAGACGGACCCATTTCAGAACCAGACAGGCATTTAGCAGACTGGAGGGCTCTTGAGGCACAGCTGTCAGAAGTGAACTTGACCTGTTCTCAGGTCTTCAAGTCACCAGGAGCTGCTGCCTCACCTGAGAACGGCGCCTCTCCTGGGGGCTGTGAGTACCAGCTCGTCTCCACAGTGTAAGTATGTGTTGGATGGGAACCATTTCAGGGCGGGATTTCAGGTGCTAGGCCCTGATGGCTCACCATCATACATTCTAGCCCTAAAGAACAGAATACAAAGATGCGTTAAGGGGAGTAACCTGTTGCTATTGTAAGAGAGTTTCTAAAAACTATAGCACATCAAACTGTCTCCATGTTTAACCACAGACGACCTTTCATGACAACCCCAAAGTCTGTGTGTAACCAAGGCCGATGTTGGTCACACAGTTAGAGTTCCCATATGGGAGGCTGTCCAAATGAACTGTTCTTCTGTTTCATGACCATTTACATCAACAGCCATGTTCTGTGAGCTTACAACTCAAGTATATCAAATGGCAGTTTATTTTTGTCACCGCCTCAAAGTTTATATTGTTGTGTTTGTTTTCCCTGATTTGCTCTTTTTTTGTGTTTTATGTGTTGTCATAAATGGTTTCCCATCAACTCCCAAGCCAGGGCAGAGGAATTAATAAGTGAGTAAATATTAAGTGAGCTTTTAAAGGAGTCTAATTTCTCTTTTCTGTGACTCTCGGACGTTTGCATGTATCCTCTTTAGATGGGCTTGAACGTCTACGTCCTGGTGAACCGGTTAGTGAGCGCTAGCTGTCTGTATTGTTTTGGCTCCAGGATATCTCACATACTTGAAGAAGGACAGATGTCCCTGCAGGAAATGTTGTACTGGAAAGTCTTCTCAGGAATCATTGGGAAGACGTGTGAATTGGCTCGATACGTGAACATGCATGGAAGTTTCCAGAGCAGTCCGTCGGGTAAGTTGGGAGGTTTTAGTGACAGGAGTGTGCGGTGTTTGCCGCACTTAGTGAGATAGAGTTGCATTATGAAGTGTCATTGTGCATCCTGGAGGGAAGGCCAAAAGCGGAAGAGCCTCCAAACCCTGCCGACTCTTATGATTACTGTGTTCAGGGTTTCATTATGGTTGTAATCAGACCCCCCCCCACCCCTCATTTCCATTTTTGCTTGGCTAGGCTCTCCCAGTACTTTTTATAGAGATATTTTTCACCCTCAAAATTGTCCTTGTTTAGATGAAAACATTATTTTTCTAATTTTAGTACTTCACAGAGGATTTTGCATGCTTTGATCATATTTATCCCTCCACCAAGTCTTCTCAGATCCACTCCTTCCCCTCCTCATCCAATTTTGTGGCCTTTTGTAATTTCTTAAAACCCGTCAAGCATAAATAAAATACTCTTGAATGTGTGATCTTTCACTTGAGTATGCCTGCTTCACCAGGGACTAGACTCTTAGAGGAAACTGTCACTACCTCTTCCAGCAGTTAGCAATTGCCAGTAGCTCCCTGGCGAGGGGTGTGATTGTGTGCCCAGCTCCCCTCTCCATGCAGGGGTTTGGTCTGGCTTGGGCTTGCACAGGTCTTGTGCCCGCTGTCACAACCACTGTGACTTTATATGTGCAGCTGCCATGCTGTGTCAGAAGACATTGTTTCCTTGTGGTCATCCACCACCTTTGACTCTTACACTCTTTCTGCTCCTTCTTCTGAAATAATCGCTGAGCCTTGGCACAGGGGTGTGGTGTATATGTTCCTTTTAGGACTGAGAATTTTGCAGTGTCTTAGTCTCTGCACTTGGTCTATTTGTGGTTCTCTGTGTTAGTCAGCAGCTACAGCCAATAACATTTTCTTAGACAAGGATTGAGAGATGAATTGATCTATGAGTATGATATAAGTCATTATGAATAAGTCGAATACTTTGTTCATTTATCAAAATACTAGCATAAGATTCTTCTCTAGAGACTATGACTTATCTAGCTCTAGGTTCTTGGCCCAACAGTGGTGCCAGGTATGAGTTTTGTTTTGTGGAACACAACTTAAATCCAATCAGAAAATGAGATGGTTGGTTACTCCCATTGATGCGCATGTCTCTATTGCACCACTGGCATGTCTTGCCAGGCCAGTCATTGTTGTAGCTTACAGGATTCACAGCTGGCAATGGGAATTTTGTATTCCTTATCTAGTTTTCTTTCTTTCCTTCTTCAAATTGCTGCTTTACAGTCTGCCAGAGATTCTTCCTCTCTAGCTCTCAGCTGTAAACCTAAACCCCAAGACAGAAAGACATTGCAGTTCTTTGGGGTTATACTCTGAAATCTCTGAACTTCAGGGTGCTAGGTTGTTGGAAGCATCCTTCAGGACTGCCCAATTGTGTTTCTGTTTCTGTTCTGCCCAATTGATCTCCTTTGTCCACTTACATTCCCGCTGGTAGATGTTAGTTGCTGTCATCTGCTCTTCCGTCCTTTCCCATCCCTTTTATCTGCAGGCTCGATAACCTTCCGCTTTCTCTCATTTTTCAGACCTTTGGGGGATGATTGGAAAAGAAGGCGGTTAGAAGTCCTCCGGGGCGAATGTCTTAGCAGTTAAGGAACCGAGACTTGGAAGGATCTACCGTCTCAATTTCTTGCCATTGGCACAGTCAAGGGAGAATGGATGTATGTTTGTCTCAGCTGTGCTTACCTGGCGTTTGGAAAGGAAAGTTACCTTTTAAATCAAGGGCATCACATTTAATTGGAGACCCTGTGGTTCAATGGAAAAGCCTAAAAGGAGCGCAAGTTAGTGGGGCAAACAGAGAAAAGTAGAGAAAAGTTCCAGGAAAGGCTTGTGTTCACAGACAACTCATCATGTGGATCAGGACCTGAAGGATGAATTCAACTGAGAGGCAGAGAGAGATATGTGTTCAGACATTTCTTACAGTTTTTTCTTCAGTCATAATCAGACTAGCAAATCTTTCCACAGTGGACTACAGATTAGGAAGCCTTTGACCATTCAGCAATTTCAGCTGTCAGGTGAAAAGTTGGTGAGCTAACAAGGGGACTGATAAATAATAAACATGCTGAGATAGTATATTCTGTATATTTGTAGACTATGCCATTTGACTCCCTTCCTTCCTTCCTTCCTTCCTTCCTTCCTTCCTTCCTTCCTTCCTTCCTTCCTTCCTCCCTCCCTCCCTCCCTCCCTCCTTCCCTCCCTCCCTCCCTTTTTCTCCTCGTTTTTGCCTATGTTATGTGTGCTGCGCACAGATAATTGCCTGCATCCTTGTTACTGTCTGGTTCCTGGAAGAGCAGCGGCAGTGGCAGCTGGCGTCTCATTACCAATGCAGATCGCAGCCCCACCTCAGACCTGCAGAACAGTCAAAATGCACATTTTAAGATGTCCAAGGGACACGTAAGCGTACAAACATTTGGAAATCACCAAACAGCAACAGGAGAAAACACACACCATAGCAAAACCCCCCTGCAGCTGTGTGTCCATCTTTAGATTGCGTATTACTTAACTCTTCCTCCTTTCAGCAGGCAACAAAAACGAAACAAATGCAGATCGTAAGAACGTGGTATGAGGGAGACATGACATGGTTTAGTGAACAGAGTTGGCTGCTGTACATTTTACAGTGCAGTTTTCCCTCGTAGATCAAGCAGGGGTTGAGTGTGATTTGATAGTATGGGTTTTAGAAGCAGATGGACTTGAGGACAAATATTGCATCTGACAGATTTAATTGAGCCAGCCAGCAGTATCAAGGATATTACTTTTACTCTTGATAAAATAAAAAAAGGCTTACTTTACTCTTGTCTTATCACGGTGGCCTAAGATACTGGATATAAGGTAGCCAGCAAGAATTGAAGGTGTACATAATAGAAACCATTTCTTTCCCCGCCCCAGTGGAAAGAGCAACTGGATTGGACTTCTTCACGAAGAACAGCAGAGGAGTTGACTCTGCAGGATTTTATTTTCTTCTTTTGCTTAAAAATTTGCTTTACCCCTTGGTTTTCTGATAGCATCAACCCTCTTCTTATGCACTATCACACACCTCTGACTTAATTTGCTGGAGCATTTTCATCTTCCCCCATAGACACATACTCATTTTAGTGGGAATTTGATGAGGCATAATGAGTGTGAGTCTTATGCAATTTTACTTGCAAGATAGATGCTAAAGAGGTTAAATTGCTTGCTCAAAGTTAGAAATATTTTCGTTTGGAAAAACCCATAACAAAATAAAACTCATCTAAAATATACAAATTTGAATATACCCATGAAGCGTCCTCATCACATTCTAATCTTCTCTCATTTTTTCTTCTGACCCAGGAGTAATTTACAGGTGTGTTGTTTTGTTTTCAAAATGTGGGACTTTCAGTTATACTTTTTGTTCCAATTAATTCTTTAGTCTGTGAACACGCTTTATACCACGAGACTTATTAACTTTGTGTGTGTGTGTGTGTGTGTGTGTGTGTGTGTGTGTGTATGCATGCATGCGGTTTGTTTTAGGGCTCAGAGAATTGAGTTTGTGGTAATTGCTCCATGTGTCCAGGAAGGGAATCAGCAGTGTTTTGGCGGTGGGTGGAATGACTCCTGAGCATCAGGTAGTTTCCATTGTTAGAATTATGCAAATCCTCCATTGTTGCTGATATTTGCCTCTCTAATTATACCTCAGAATACAGCATGAATTAGCCTGTTTCTCTTCGTGCTTTGTTTTTATTTCCTGTGTTTTGGAATTCTGTTGCCAAATATGTACTTGTTTGGAATCACTATGCCTTTTTTATGGCTTGGTTCCTTTAACATTGTCACCTGGATTTCATATTGTTTGATAGCTTTCTTTTTTGTTAATTGGTATTGAAGGTCCCATATCTTTTCTTTTTGTCTTTATATTTTAAGTTTCTTACATATACCACACGATTCGTTCTTATTTTATCTATTCTGACAAGCTTTGCCTTTTAACTGAACTGTGCGATCAATAAAGAGTAAAGTGAGCGACACAAACCATTTTGTGTGGTTCCTGTTCTTTTCCCTCCGTCACGTCCATCCATTTCAACCATTCATTTTATCATCATATTTCCTTCTTTGTATATGTGCAATTTTTGGTTGGGTGCCAAACACAGATTTCATCCTTATTGTGCCCTAATTATTTTTTATTCTTACAGTTATTCTTGAAAGAAATGAATATAGCTTAGTCCTTTAAGGTCCCAGCTGCCCAGCCCTCACCACTCTCTCAGTGTGGGGATATAAACATTTGGCTTTGTACACGCCACTGAGCTACACTCCTCGCCATAGGATTACTTAAAAGTAGGTGTGTTGAACCTTCACGAGCAGCTTGCATCTTGGGATAGCTATGACTATAACTGAATATGTTTGTAGATGATAATGTTATATTGTAATGTCCAGAGATGGCCACTCCGCTTTAGCAATCCTTTCTGCTTGCTGTACTTGATAATTTATGAATTGTAAGATGTTCCAATAGAGCTATGAGCAAGCGTATATTCTTGTTATTGTGTGACGACTAAATGAATATCTTTCATGTTTTGGGGTGAAGCTTCCTAATCTCTAGCAGTATCCTTATATGCATAATTAGTTCCTACCTGTATGTTAGAAGGTAGATCCTCTTTGGAGAGCCCTCCCTAGCTTTCTTTCCTCCTTTTAAACTCTTAAGTTTCGTCTCAACACAGCGTGTCCACTGGGCTCCAGACCACCTATGGCTTTAGTGTCTCTTTAAGGCAGTGGATGTGGAGAATCACAGGTCTCCTCTTGCATGGAAGACAGAGGTGTCTTCCGCGCATTGATGTTCTGCTTTGCCCAGTGCCTTGTTGCTTCATCATGACTGGAAACAGATATCAAACCACAAATTTCCCCACCTCCTTTGCTGATTTTTTGAACAGATTAGGTAATCTTCTCTATATTCTCTTGACCATTGTACTCAGATTGTTGATGTTTCATTTTAGCTTTCTCCGAGAACTCCCCTTGCCAGACACAAAGCATGGATTGGAAAGCAGTCATTGATAATTATTTCATGTTTTTCAATAATGTTGTGACGTCCCCAATAACTTCCACAGCCAGGTAAGTTCTAGAATCCAGCTTCCAGGTGTTGACTATCATAAACAAATGTCAGTCATAGACTAGACATTATTTGATGACTGTGAGCTCTATTTAAACAGTGACAGAGTGTTTCATATCAGGCATCTAGTGACCATTTATCTATCAACTGTGGGACCACATGAATAGGATTTTCCTAGACAGAAGCATGAGTTATAATAGAAGACCTAAGAACAAAGCATTTACTTAAGAACAGCCTGACATTGCTTGGCACTTCAACTCGGGGTCCATGATTCTAGTTGTCATAGTTGCAGAAGCTTTTGGGAGGGGCATTCTTTGGAAGGAAAATGCCTGAATGTTTTCTGCTTTGTTTGCTATCTTACCACTTGTTTTGAGATGGCATTTCAGTGTAAGGTTTCAGATGCTGTGCCATGTTCGAAGCACTCATGTTTGTGAACTGTGCTGAGGTTGGATGGGACAGGAACCTTACATAAAACAGAGGATCTCAGAGTGCAGAGGGGACCAAACTTCCCTGGGAAGGTTGCTAAAGCGGGGAGTGTTGAACCTCGCTCCATCATGCTAAGTCCTATATCTAGGGCTCCAGTTGCTGTGCGTTTACAAGTTTTACTTGAAGTTCTTTCATATATCAAAGTCTGAAAGCCACTCAGCTACATCTCAGACCTAGACTTGGATTTCCTCAAACTGGGGATGCTTTCCTCGTGGGCACAGGAGGAAAGACAACAGGATGATCTCTGCAGAATCAGCCCCTGTTCATTCTGTATCCTGAAAAATCACAATTATTTAACAGTTCTAGCAAGAACAAGGAAAGCAGTCTGCATGTGCGCTAAGCACTAGTTTTCATTGTCCATCTGTGAACTCACGGGAGCTGGTGTGGAACTGGGAAAGGAAGAGGCTGGTTAGTGAATTCAGTGGTGATGTAATGGATGAAAATATTAGAGATTAGGGACAACTGTTGCCATGGAAGCCGAGGTCAGCATAAGGACATATGGGCTTTGCTGCTACCATAGGTTAGCGGTGTGGCTTTGTTAATTAAATAAAATCAAAATCTTTTTTTCCTAAGATCAGAGTATTGACATGTACTTCAGCATGCTGTTATAGGGATGACGTCAGACTGTAGCATGGGAGCATGCCAGAGATCCTAACGTGATGGAGACTTGTGGCAGCACTACCCCTGCCTTGTGACTTCTCCTCTGCTCCTTAAATGTGCTCTACTCCCCATCTGCATTCCTCGCCCGCCTTATTGCAAAATACCTGATGATGGAGGACAGATTTATTTCAGCTCACGGTGTCAGGGGATTTCAGGCAGTCAGGGCGGGGAGGGCGTGATGGTGAAAGTAGCTGTTCGTGCTGGAAAGAGTGTGGGACAGCAGGTCACACTGCAGCAGGCAAAGTTTCCGCTGCCTCCCACTACTCGAGCTGTCTCTGTAGCCCGTAACCCTTTGAAAGAAAATATGATAACAAATTCATCAGGCATAAATGGCAGATTTGTGCCTAACAGTCATACATGTTGATTCACGGGGCAATGTGAGTGCATTCTTTTTGATAAGAGGAAACACAGTTTAAGTTAAGTAGATGCAACCATGTTGGGATTTCTAATATAATAATGGATGCTCATATTAGCTTGACATGAAGTGCAAATGTATTCTCTAGAAAAATGTCTCAGTTTTGATTTATATGATCGCTGTCTTAGAAATTTGAGATGTTGAGCTAATTTTTTTTCTGATAATAAAACAATTCTATCTGTGTTATAGGGTCTTAAATTTCACAAAGCACCTTTTAGTGGTGGACAAGAAGCTGCACACCCTTGAAAATGGACCGATGAATGTTCTTTTGTCATTTGTGGAGTTTTTGGAGGAATTGTTTTTATCTGATCCTTCTGGCTCATTCATGGCTCCTGAATTTCATGATCTCTCTTTGCTCCCCGAGCTTGTTCTGAATAGAAGTGTTCTGTGGAGAAATCATTTAGAAAGTTTACAGAGAGACCCACATGATGGTGATGCTAAGAAACTTCTGGAATTTGATAAACTGGTCACCGAGAAAATTCAAAGTCTTAAAGATCATTGGATGAGGAGGGAATCCAAAAATATTTTGAGATTCATAAAATTAATACTTTTTGAAATTAAACCAGAGTTGCGGGAATTCTGGCTCAATGGCATTTCACAAGAAGAAAGAGCCAAATTTGAAATCTCGTCCACACTTGGAAATTTTTCTGTTCCAGAATATGAGAAAATTTTTAGCAAAAGCTTTAATTTCTCCCAATTGTTCCATTCCGATTGGCCCAAATCACCAGCTGTGGATGCAGACTTTATACATTTAAGCCGGATTATAATACACGGTCTCTCTGAATTGAGCTTTCTGACCCAGGAACAAGTCTCAATAGCTCTGGACACCATCTATGTGCTGCAGAATGCGTCTGAGCTTTTCTCCACCCTTTCTGAACATCAAAAGCAAGAACTGGGTAACATTTTGACTCATATAAACGTCTTCAAAGACAGAGATGCAGCTCTCCTTCTCCAGACCTTCTCTTCCTTTTATCAATATTTTCATAAATTCTTGAACATTCAGAAAAGAGAGTCCCTGATAATTTATCTTACTCAAATCTTTAGACACATTTTGGATCTTATAAAGCAGTTTAAGATCCAAAACATCAGTAAAACACTTTTGCTTTTATCAGAGACAACAGAGGCTCTTGGGATGATACCTGAAGTATCTTACTGTCAGCAACTGCTTTCAGTTTTAAACTTGTTAGAGCTTCAGGCCCAGTCCCTGCTGTCTATGGAGGGCCCAGCACCGGGAATGATTCACGCGAGTTTGACAGGCCTCAAGCAGCTGTTTGTGGCAGATGAAGGCTTTCGTGTTTCTCTACTTCAGTATGTCAATCAGTTCTTTAATGATTCAGCAGGAACTCTGCTGCCTAGTGAATGCTTCATCCTGGAAAACGCAACCATTTCTTCTGTGAATTACTCAGGACACGAGGGAGCTTCACTCCCCTTCCCATGGGCACAATTGTTTTCCAACCTCACAGTAAATGGCAGTGTGATCAGCGAATTCACGGCCATTCACTGTACCCTTTCATGGATTCGGACATGGACTGAGATCTGGGGAACCCTTTCTCAGATACTGCAACTTGACCTGAATATTTTCACTTCTCTTCGTGTTGGTATCATTCAGCTTTTGGATGAGTTGGAAAATGGTGGGAATATTTCTCAAAACTGCCAAGGGATAGTTCCCACTTATCATACTGCTAGACTCATATTAAATTTATTTAAAAACGTAACTCAGGACAATGGCTTTCATGACTGGGAAGGCCTTCTGGACTTCAGGGATCTTTGGGTAGCATTAGATAATGAATTAGCTGTGGTACAATCACTTAACCTGGCTCAAGCAGAGGCCTCTTTTGTTGCCATGGAAACCTCCCTGCGCCAGCTGAAGACATTTCCAATGAAAACAAACGCAAGCAGGGAGTTTTTGTCTTCCCTCTTGGATGTTTTCATTGAGTTGAGCAAAGCCTCGGACTACGTGGCTAGAAATGCAGGCCTGATCAATAACTTTCTTTCCAATGATCTCACAGATCCTGGAGGCAAATTTGCAAGTGGCATCACTGAGCTGAGGGAAATAATATTATTTCTTAGGAATGTATCACAGGATAGAGGTTTATTGTCATGTGCTGATATTTTCCAGAGTGTCACTGAATTGATTTCTGAAAGGAATTTATTACCTGTGAATGCTTCTAAGAAGCCAGCGCATATTCTGGCCATGTTAAGTTCCATATTTTCATCGAAGAATGCAAGTAGCAGCCTGGACGGGTGTTTAGCATGGATAGACGTCATAAACCATCTGTGTATGATGTACAACTCGAGTTCTCTACCTGGCCATCTTCATAGCGCTTTGGGAAGTTTTAAGGATATGGAGAACAAAATGAACTCTGCATTGAAGATTTTAACTTGGGTGCTAAATAGGAAGATACCCATTTGCCCACTGAATGAGTCAAATATAAATTGTGTGACTATTTACCTGAAAGACATAACTGAATTTCTAAATGTTATAGTTACTCCAGGCTTAGAAAAAGAGAAGGTTGCCAAGTTTGAGACTTTATTAGCGCTCTTTAATAATTCCACCAAGCCGGTAAACATGATCATCGCCAACTTAACAGAAGACTTGGAATTTGCCTCCCAGTTCGACTGGAAGCACTTCAGGGACTTACTTCTAGGACCCACAGGAATGTCAGATGGCATTCCTGATCAGTTTCAGAATATTTGGCAGCACAGCATAGCATTGGGGAAGGAAATGCAGAAACTTTTCGAAGGTATCATTCATAGTGTCCTCGGAAGTAGTTCCTCTTCTAGCGCTGAGAGAGTGTTTAGTGTATTCTCCGTCAGTCCAAAGGAAAGAGATATAAGCCACTTACACAATTCAGTTCACCGCTTAGCTAATTACGTTGCTCTCAACCTAACTCATTATCTTCAGAATTCATCAGAAGTAGTCCCCCATGAAATAATGAAAGCTGTGGATCTTGGCATTCAACTGACGCGAGATGTGTTCAACTCCTTAATGCCTGCTGTCCGTTTCAGTATTCCAGAAAATTCAGACCCGGCTCAGGTTTTAAAGAAAGTGGCATCTCTCATGCATTCTCTCAAGAAGGCAGACACAGAACTCTTAGTAGGCCAGCTGGGCGAAATCAGTGAAAACCTGATGAGTTTCTTTAAGAACCTCAGCAGGACGGGTGTCGACCATTTAGGGGTTAATATGGTTGTTGGCTTAGTGGACAAGCTCTTAGCCAGCTCCCATTCCTGGAGTGTCAACCACCTGCTGCGTCTCTCGCGTCTGCTTCCCCAGGAAGTAGTGACAGCTGTGTTGGATGTGTATTACGCTCTTCCCCATATGGCGGGGCTCCTACAGAGGGTCACAGACAAAAACATCACAGAAAGCCTCAGGGACATCTATAACTTCACACTTCTTCATGGGATAACCATGTTCAACACCACCAAGGAAGACTTTGCCGATGCGATTAAAACTCTTCTGGACACAGTTGAGTTAGTGTCGGATGAGCCAGCGGTTATTTCCAAGGCTTTAATGTGCCTTCCCAGGGTTTGGTGCTCAAACCACACAACTTCCAGGCTTGAGGAAAGCCCTAAGGTAAAAGGCTGTAATGTCCAGGGGCACATGTCTCCCTCCTTATACCACATGGCGACCAGTATACTGGACCTTCTCCATCTGCCACGGCCAAGTGATTCAGAATGCATAAATGAAAACCCCGGAGAGGAAATAACCAGGAAAGTGGTCTGTGCAATGCATGATTTTGCAGACTGGAATTCGATTCTCTCAGAGCTGTTGGAGATTTTCTATGTTAAAAACGTACTTGGGAAAACCCTGCAGGGACTTTGGCATAAGGTGTTACCCTTCATGTCACCTTCTGGAAACCAAGGTAATGACAGCATCTCAGAACTCTGTTCTAGCGGGACTGTAAAGCAAGGTGCTTTGAAAATCATAAAAAACCTAAAACATGCAAATTTTACAAAATTTAAACTGCTTGAAAACATGCTCAACAAGCTAGGCAGCTTAGACAAGATTCTTAACATTACTCAAGGCACAGAGACATCTGCTCAAAATAATGTTTCTTTAAATTTGGGGAGGATCTTCAAATTGATTTCTGCTCTTTGGAGTTTAAGAAATAATACTCACCATCTGCTCTCACCAATCACAAACTTTCTGAATGCAAATCACACAGACAGGAGCCCAGATTCATCAGGCTTAATAAAAAATGATGAAGCAACTCACAGCTTTGAAGACCTGTGGTTTCACTTCAGACAAAGCATCATGGACCCAAGGAATAACTTGAGTCTAGGACAACTACTTTCTGATATTAACAGAAAGATCCAAGGCATAGCTCTTCAGAACACAACTGTGCAACTTCCTCAGCTTCTGGAAATCCTGGATTCATCACCATTGACGATGTCGGAAATTACTGAAGGTTTTCTATTTCTCCTAAAACATTGGCTCCATGATTATGAAAATGAAGATTACTTTCTGTTGGTGCAAAGACTACTCAATGCCATGGCCAGTGGGAATTCAACTGATGTAACTGTGCTGGCCAGGGATCTTACTACATATTTGGACTATCTCAGAAACAGTACTGGAGAAGGCGATTTTGATGCTGGTGTTCTCACCCGTACTCTAAATCAGGAGCAGCTAGCTGATTTCTCAACTGTTCAGTCACTTCTAGAAAGCATTGTGATGGATTTAGTTAGTAACTTTGCTGAGCGTTCTCAGGAATCAGCTCTGAGTTTCAGCGGCACTGACCTTCACGTAATGGATTTCATTAGTCTCATCTTGAACCACACACAGTCCAAAAATGGTGGGGAAACTGCAGGACAGGCAGAGGGTTTTCTGAAGCAGCTTCTGGAGACACTCTTTTCCTCTTTGCCTGAGAACAAAATATCACTTCTACTAAAAGACCTGCATAGAGATTTCATGGCTGAGATGAGGTGAGTGCTTTTTTGTTCCACACAGTCATCCGGGTAGTTCCTCCCAGCCGGCTCACTTTCTGGAGTAGAGAAATGCCCATCATAGCTCCTAAGTTTGGGACCAAAGGAATGACTTTTGAAGTGATTTTTGTCACAATGAGTGTTTTATGACTGTGTTAAGGTAACAGTTTCAATTTCCACGTAACCATTGAACATTCAAATCTAGTCTCTGTTCATCAGTTGTATATTGTTTCTTTCAATTCAGATTATAAAGGCAAGAAATTCTTTTCTGCATAGATTGAAAATTTTATTTTGAATTGATCTACATGCATACATTGGATGGTTGCTATTTCAATTATGGTATCACCTATCTCATCGCAAATACAAGATTAAATATTTCTTCCCAATTAACCTAATGTTTGTATCTGGAACCATTAAGATAGTCATATTATCTCCATTTCCAATCTTCTAAAATCTCTTCATGTTACCAGTGAAGGTTCTAGAGAGAAATCCCCATTTACTCTATGTCATATTAGTTGGGAGACACCCAGGGAGCAAGCAGTGCAGCCAACATGCAGCACTGGAGGTTGATTCTGTGGCTTTGGAGACTAGATAAGCACATCCAACCTCCCAGGGGCAGGGTGCAGGAAGGGACAAACAGAGCAGCAGGAATGCCCCATGTGTCATGAGCTAAAGTTTGCCATCCAAAGAGGTGGTCAACAAGGGGCAACCTGACTAGCTAGCTGCTACTGGGGTCTCTAGGGCAGGGGGTCTCCGAGACTCTTATAGAGCCTTCTACCTGACTGGGGCTGAATATCCTAAAGTTAACTCATTAGGGACTTTAAACACTTGCCCAACAAGCTGGGTGGTGGTAGCAACACACTTTTAAGCTCAGCACTCAGGAAACAGAAGCAGGAGGATCTCTGTGAGTTTGAGGTCAGCCTGGTCTGCAAGAGCTAGTTCCAGTATAAGCACCAAAGCTACAGAAAAACCCTGTTTTGAAAAAAACAAACAAGCAGAAAAACAAAACAATAAAACTTCAAAAAAAAGCTCGACCAAAAAAAAAAAAAAAAGAAACAAAACAAGTACCAACCAACTAAACAAACAACCAAAGAAAACCAAAACCAATGACTTGTACAAGTTCCCGTCTTAGCAAGATCTTAGTTTAGTTTTGGATCCTGTAGCTGGCGGGAGTCATGTTTGTGTTACAAAATGGTCACTACTTCACATCTAGTGCTTTCAAGGGAATTTCTCCTGTAGTTCACCCAGCTCGGACATTTGGAGGAAAGGGCGTGTTGGGGCTAGTGGTCAGTCAGCCTCGCCAAGGGGACATATCACAGGCATCATAGATCGGTCACGCAATCTGCCAGTACTTTTAAAATTCAGAACAAGATAAATAGGCCTTCCTTTTCAGATGATAACTGATTATGTCAAGAATCACTGTCTAGGGAGACTGTTTCTCATTGTCCTATTAACCCCGGACATACCCCTTCTTTCTCCTAACAAGTCTGCTTCCTATTTTTATCCTTTCAGTGTGTTTGTGGCCTGATGCATTTATCCGGAGTTGATGGCATGAGCATGGATCGGGATGACTGACACACGGAAGGGTTTTTGTAGCCTAAATGCACATGAGGAGAGTTCTGGTGTGGACTGTAGTATACACACAAGCTCAGCCTTAAAAATCTCAGGAGATCCGGGCTTGATTTTCACTCTGACCAGAGTGACCAGAGTGTGAGGCTTCCTGTAGCTCCCGTCTCATGCCTGGCAGTGTTCGTATGAACTTAGATCTGTGAACCTGGTGAGACCATGGCAGAATCTCATTAGAGTTTCAAATGTTGTTTTCTTAAAGTTTAGAAACTCAGAATGTATTCTTTGGTCCACTAAGATTTTTGTCCTTTGCGAATGGCCTTCTTTTTCGTCTTTAAGTTCTCTTTAGGTTTTGTGGGTTCCCACAGTTTGTCTGTGATAATTGTTGACAATTTTTTTATATTTTGATACTAGTTATTTATTAGTTAAATGATATATATATATATCTTTAAATTATCTAATTGGTTCTTCTTCTTTATAGTTTTTATTATTGGAAGAGCATTATAAAATTTAATGTAGCCAATTTATCCATATTTTCCTTATTTGTAAAGCTTAATAATCTTATTTTAGAAGTAAAAACCAGACCCATTGTATAGTCTTTCTAGATCTCTTTTCTAAAAGCAAAAAGTGAGACTTTTCAGATTGTTGAATTCAAAGAATAGTCACAATACTGCTTATGGAATTCCTATTCTGCTTTCACTGTTTGATAGCAAGGTATCAGGCTTCTTCTGGAGCTATTTTAGAATCTTAACTCTTTACTCAATATCAGCAGTCTATGGTTCTATTGTAAAACAAATAAAATAATGACATCATTATGTTTTAATCTTTCCATTACTGATTTACAAAATATGAAATTAAAAATACATATATTTTCAGTTTTGTCCCCAGAGATAAAATTCTTGAAATTCTGAAATTGGATCCATTCCTTACCTGGTTGAATGAGGAAACATTGATGAATGTTCTTTCAAGTTTAAGGACAATGTATCGTCTGATTAAGAACTCATTTTTGTTCAACAACAGAGAACTCTCTGGAGTCCTGAAAGGTTCATCTCACACCCATCCAAGGGAGCCTGTGATGAATGCTGACACTGAAGACCACTTGGACTTTTTTACCGTAGTGACTCAGTTTCTCTCCCAGTTTAATAATTCTGTGGGCCTCTCCAAACTCAACCAAAATCTCAGGTCTGTTCTCCGCCTCGTGAGAGAAAGTTATGTAGAAATGGCTAATATTAAGGACATTCTCTTCCACTCACCTACTCTGACTTGCCACTCCTCCTCTCCCATGCTCCAGCACACTGTGCTTGCTAATCTAACTGACTTGTTTTCTGTTGTAAATAGTTCATTTGCTCTAAAAAACAGAGAAACGCTGGAATCAACTCTGAGGTTATTTGGTGCCATTTCCCGAGTGGGTGCAGAAAGTCATGTCCTGGAGCCGGCTTTGGAAATATCTAGAACTCTGGCCATGTTGGTGAATAGCACTGCTGAACTGGGTGGTCTTGCCTCATCAGTGGACTCCGTGGTGAGACTTCTCAATCTAGCCAAAAAGGTTTCGAGAAAGATGGCTACAATATTGGGAGAGCTGTCCAAGTCTAGTACAGAGGACTCCTGGAAAATCCTTGATACTTTGTATTTCATCGTGCTACAAAGTTCTCAAGATCATGTGAAGCAAATAATGACTTCAGAAAAAGTAGCTCCTTTCATATTTGAGAAGACGAAGGCTTTGTTGATGCCATTTCTTGACTTGAGCTTCGCAATGATCGGAGTCACCCCTAATATGTCCCAGGACCCTGATGTTTTCAGCATGTCATCTAGAGGCATCCTTTCATACCTCAACCAATCCAAAGACTTTTCTGAGATTGGGGAAGAAATGGCTGAAAATTTAATTTCTACAAAAGCCAGTTTGAGAGACTTGGAGCATCTTGTGGTGGTGATTAAAAACAGGACTCAAAATGTTTCTACGGATGCTGCTAACTTGTGGAAAGAGATTCTAGATTGCTTAGTTCCTATAAGTAACATTACGGACCAAATGCACTTCCTGAAGCTTTATGAGCTTCCTTCTACGGGTCATTCTCAGGCCCTGAGACAGGAGAGAAGTCAGGAAGCAATCCTTTTTTTAGATAGAGTGTTAACAGAGAACAGCACAGAAAGAGAGACTTTCTTGAAAATGGTGATTGATCTCACCTTACAAGCTCTTTTGAATGGCTTAAAGGAAGATAACTGGGATATTTTTAATCTCCTGTTGACATTTGCCCAGCACCCAAATGACCTTTTAAAATCCATAGAGTCAGTTGTAGAGGCCTCCAGTGGGATTCAAAGTGACTCTGCAGATGAGTTAAGCCAAGATTTATTTTCCAGTTTGTCATTGATTCAGAACGCCACTCGCTATCAGCTTGCAAAAGAAGTCCTGATTGGTCTCGGCAGAATAGTCCCCTCAAGAGAAGGGCTGCCCCCAAACAACGCTCAGTGGGCACATTTCACACGCACTTTGTTTTACTCAGATGGCAACAGGTTTCCTAAGTCAGCTACTGGTCAGAATGTTACATCAGCAAAGAATGGAGGGACCAAGGAAGAAACGATGACAATTCCCCATGGCTACGAACCAATGTCATACTTCCAGAAATTCCTGAAGGCATTATTTGTGTTGATTGAACACTGGCAAAGAGTCCCACAAGCCGATCAAAGGTATTCTAATTCCCTATTTTACTTAATTTATTTCTTATTGTAGAAATCAAAAAGGATTCACATCAAACCAGAGTAAGCAGATTTTCTCAACTTCAACTTCCATCACACTCTGAAGCCAGCATCCATCCACACAGAATGGTTCAAATCAACAAATTTTCCCCCATTTACCTCATTATTTGGCATCCAAGTATGATTTGGATTCATTTTTTAAAAAAAAATTTTGAAAGCAAAAGCTTTGTCCTGGATCCAGTTGTTTTGGGACTGGATATGTGCACAGTATTTGGGAGGTTAGATTGACCAGTGCATTTACGCGTGTATCACAGTTTCTGCTGTGTGCCTCACTAATATGTGTAGTCATCACATGCCCATAAAATAACATAATGAATTGTAAAACAGTGATGAGTCAGGTGTGGTGGCGCACACCTATAATCACAGCAGCCCTGGGTACCACTATTGGGCATGTAGTCATGAAGGTGAACCATCCAGTTCAGTCCCAAGATGGTGCTTGCATTTGTAACTAACCATAGGATAAAAATAGGCAGCTAAGGACTCCTGCCCTCCTGAAACTCAGCTCTAAATCATGATTTACCTCTAACCCTCCAATTCCCAAATGCTACGTCAACAGACTGGTATTGAACTCATAATCCTGCCCCAGCCTCCAAAGTGCTAGGATCACAGGTGTGTGCCACCAGTCCCTGCTGGAAACTTGTTCTTCAGAGCTCCAGAGTCACCAAATACAGTTCTGGCATTAGCCTGTTGCTTTGGGCTGGAGAGTTTGTGCCTTTAGATGTACAGGACCCCAGGGTGCTGCCGCTGCATCAGCTGTGACTCCTGGATGTGGCAAGGTTGGCTGTCCTGTGATCCTTGCCTGTTCACTTTTCTCTTAGCCCCATGTGGCAACTTAGAGACGTCACGTAAATACTTTCTCATTTACCACCGGACAGGCTGACCTACTTCCTGTCAGTTCTGTTGCCACAGAACTGTACTCTGAACATGATCATTTTTTCATGGCTTGGAAAGATATCCTTACTTGCTGGAGAAGATGTCTCATTATTTCAAATTTTAAAGGCTGACTTCCGAAGGCTCCTGTTTTACCCCCTCATCGTCTTTGATCCTTAAACTACGGTGCTTGAGTGTAGTGTTCTGCTTGGGATTTGTCTCCAAACTGGAGGTAATCCTGGCCACTCCGTTCTCTAATCTCAGCTTTCACCTGAGATTTTCAGTTCTCCACACATAATACTTCCACCAAACATCTATTATATACCTTCCTTTCTCCCCCCCCCCATTTTTACAGAGGCTCTTGCTACATAGTGTAGGCTAGCCTTGATCTTGAGAGCCAGTCTTCTGAGTGCTGAGATTGTAGGCATGCACCTCAACATAGATATGACCCATCATGTTTAAAAATTACTATTTTAATTTTGGTTGAGCTATATTTACAGAGAACAAAGTAATACTTTGATACATGTGTTACATATAAACAATCACCATCTAGAGTTCAAACATTGAAACATAGTTTCTCTAGCTATTTTGAGATTTAAAAGGTGTTACCATTAATTGTATCCATCACACTGTGCTGTAGAACACAATATTGTTTGCTCCTAACTGGGACTTTCTCCTCTACCTAATCATCACTATAGCCTTTAGAAGCCTCTGTTCTGCTCTCACCTTCTATGAGATGAACTTCTTTAGGTTCCATATGAATGATAACATATGATCTACGTTGTTTTGTCCCTGACTCATTTCACTTAACACTACCACCTCAATCTGCTACACTGTTACTAAGAGCAGGCTTTGTCCTTTCAATGGCTGTCATCATATTCTCACCCCTTCACTGTCCAACTCTTGCATCTCAAGAGAATGGAGAAAGAAGAAAAAGCAGACATCAAGTTTATAAGGAGCAATAATCAAACTTCTCTAGGAAGCAGAAAGGTTTCTAGAGGTCCAGCCTAGTGGCCTGCACGACTCTTTTGTTTGTGCAAAATAAACACGATAGAGTGAGGAGACAGTTCTTACACGTGACTTAACTTTCTATGCAGCAGCCATGCTCAGAGGTTACACATCTGTCTGTTAACACCCTGATCTGTTTTCCCTAAGTGTTTTTGAGATGTGTCAAGTTTTCCGGCAGCTGGAGAAGCCCTCGGAAGCTGTGGAGATGCTGCACAGAGTGGAGAGGATGGCTCTGCGTGTGCTCATCATCTTTGCAGGTGGGATGCTTATGTAAGAAGCACTTCTAATTGCCCCGTCCCAGTTAGCACAGCTTGACTGTCAGAGAGATGCATAGATCGACTCTGAGTTTCTTTTAAAACAAAGCATAAGTTTCTTAGCCTAGCGATTAGGTCCACGGAGGTCTGGCTCACCCTTCCCAAACTCAGTGGCCCCTGCTCTAGCCAGGCTGCATAGCCCTTCCAAACCTACACTCGCCTTTCTGGTCCTCAGCTTCCCAAATGCTGGGATCACAGTTTTATAACATGATATTCAGCCTGTGTGTGCTGTTGTGAACACGCTTTCCCTGATTGAAAAGGCTGTGTAAATAGAACCTGAAATTCTGGTCAGGTTCTTTTATTGAATGAGTGAGTGCCTGAATAGAAGCCAGGAGCCCCCAGACACTCGTGTTGCCTGTTGTGAAACTCCTAGGTGTGCAAGCTGTTTGTGTGGGGTGTTACTGTCCCTGAGTCTTCCTAAGCATTCAGCCTGTGTAGTAATACTTAGCTTAAGCAACACTGGAAGGGACTTCTGCATACTCTGGGCCCATATTTTGTGCAAGTGAACAGGCTGTGGGGTTGGGGAGGACATCCCAAAGAGGAGTCTAGTTTGCCCTAGAAGGGGAATAAGAGTACACACAGAATGGCCGGGCGGTGGTGGCGCACGCCTTTAATCCCAGCACTCGGGAGGCAGAGGCAGGCGGATCTCTGTGAGTTCGAGACCAGCCTGGTCTACAAGAGCTAGTTCCAGGACAGGCTCCAAAACCAGAGAAACCCTGTCTCGAAAAACCAAAAAAAAAAAAAAAAAAAAAAAGAATACACACAGAAGTTTCTCATCAAAGAGGAAGGGTCACTAGCCTCAGAGTGGATTCGCTGGCCTGTGTAAGTGTCCGTGGCTGGGATCCAGATGTGTGGAAGAGCATCTGTCTGCAAGTGTAAGGAAGAAGAAGTGAGACTCAGGCAGGAACTAGCCCTCTAATATTTTGTTTTAAAAATGCAAACTCATAAAGCAATGTGATTTTTGATACTGATCAGTGGTGTTGGCTGGAGGAGGGTACTGTGGGTGAGGATGGAGAGTAGATGAGAGAAAACCATGGGGAATAAACCCATGTGGAGGCATGCCAGCTGAATGGATGTGTCTGTGTGTTAACTGACAAGTTGCCCAGTGTCTGGAAGAATCTTGACCTAGGCATGGTAGATATTCAACTAATGTTTATAAAAGGACTGAGTGGATTGTTGAGTGAGTGCTGGCTGTGGGATGGGCACACTGGGGCCAGCCTTCTTCACTTGTAAGTAAAGATAATACAGCTCTGTGTGCTAGAAGGCATTGCTGGGCAGTGTAGCTGGAAGTTTCTCTCCCACTCGCCAGTTCCTGAATAGGCACTCAGAGGCTTAATATTAATTACTCAGGCTTATTATTAACTGGCTCTTACAACTTAAACTAACCCATTTCTGTTATTCTATGTATTGCCACGTGGCCATGGTATTACCTCACATCTTGCTTCTCTGGAGGCTGCTGGAGTCTCCCTGACTCTGCCTTTTTCCCCTGTATCTTTGCTTAGATTCCCCACCTGCCTTTTCTGCCTCAAATCAGCTTCTTTATTAATAAATAGTAATAAAATATATTTACAGCATATAGAAGAACATCCCACATCAGACCAGAGTGTCTTCGGGCACAGAATTAAACTTGACTTTGCTTAGTGCCATTATGGCCACTGGTCTGCTGGAAGGGGAGAGAACTTGATATCAGATAGACTGAGTTCAGGGCTTCATGCTAGTTGACGAACACAGGGCATACAGAAGGATTTCTTTGAGCCTCAAAGAGGGTGAACTAATTTCTGTTTCAAAGAACAGTTGAGAAGACTAAATAGGAGGAGAGTGTAAACCCGTGATCTCCCTGGGGCCTTTCTGGGGACATGCATGTGGTGCCCACATTCTGGCTCTCTTTCCCTGGTTCTAGCACAGGCTGAGGCTGGGGCTCCCTGCCTGCCATGGGAAAGGCAGCCCCCAGGCTACTGAGAACAGCTCTTGGGAGAGTTGAGCCAGTTCTGGTCTACTCACTGCCCTCCTCATAGTAGGAATGTTTCTTTGAACCCAGGAATTGGCTAACCCTTTGGATTGAAACATAAAAAATGAGGAACAGGGGGCCAAAGTGAACACAGATGATGCACCCGAAGCCTGAAGACTGTTGTGCAGGGGAGACCTACATTTCCATTTCCAGCTGGAGATGTCTATAAACATAGACGGTATTGCCAAACACCAAGTATTACATGTGGAATCACACAGCGTGATGCTCAATAAAATCTCACCATGCAGAGACATGCTTGGGGATATTAAATCAAATCTCTCTCTGCTTCTTTCTCTGGCGTATAAAATTCAGCCATGTTTGAAGACGCAATTATTTTGACATTTCACAGTTGGGTAAAGCAATGAATTTGCAATGAATGGAAACGCTTACTGGTACCTGGATTTCCATGTATTTTGCCATTCTGCATCAGAGATGCTAAATTAATATAACACATGAAGTGATGTTAGAAATTAATTTTTAGTTTTTATGTTCCACTCGGGTGTGTCTGTTGTTTAAAGAGCTGCCTCACTTTCCTTACTAGGGCAGACCCTGTTCTGGAGAGTAGGAGTTTGGGCAGTACCGGGAGGCTCATCAGGGGAAGTAGGAGGGCAATGGACCTGGACAGGCAGCTAGATCTTCTGTCACACAAGGAGTTGAGCTGTTGGAGTTGTTAATGTCATTGTTGTCACAGATGTAAGTTCAGCATCATTTTTCTGTTCCTTCTGGTGTTAAATATGACAGCGGTGATCATGTCAGAGCCTGCTAAGTTCATGGAAGAGGAAAAAAAAACTGTCACTGGGCATCCATTTTATTGTCCTCATACCACAAATTAGTGAACTTAGGAACAGAGAGCCTGAGTCATGCTTGGAAAGAGGGGTTCAAGGTCAGGGATGGAGAGGGCTGAGTGGGCTGAGTACGTGCTGTGTAAGCATGAGGGCCTGCATTCAGATCTCCAGCACTTATGTGAAAGTTGACTGTGGCTGTGGGTGCTTGTAATCTTAGTGCTGGGGAGGGGGCAGGAACAGGTGGATCTCCAGAGCTTGCTGGGAGTAACTCTAGTCAGTTAGCCCTACATTCATTCAGTGAAAGCTATTATCTTAGAACAGAAAGATGAAAAACAGATGGAAAAAGACACCTAATCTCTACCTGGCCTCCATGTGCACCAGCGTACACAGGAACACACACACATGCACACACACATGCACACACGTACACACATGGACATGCACCTTTTCAGCTGAAGAGATGGGTGGAGACAATAGGGCTTGGGGAACAATGTGGAGATCTAGCGAGGGCTGGCAGACCTGGAAAGCCAGGGAAGATCTCTAATGTGTCATCAAGTTCAGAAGAGGTGCATGCTCAGGTGGAAGGGATTGGAGCGAAGCTTTGAAGAAACAAAGGGGGGTAGAGGAAGAGGGCATCCTAGAGGGCAGAGGATACAGGTAAGAGCTGAGCTGTTGCTAGTGTCAAGACTGCTAGATAGTCTTGTGGAGATGCCTGGAGGGTCTGCTGCGCAATGGGTACAGAGAGAGGACAGAGAGGTGACCAGAAGCCTGGTACCCCTCCTTATAAGCACATCATTGTGATCTGACGAGGAAGAAGTGCAGGGCAAGGTCACCCTTTCCTCCCCCTCCCTCTTTTTATTTTCTTTCTTTGTTGGGGAGACAATGTCTCCCTATGTGGTTGAGGATGGCAATAAATTCAGGATCCTCCTGCCTCAGCCTCCTAGATGCTAGGATTGCAGTAGAGTACCTTCATGCTAGGATAAGGTGGAGCCTATTTGGTTTGGATGTGTTCTCTTAGTATACTGCCCAAACTAAGACATTTAAAAGAATTTATCATTAAGAACTTTTACTATTTGAAAGTTAACAAGTTTAGTTATTCATAAAAACATACTTTGGTTTCTGTAGTGACCCAGCATCTAGAAGGTACTTAGTCATGTGCTAAATGCCAAGCGTATCTGAAAGCAAAGGTGAGACTCTGACCCTGGGAGAGTGTGCAGTAAGCTGAACTTACAGGGCCCTGGACAGCCAGAGAAGGGAAGGTCAGGGCAGGGTGGGGAAGGGAAGGGAAAGGTGAGGCTGAGTTTGGAGAGATAGCTAGTTAGAGAGGAGACAGAAATCCCCTGCAGAAGACATGGGGTGGGGATAGGGGTATGAGGAACTTGGATTATGAGTGATCAGGAGGTAGAGGTGGTCAGTAGCTGGAGAAAAACGTGGGGCACAGCAGGGAACTTTCCAGATTTCTGTAATTGACTGGCTCTTTTTGAACTCAAGGTAGATGATATGGCAGGGGTAATTGGCATATGGCTAGTACCTGCCGGGAGTCTGCTAATCTCCAGGGTGTGACCAGGTTGGGTGCTGTACAGAGACCCAGAATCTATTAGGACGTAGAGTGGAGGTGTGGAGACCAAGGCGAGGGATTGCCAGGGACGTTTCCAGATACGACTGGAGAGGGGTGGAGGATGGGGAAGTGGACACGCATAATTCATGCTCCCACAAGAGCATTCCGGGAATGAAAGAGTGGAATGATTATAACCATGCTAGGACAATGGGCAAGAGGTCTGTGCAAACCATAGTCAATGGGTATCCTTCCCAGAGAGCGTGTGAGAAGGGCCGGTGAATGGGAATTCCTCTTACAGGGGCACAGGAAAAGAGGCTGTGCTGGGGAGGCAGAAGCTGCAAATGATTTCTATTCAATTAATTTAGCCCAGACAGATCTTTATTTACATTTCAGACTGAAGCAGCATAGTATTAATACATAAAGGGGATATAATATTTGTACATAATGGCATGCAATTTAGCCTTTTAAAGAATGGGTTTCTGTCATTTGCACCAACATGGATGGGCCTGCTAGACTTTGTGTTAAGTGAAGAAGCCGGACACCGAAAGCTAAACATTGCAAAGTCATATATGTAAAGCTGAAACATTGATTTAGTGAAATGGGCAGTAGAATGGTGGGGACCAGATGTTCCAGAGCTAGGGTGTCTGTCAGGGACAGAGATGCAGTTGGATATAAGGAACAACTTATGATATTTTACAACCTAGTGGAGTAACTATGTTTCTACTACTGGTTTATTCCGGGAGGCTACTACAGCCAGTTGGGTGTTTCAGAACAGCTACGTGAGAAGTCTCTGAATGCTCTCAGCACCAGGAAACACTAAATACCCGAAGTAATAGCTAGCAATGTCTTAGTTACTTTTTTTTTTTTTTGGTTTTTCGAGACAGGGTTTCTCTGTGGTTTTGGAGCCTGTCCTGGAATTAGCTCTTGTAGACCAGGCTGGTTTCGAACTCACAGAGATCCGCCTGCCTCTGCCTCCCAAGTGCTGGGATTAAAGGCGTGCGCCACCACCCCCCGGCTTGTTACTTTTCTTTTTTAAAAATATTTATTTATTTATTTATTTATTTATTTATTTATTTATTTATTTATTATGTATACATTATTCTGTCTGTGTGTATGCCTGCAGGCCAGAAGAGGGCACCAGACCCCATTACAGATGGTTGTGAGCCACCATGTGGTTGCTGAGAATTGAACTCAAGACCTTTGGAAGAGCAGTCAGTGCTCTTAACCTCTGAGCCATCTCTTCAGCCCTCTTAGTTACTTTTCTGTTGCTGTGATAAGACACCATGACCAAGGTGACTTATTGAAGAAAGGTTATTTGGGGCTTACAGTTTCAGAGGGTTCATGTCCATGACATGGCAGGGAGCATGGCAGCAGGCAGTAATGGTACTGGAGTGTAGCTAAGTGCTCACATCACGAGACACAACCACAAAGCTGAGGAAGCTAATTGGGAATGCTACGAACTTTTGAAGACTTAAAGTCAACCCCCAGTTACACACCTCCTCCAATGAGGGTACATCCCCTAATCCCCCCAAACAGTTCCACCACCTGGGGGCTAAACACTCCAACATTTGGGTCTATGGGGCCATTCTTATACAAACCGCCACAGCCAAATACCTTGATTTAGTGATTTTACACTGTCTGGATGTGTGTAGAGAAAGGCAGGGTACTCTATGAAGAGGTGTACTTACTACATATACATTAAAAACTAAAATGCTTTAAATGGTGAAGTTGTACCTTTTTCTGCTTATGCATCTTGATGATTTAAGGAATATTTAGAGAGTTGTATCATTTCGAATCTTTGAAGAATGATTTTCTGAGATTGGACTGGTCAATAGAGGACTGTCTATTAACATCTCCTCTTTCTTCTGGCAGAAAACCCTTTCCTGACTAAGGACATTCTGTGTGCTATGCTGAGTTGCAGGGGAGCTGGCATGAGGAACCTGATCTTACCTGCTATGCAAGGAGTCACTCTGGTACATCACCACTACCAGGTTTGTCTTCTTTTATGTTTCGGAGCATTTTGCATTTATTACGGTCCAGGCAAGGCAGTGCTGTTGGCTCAGGCAAGGTAGTGGGGTCACTCAATAGTTGCAGCTTGGTCCTGAGAACCAATGGGCCTCTGCTGTGTGGTCACAATGGGCATGAGCCCTGCAGAACTGGCAGCCTGCAGAGCTTGGCTTGGTAGTCAGCTACAAGAGCTGCTTGCTAAAGTCTTAGGGATTTTACAAGTGGTGGTTAATCATTTGCATCATTAAAACTCAAACTATAGACACATGCGATTAAATAAATATGTTAAGAGCAAAAGCAACAAGTACTTGGGACACATAGCTGTCCAGTTTTTGATATATTTTACTGCCTCTGTCCTGAGATCATATACATTCGTGTCATCTGTATGAGGGTGGTATTCTGCTGCTGTGTGCTTGTTACTGAGCAGGGCTTCCTAGCTCTGTGTTCAGTAACATCATGCTTGCAGGAAGTGGGATGTTTACACCAGGGAACTGGCAAATGCTCTCAGATTGTTGGTTTATCCGTCTGTCTGTCTAACTATCTGTCTGTCATCTTTCTTCTCTCCCTCCCTCCCTCCCTCCCCCCTCCCTCCCTCCCTCCCTCCCTCCCTCCCTCCCTCCCTCCTTCCTTCATTCCTTTCTTCCTTCCTTCCTTCTGATTCATTCATCTATCTCATCTGCCTGTACATCCATCCAACCATCCATTCATCTGTCCATCTATTTACCTGTCCATCTGTTCATCTACCCACCCACCTACCCACCTACTGACCCATCTATCAGTTTATTGTCTATCACTTATTTATAATTTATGTTTTGGAAAGATAGTTTTTATTTCTTTATTTTTATTAGCACATATTAATTATTCATAACAATGAGCTTAATTATGACATTTTATACATGTACATAATATACTTTATCATATTCACCCTCATTATCACCTGCTTACTCCTTTCCATTCCCACTGCTAATCATTTTATTTATGCAGTGTATTTTGATCATATTCTTTTCCCCTGATTCCTCCCAGATCCTTCCCACTTTCTTACCCAACCAACTTCATGTTCTTTTTCTCCTTTACACCCCTGCTGGCCCTCCCAAAATGAAAATCTAAATGAACAAAAAGTCCAATGATGCAAAAATACCCAAACCAAACAATAGAAAATAAAAGTCACAAAACCAAAAACATGGAGTCCCTTTTGTGTTGGCCAGCTGCTCCTGGGCATATGTCCTGCTCTGGAGTGGCATTCTGTGGGGGAAAACTGATTTTCCCCTTCCCAGCAGGTATAAACTGCAAATGGTCTATGGATTAGGGATGGGGCTTTATGTACACTTCTCCTTCTCAGTGCTGGAATTTTCTTTGTTTTGACCTTGCTCAGGTCTCATGTATGCTATCACAGCTTATTACACATATTTCTGTAAGTTCCATATATGCATCAGTCTTCTTATGTCTGAAAAATGCTGTTTCCTTGGAGTGCAGGCATGCTGTTAAATCATTGGCCAAAAAGGTCCCAAACACCAGCATGTTTTCCCCTGACGAAGTCATTACCTTGGCAAGATAGTTTTTAAATACTTGCTGTTCCATGTGGCCTTAAGTAGCTGAGAACATTGACAAATGCCAAAGATTGACAGCTGATGATTCCCTGCCTGGCAGTTTCCTTCCTCATTAACTGTACAGAGACTCAGGAATCTCTCCCAGGTGCTCCAACTTAGAGCGAACTAGAGTGTGATTTTTATATGGGGCCCATTCATATAAATTAAAGGCCAGAGTCCCTGAGAAGCTGGAATAATGGCAGTGTTTTTCCAGAAATAAGGTAAAGACTTGGGTTTTATCTAGGGACAGTTCCGAGTGTTTACTGTTTTTGTGGTAAAGTGACCCTTTCGTCACAATCCAGTGTTGGGTTCTCCCGGGAATCAGAGAGACATAACTGACAGGACCGTGCATTGCTAGATAATACCTCAGTGATGTAGCGAGGGCCTAACAGGCTGCTCTCCTGAGGAAGCGTGAGAAGGTGGCGAGAGCTGTGGTTTGCCAGGGTGAAGCCCTGAGGAGCCCACCAGATAACTGCCCTGGCAGCCCTAGAGTTTTTTTTTTTTGTGTGTTGATTTATTTAAACACTTCCTTTAGTTTCAGACTGTGCACGCCTTTGTTTGGAAAAGGCAGACCCTCTATAATCTAAAAATTCTCAATATATTTCAAAATGTTTCAAAATCTAAAACTTGGGATACCAACATGACACCATACTTAAAAATACATACATGACATACCACAGTCAAAGTACAGGTGCACTGACGTGCTAAATAGGATGCCTTGAGACTGTGTGCATAGAGTACAGTTAGAGTAGGTTTCTAGCCTTTCTGTATCTCATGGTGTGTAGCTGCAGTGTAGTGAGACGCATTGTAGCTGCCGAAGGAGAAAGACGCTGAACTTTACCGGTAGGCCACAGCCTCATGGTGATACACAGATCAAGATGTAAGAGCTGTCTAGGAATATGCCTAAGCTATTGGCCAGTGTGGTAATTAATATAGTTTCTGTGTGATTATTTGGGTCTGGGTAGCCAGGAAATGAACGGGCAGTCTCCTACTTGAGATATTCCACTATTCAGAAAGACCTGAATTGGAAAAACTTCTGGCCTTAAGCATTATTTAGATAAGGCAAATTCAGCTGCATTACATGTGGAAAAAAAACTCAAATCTTATTTTTTGAATGCTGAGAGAAGTTTATGATAATAAAATGAGCAGCATGGCCCAGATTTCGAAGCAGCTGACCCCAAGGCATCATTCATAGTTCAAATCAGTGTGTGTGTGTGTGTGTGTGTGTGTGTGTGTGTGTGCTAGGAAGTCTGACTAGATAAAGAGCAGACGCCCCTGCTTCAATGGTAAAAGCACACAGTTGCTCATGTGAGGATGCAAACATGTCTTAGTTTGTTTTCTGTTGCTGTGATAAACACCATGACCAAAAACAACTTAGGGGAAGAAACCGTTTATTTGGCTTACAGGGTTCATCCTCAAGGGAAACCAAGGCAGGACCCGGAACCAGAAATCCTGCGGTAAAGCTGCCTCTTGCCCTGCTCTGGGTTGCGTTCAGCTAGCTTTCTGATGCACTCTTGGCCTTGGATGGTACCATCCATAGAGGACTGGGCCTTCTCTGTCAATTATCAGTGAAGAAAATGCTTTAGAGACATGCCCACAGGCCAGTCTGAGGGAAACAGTTCCTCAGCTGTGATTTCCTCATGGTAGGAATATCAGTTGGCAGCCTTGAGATTAGCTACCGCAGAGGGTCCAGGGTAGTCAGTGTGTAAGTCCTTCGGAAATGTAAATCCTCTCCAGGTGATATCATGGGGTTTCTCTATGTTAGGATAAGGCAGGCACGGGGTTTGATGCTATGTCTTAATTGTTTGATGTCTAAGTATTCTACTGTGCGGTTTGTTTAGTACCAGCAGGGGGCTCCACTCACCAATGCACATGATCCACAGGTGGACAACTCTGAATGTCAGCTTTGCATCTGCTCTCTCATTGTGTTCCCAGCAGCAGAAAGTAACTGTCTTGGGCTAAGTAGAAACCTGAAACTAGGTTTTAAAAGACAATAATGCCCACAGATTTACACTGGTGGGTTGACCAGAATCAGGGAATGTGGCTGGAATGGCAGGTTGGCTTTGGGGCTTCTGAACACTTCCTCAAGTCTAATTCTTTGGACCCAGCAGTGCCTACTCCTTTGCTTAGTGCCTGGGTGATGCAGGCCTATTCACTCAGAGAAGGAGGGCTTGTGTGCCACCTTTGACACATGGTGGCTCTTCATGTGCTCAAGACTGTAGATTAACAAGGTCAAGTGCCAGTTTTTATGTTCAGTACTTTTTACCTTCAGCCTGGTCCACCTATACTTAAAGATGTTGGAATATGTCTTTTATCACTCCCTGCTACTGGAGAGGGCTGTCCACTTTATTTCTCTGCAATTCTTTTTATGTCAAAGTTAGTATTTTGTTAAACGTAAGAACAACACTAGCAGTAGAAGTCTTATCTGTGCATCAGATTCATGATGAGCTGGGAGGTCTAGGAGGGCGCATACAGTGTGGAGAGGCTCCAGGAGATGAGGCGAGCTCCACCTGTGTTCTCAGAAATGGGTCAGCGTGTCAGCCGATGCTCATTGTACCTAATATTCTTGTCACAGCATAGCATGGTGCCAGGAGAGACCTCTATGGAGGAAGGGGGCATCAGGTCTCTGACATGTTAGACGAGAGCCTCACTCTCAGGGGCAGGAGAAAGCACATCACGTGAAAGGAACATGCTAGAAATGGACAGATATACAGCCTCGCCCTCTCGGTCTTGCAGGGGTTTGCCTGCCATTGCTGCCATTTATCTCCTTTCTGCTCTCATGGGGACATTCGGAAACGAGCTGGGCCTCAGTACCCATGGCAGAGCAGTGAAGGGGGCTGGGGAAGGAGGCTGCATCTGTGGGGATGTCAATAGTGAACATCTAAGTGAAGAACGGGGTGAAGCTGGGTGTCCTTTCATACTCCAGCACAAGTGTGCTCTGCCATTGCTCCGGCCAAGGCTCTGTGTGGTCCACAGTGCTGGAATCTCAATCTTCATCTCGCTGGTCTTAGTGCAGTTTTCTTTCCATTTTGGTGACTGAGTTATTTGAGTTATCATCTCTTTTAGATTCATGTATGTTATTCAGATGGCATGATTCTTTCTTTCACATGGCTGGATAATATTTTATAGTACATGTAAGGCTTTTTGTTTTTATCAGTTCATTTCCGAGGACCTCAGGTCAATTCCCTGTCTTGCTCGCTGTGAGCAGAAGGTGGACAGTCTCTCACTTCTGGTTTCCCTTCCATTCGATACAGACCCGGGAGCGGTTTTTGGGATCGTACAGTAGTTTTGAGGAACTCATATATTATATTCTTTAATGACAGGACTACTTTGCCTGCACGGGGTCCCTTTACTCCATGTCTTCAACATAATCCTTCCTTGCATTTCAAATAATAGACAGCTTAGAAGATTTGAGGATAAAATCTCGCTGCAGGTTTTACTTGCACTTCCGTGACTGGCGGTGTAGACCTCATACACCGGCTCATCGTGCTAACCGTTTCTACGTTTCCAGGTCTGTGGCCATTTTTTCATGTTGACACTTTATTATTTTATTTTTTTCTGTTGAATTGTGAGTCACCCAGAGGAGCTGGAAACTGGGCTCTGGGAACCTAGTGCCAGATAACAGGGTGTGTCGTGCTTTCTGTCCAGCGTTGCAGAGGAAGCTGTCGGGCTCGATTCTATTACTGCGCATGCGCAGAGGAAATAGGCCTGTTCCTGACGCTTCGGGACATAACCGGAAGTCAACATTTACCTGAGAACCAGCCTCAGTATCGTGACCTCTGTCACCTCCTGTTTTCTAGGAAATGGGAAAGATATGGTTCTCATCGGATCAGCTGGACTGTGAACGTCTTAGCAGGAGTCTTTCCAGCGCCTTGGAAGGCTTCAAAAGCAGCTTGCAAGATGCTTCTAGCCAAGGCTGCACGTGCCAGCCGCCCCTGGTGGGAACAGTTCAGCAGCACATGCACAGGTCAGTGTCGCAGGAGCTTGCTCCCTCCCTAGTATTCTCAGTCTTCAGCAAGATGTGTGCTTAAGTTACCGATTTCAGATAACATTGGTGCCACATGGCTTTCCACAAACACACGAAATGTAAAACACAAGAGCAACTTCTGTATCAGGTGAACTTTATAATGAGCAAGACCCTGGGTCAGGAGTTATGATCCAGGATGTCAGTACGGTATTAAATAGAAATATGTGAGCAGTCAAATGTTTTCAAATTACTTAATATTTGATTAAAACTTTTCAGTGTGTTCTAGAAGTGTGAGCCCCGAGGACAAGGTCAGGGGCTCTACATTCTGCAGATGATGTAGGCACGGGGAAGTGACTATCTTTTGGTGGCTGCGCTAATTTCTCAGAGACACTGTAGTCTATTTTATCTGTTTCCTAAATAAGAAGCCATTTATCATGCGTCTTATTGCCATCACCCTGACTCATTTGCTGGGCTCGACTGAGTGAGGACGTATTGGAGCCCTGGTGTTGATGAAACTCACACACAAGATGGTATCAGAGGACAGAGGGTGTCCATTTATCAGAGGGAACCTGTGTTATCCAGCCTGGCTCTGGGGACTGAGGCAGCGTTTTTCACTCCAGCCTTGCTTCTGCTGTTTTATCTTGTCTAATTTTAATTTTCTGTCACTTTAGGTTGATCAAAAGTCTTAAGGAGACTTGGATGACAAAGATTCCTGTTCTGATGTTTCTTAGCAATTTCACAGTCACAGAGGGTATGTGGTTTCCAAACTTGATTGATTGAAAATCAAATTTAGTGTTTCAGCCCAGCATATTGTTAAAATAAAACATAAAAAGGAAAGTTGTCAAAGGTTAAAGAAGAGGAGGCCTTGAATCGAGAGGGGTTAGGAGACAGAAGAGGGTTAGGAGGGAGGAGAGGGAAGAGAAATGGTGTGATGTTTCAATTTAAAAAGCAAAGTGAAATAAAATTTGATGTTTAATTCTAATAAATTAAAACACAAAAACAAGAGTTGTGCTATATGTTACCTAAAACAAAACAAAACAAGACACCAACTGAACAATTTAGAACATGGCTAGTTACTGGTTTTCAGGCTTCAGAAAGATATTTCCAAGGCAAAGGAAAGGAATCCTGTGTTGTCTGGATTTTTCGCTGACCTTCTGTCCTTCCACAAACCACTTGATCCCATGAGTCTCTGTCCCATCCACACAGCTCCTAAAACTCACACAGCATTCACATGGCAACATCACTATGACGTGTTACGAATTCTCTCACATCCTTAGGTGATAGTTTTCTTATTTAAGGAAGTGAAGACTAGATCCTTGGAGCACATGATCACTATCCATTCAGAAAGAGTCCTTTCTAAAGTAAGTCTCAAAACATACAGGACCCAAAAGCAAACATCGACTCGATGATACCACATAACTGGAAGTTCTTATTGACTTAAACAAGAAGTGATCGCAGATCTCCTTAGAAGAGTAAATCTTTAATTAGTGTCTACTATAAGCTGGGCACCAGGAGGGAAACTTCTTATTTAGGTCACAGCATCAAATTTTGTTTTAAATCAATAAAACTTCTGAAAATTTACTATAAAATCTACTATAAAATTTCTTTCCTTTTGTGTATTTTTCAGATGTAAAAGTAAAGGACTTGATGAGGAACCTGAGCAGATTAACCGAGGACCTTCGTTCCTCCTTCCACATCTCAGACGAGACCATCCAGAGCATCTTAGAAGCCACCATTTCCCATTCAAAGGTACTGATTTCCATTGGGAAGGAACCCTCCTAACTGCAGGCACCCTAACACCTTTCTCTGCCTCCTCCCCCCGTTCCATAGCTGAGAGAAAGGATGTCTGCACAAACGATGTAGTTAACAGCAGAGGAGCATATGAGAGCAAGCAGGGACCTGTAGGGTGTCAACATCTCGTGATATAACTTGGTCACATTGCCTTCCTTTGGGACAGAAACGATAAGGTTCCTGGCAGCATTCATTTTAGTGATTTCTAACCCTAATTCATGAAGTCCATTAAGTCTGTGTATGGTTCCATACGTGTCATAAATCTCAAATCCCCAAAGAAAGCTAGTTAAAAATATATAATCTACCATGGCGAAGAGTCACTGTGTACTCTGGTCATGTGGTGTGGACATAGTGGATGACCAGTGCCAGGCTCAGGCTTCGCTGGCGTGACTGAGAAGGGGTTGGGCAAGGACGTGGAACGAGGAGTAGTTAAAACCCTTACACCAGGTGTTTTTTATCTCTTAACTTGCCAAATTGGTGGAGGGGAATTGCTTATTGGTGGAGATGGGAGCAGATGGCAACCATGTTGGCCCCAATGCTACCTGAATCTTTAGCTGATTTTTTTTAAACACATGAATGCTTCAATTGACATTCGCTCAGGCTCCTATATAAATTTAATTTCATGTCAATTCCGACTAATTGGGGCTAAACGCAAGCATAGTTAGTAGACTCATTAACAGTTAATCTAAATTAAGAAAGAAATAGATGAAACGCTAGAAATCCAAAATGCCAACTCTAGTTTCACAAAGTTACTCATCACAAGATGGGCGGTATCTATTTTCCATAAAAAGTATCAACTGCATCTCATCGGATACGACATGCTCTGGAGATGTGGGGATGAAGGAGGAGGGGCGCGCCACGGAGAGCGGAGCAGCGCTGACATTTCTTCAACTAGGCAGAGTTCAGTGGGAATTGTGGCTGCTGTGGATTGAACACGGCAGTGTGGAGCATCTAACAGGAAGCTGAGGCAGAGGCTGGAATATGTTTGCAGCAATGTAAAGGTGCCTGTACGAAAGTGTCACGGATAACCTCAGTTCGGTAGTCTTTCAAGGTCCCTATCTTCTGAAGTTCCGGCCTTGCTGCCTGCTTAAAATCAAGCAGCCACCAGGTGTCGCTGATGTTCTATGGTGGGAGGGACTGTGCAGCGAGCTAGTGGATTATGCAGTGCCAATTGCAGTACGGAGGCTTTTTTTCCCCGCTCCGATCTATGTACATTTCTCTGCATCTCCATACACCACTGTGGTCACCTAAATAGATGGATCCACGGGAAATTGGACAGGGACTAAACAAATGCGTTCTCATTGTTCAAACACATATGCACACATGTCCAAGACATCACACGTGTCCACAGCTGCTTAGCAGGTAACACGTTGGGCTCTGTTTTCTTCTAGAGCCTCAGGTTGATGGCCACTTTTTGTCTGTTGTCCCATCTCCTTTTGTTTGTCCCTGGCTTTCTTCCCCATAGCCTCAGTTTGCAAATTAGTCAGTTTACAAATTCATCACTTTGATCTCATTCCAAGGTGCGGGTGACCTACAAGGTACATTTTTTTTCAGTGCTGGGTCTCTTGGAATATTTCAAAAACCCTTTGCTTGCTTTTCCTTTTGTCCACTCAAGATGGTTCCTTGCATCAAGCATGGTTGTTAGACGGTGTACCTCAGAGCCATTGCTTTAAGGAGCCAAACTTCTGTTAGGAGAGCTCAAAATGAAGACAATGGAAAGCCTTGTGACATACATGTCACATAGTGATGGGGACAGGCAACCACAGGAAACATGACTGGGCGGGGACATTAGAGATGGAGCTAGAACACTGTGAGCCATAGTACTAGAAGTGTCGAAGGAGGAAAGGGCAGGCTGGCGAGTTGATGCCTGGCTGTTTTCCCTTCCTTGCCAGGGTTCATGTGGGCAGTTCCCTCTTTTCTTGAACATTGGCACCTGTCATCAAAGCCCTGCATCCCATCACTAATTGAGAAAATGCCTTATAGCTGAATCTCATGGAAGTATTTCCTCAGCTGAGGCTCCTTCTTTCCTCTCTGGTGACTCTAGCTTGTGTCAAGTTGACACCCGAAACCAGCCAGTACAGCATTCAAACCACAGATCAGGAGAGTCAGTGGTCCAGTTCTACTGTGACTGCATTGCTATGTGTGTGCCCTTGCTGCTCCCCAAAAGACTGAGCAGGGCTTCTCCCTCCTGCTCACATTTTATCCATACCCCAGTGCATACAGTTATTAGCGGGGCCACAGCAGAGCCATGTTCTCGGCTCTGCTCTTGACCCATGTCCCCTAGGGTGCAAGCTCTTGCTGACAATGGCGAGTGCTTCTTGTGTGGATCTTCACTAGGTTAGGTTTAAATCGAACAAATATCCGTGTGACTGGATCTATCTGCCCTGAGTGGTCCCTGGTCTTCCAGCAGATTTCCACTTAAAACATGGACGTGCGCGAAACATGTCAGAAACGCAGTGTCTTTGTCCCTGAGAGAGGGAAGTGATAACGGGTCTGAGCAAAGCCTGCTGCACACTGTATGGAAACAGCTCATGTTCCTAAGCAAGCAGCAGCGTTTCCTTAGCTTTATACTCCTCGCCTGCGCTACTTGATTCAGGCAGCCTTCCAACCGGAAAAGCAGGCATAATAATACTTACCAAGGATAAATAGCAAAAATGGAAAACCACACAAAGGCGTGTCAACCAACCTACCAGAAGCTCCTGCCCTTGGGTGGTGTTGTGGGGTCTTGGTGGGATCTTCTTTATTTGGTAAGTGAGGTGCCCAAAAATTCAAGACAAACAGTTTTACCCTCGAGAAAATTCTAAGAAATAATGCTCAGTTCTAAGAGCTGGCACCGTTAAATGATACACTGCCGAGTGGTGGGGACGGAGGCTCTCAGCAAGCATGGGATGACTCTCATGGGACCAGCTTGGGTTCCAGCCCACCCAGAGATGGGAGCAGCTCCTTTGGAGTTGAGGGCATGTGTCTGGATGAACTCCACCTCCCTGCAAAGTTCTAGCCTGGAGCCGATAATTTACACAACTGGGCAAATGTAGCAACGAAAGCCTGGTTGGTGCCCACACCACACCCTCTGGGATCCTTGGGAACGTCCATGCACATCTGGAAACAGCTGTGAAGCTGCCTTATACAGAAAAGCCTTCTGCTTAGCTACATGTGAAGCTAACATTATTCTAATGTCCCTGTCAGGGTAGGTTTTTTTTAATGAAAATAATATTAAATAATCAGATTTTATTTAAGGTGGATTCCTCTCCTTGACATGACAAGCCTCATCTAAATCATTCAGGACCTTAAGAGAAAAGCTGCTGAGGTCACCTGAACAGAAGGGGGTGCAGCCTTTGGGTGCTTTTTAAACTTGAACTCCTCTTTGGGAGCTCAGCATCTGGTCCATTACATAAATTGTTCTAGCAAGTCCCCAGAATGCCTGAGCCAACTTCTCTAAAATCTTGCCTGCCTTCCTGCCTTCCTTCCTTCCTGTCTTCCTGCCTTTCCTTCCTTTCTGTTTATTCTTCTTTTTTTTACTGCACGTGTGTTTGCATGTGTGTATGCAAATTTGTGTGTGTGTCTATGTGTGTGTGTGCACGCACACACAGGTATGTGAGTTTATGTGTGAATGGAGGCCAGGGGGAAATATTGGCATCATTCTCTACCGTCTACATTGAGGCTACATCTTTCTTGGAAACCATAGCTTGCTGATTCAGCAAGTCTGACTAGCTAGCTTGGTTTTGGGATTTCTTGTCTCTAGTCACCCCCTCTCACTCATCCTCCTGGTTCTAGGCTTATAGGTAGGCTATTATGGCTATGTTCTATTTAGATACTGGGGTTTGAAGAACAAACTTCCTTCCTCATGTTTGTTCAAAGCGTGTTTTATCTGGCTAGCTGTCTCTTCAACTCCTCAATCCAGGTTTCCAGAAGAAGTCCCCTCTCTGTGTCTCTGTCTCTTATTTTTAGTCTCTGGGGATCCCTGACTGATATACCGTACTGTCTCTTAATGAGTTTGTAGTGCACGGAAGCACCAAGTGAGCTTTCTTTGACTGCAAGGCTTCTTTTTTTAAAAAATTTTTTATTGATTTTTATTGAGCTCTACATTTTTCTCTGCTCCCCTCCCTACCCTTCCCCTCCTCTTCAACCCTCTCCCAAGGTCCCCATGCTTCTGATTTACTCAGGAGATCTTGTCTTTTTCTACTTCCCATGTAGATTAGATTTATGTATGTCCCTCTTAGGGTCTTCATTGTTGTCTAGATTCTCTGGGATTGTGATTTGTGGGCTGGTTTTCTTTGCTTTATGTTTAAAAGCCACTTATGAGTGAGTACATGTGATAATTATCTTTCTGGGTGTGGGTTACTTCACTCAAAATGATGTTTTCTAGTTCCATCCGTTTGCCTGACTTCAAGGCTTCTTATGGTCACATGATTAGGGATCACGCAATGAGTGTCAGCTTAGGTGCGTTTCAGCAGCTGTACCCAGGATAGTATAAACGTGCAGTAGGGTGTCTAGTTGCTTGTGTTTTGTTTTCTTTGTAATTTTGTTACAAGCTCAGTGACTGAAAGAGGAGCCTCAGTGAGGAGGCCCCCGAGTCCTTGTGTCATGGAATACCAATGGCATATGAACAGATAGAGTCTGTCTTCAGGGCCTCCTTCAGAGCTTGGATGCTTTTATTTGCTAAGGAACCCATGGAAAGCTTGGAAATCCCTTTTTCAATCTAGAAGTAAGAGAGGCAAAAATTGGTTTAAAAATGCCAGTTTCCTACATGATGACAGCGAAGAGGGAAAGACCTAGCAAACTGAAAGCAGAGAGGAGTGAAGCGGCTTCCTTGGAGAAGGCCCAAGAGCTTGGGACAGGTGGCCTCAGGGTCACCACATAGCCAGTGGGTGCTCCAGAGCCCTGCAGAGAGAGAGAGAGAGAGAGAGAGAGAGAGAGAGAGAGAGAGAGAAAGAGAGAGAGAGAGAGGGATGGAAGGTTCCACACCAGTGCTATCAGCGCGCCAGAAAAGGCAAGCTGCACGCACAGACAGTGACTCGCAATTTCCAACACGGTTCCATTCAGAATGCTGGAAATGGAACAGAGAGCCGGCCTCTGCAGTGCTCTGGATCCAAGTTATCCCCCAAAGGCTCATGCTGTCAATGCATGGTCCCTTCAGGAGGTAGCTTCCTAGCTGGAGGAAGTTAGTTTATAGGGACTGAGACCTTAATGCCCTTAAAGGGGACATTGGGAGCCTCAGCCCAGCTTTCTTTCTCTTCATTTCCTGGTCACCATGAAGTGATCAGCTTGGTTCCCCCGTGTGTACCTCACCAAGAGGTGCTTTCACCAGGTTTGTAGACTGTGCAGCAAGACCCCTCTAACCATGAAGCAAAACAAGCCTTGCTTCCTTCTGGGTGTTTGCTGGGCCGTTTTGCCCCAGTCACGAAAAGCTAACAGAGGGACTGTGTCTGTGAGTCTTCAGCGTGCAGTTTCCAGGGGTTTGTTTTTTCTTGGGAAAGTGGGGGTGGGGGGGTTGAAGCTCAATCTGTGCTGGCCTTGCTTCCCTCTGATCCACACGCTCCTCCACAGCTTCTCTCCAGTGTCCTCACTGTGGCTTTGTCTGGAAAGTGTGATGAGGAAAGTCTTCATCTCCTGTTGACATTTCCCAACAATGAGAAATCCTGGTTCGCCACAAGGGAGCTCTGCAGCCTGCCTGGGACTCAAGTGTTCTCTCTGCTTGTGATGATGGGCCAGAACCTGAACCTGAGGAACTTCGTTTACAAAGTAAGGACAGAGTCCTTGGGGGAGTGGGGCCCGGCAGGGTAGCTGCTCCTGTGGTTGTGCTGACCATACACTGGCTGTGTCTTGTCTGCACCCTCAGACCTCAAACCCAAGGGTGTTTGGTACCTTTTTTCTAGAAAAGGGTGTGATGTATAGAACTTATGTGTAATCTTCCATCTCAGATTTCTGTCGCTGTGGTCACTGCCACGACCAGAAGCAACTTAGGGACGAAAGGGTTGATTTCACTTTACACTTTCATGTCGTAATTCATCTTTGAAGGAACTCAAGACAGGAACCAAAGCAGAAGCCGTGGACAAGTGTTGCTTCTTGACTTGCTCCCTGTGGCTTGCTTAGCCTGGTTTACTTACAGCTTCTAGGACCACTAGTACTGCCCACAGTGAACTGAACCCTCCCACGTAATTCACTACTTAATAAAATGCTCCGAAGGCTTGCCTACTTGCCAATCTAATGGAAGCATTGTTTTCCAATTTTGGTTCCTCTTCCCAGCTTTGTCTGGTTTGTGCCAAGTTGAAAAAAAAAAACAGCTAGCATGTTTTCTACATGCTATAATTTCTCTACAGCATGCATAATACCCATGAGCTAATAAATGCTATATAAATACTTGTAATTACTGCATTCCCTTTAGAGTACTGATAAGAAAAATATCTATACTATATATACATTGTTTTTTTGGCCTTCAGGTTGTTTAAATCTATGGATGACCCATTGTCCTAATACTAGCTGCAGCATGGGACCAACAATCAGGGCTTCTGTGGCAGCCTCAGTCACATGGGGTTGGAGGTCACTCTGGGAGTAGCATCTCAGTGAGATTTTGTCAAATAAATGGACGTCTAGAAGATCATGTCAAGTGTCCATGGGGTCAGGGTCCTTGAAACATTGGGCACAACATGGTAGTGAGGAGGGGGACACCAGAAAGAAATGTCATGAGGCCCTATAGTCAAATCTCTCTCCTTGCTAAGAGGCAGCATCCTGAGTATCTGAGGAAGCAGGGTTGAGCCTGGTTCATTGTTAAGCTGCCAAGGCAGATGTGCCTACCATGCTGTGGCCCTCACCTTCTTTATTGCCTGGATCTGTGATGTCTGTTCTGTCTGTTAGATGCATCTAGATCTACCAGGGCAACTGTGGAAAGCCGGAGAGGGGTGTGGACAATACAGCATCCCTGTGCCCCTCCGTATACCAGCTCTTCACCTGATCCACAACAGCCCTCCCCAAAGCTGGGAGAGGCTGACAGAACACGAGCATAACATCCTCAGAGAAGACATACATGTCGGAAGTTGGTGCCGGTCTCAGCTCCCACCCGCCCAGCGCCAGTTCCCAGACTCACTTCCTATTCTTAGCCACTATTTCTGGAAAGGTTTCCTCATCTCCACATACGAGCTTTTATGCAAATTCCCAGCACCCTCTCTCCCTGCCCTGCCCCATGTCTTTCTTAAAGTTCTACTGTTCTGTTTACTCCTGACAATATGTCACGTATGCCATCAGAAAGGTTCAGATCTGCAGCAGGCCAACATGGCTGCTGGTCTTCCATGTTCGGGCCAACCCTCTTGGGTCAGAAAAGAGTAGATATGCATTTCCAGCTATTTGTGGTCTTCTTCCCTTCTGGAACTTCAGGAAACCTCTGGAAATGCTCATCTACCTCTCCACATCCATACCCTTATAACCATATATACACAGTCTCCAAGAACAAATACTATATTTATGATAAGTGTACTTTAAAGTCAAGACTTGCCTCCATGCTTTAGATTCTGGTCTTGGTGTATTGACACTTCTAGCTGACATCCAAGGAGCTTAGCTCTCTATTTGCTCCTCATATCCCCTCATCCAACGTTTAATTAGCCCAAGGTAGTGCCTGCTCCAGCATGCTCACATAGTGCTTCTCAGGGACAGCTAAGAACTTGGATAAGGGCCATCATATCTGCCAGGATTTCTTTGTAGAAAGATATATTAGATTGGATTTTATCTTCAGGGACGCAGCAAAGGTGACACTACCATTATTAAAAATAGCTCCTTTTATCAGGCCCTTCCATATGCACAACTTGATGAGTGGTCACCGATATGTGACATTGTTTGGAGATGGGAGGGTGTTCCATAACACACAGGCATATACACTGCTTCTGAGAGTCAAACCACTTCAGTTCACATGTACCTCACTTGCTGGCAGTGAACCCAAGAAACCTGTGGTGAAGCAGGCTCAGCTATGTCAGCATCACCCATGCCAGAGTCCCATTTACTTCCTACCACAAGTCAGTGACTTCAAGGGGTCTCCTCTGATTGACAGACCTAAGAAGAAAATGGGAGTGGGGAACCTCCAAAAGCCTCATGTTATCTTTTGTTCCCCAGTCCCTTCTTTGGTAATGTGCCGAGTAGGTCCACACTAGCAGGGCACAGCGGGAAGTGTGCAGTTGTGACTCCTGGCCTCAAAGCAGCTGTAGAGCCTCAGGACTCCAGAGAACAGAATTAAGAAGCAGTGACCATTGGGCTTCTTGCATCAGCCCAGAAGCTGAAAATTCAAGATGCAGATGACCTTCAGAGGGAGGGGGGATCCCTCTGATGTTTCCCACCTGTGGACAGAGGGGCTGCCTGCTAAGTTATTACGGTCAGCCATAAAGTACTTAATTGTAAAACTAATATTGCAGATGTAGTTTATCTTCATTTCATACATAAATGATCAAGACAGAAAAGGATCGCAGTTCTCAGAATCTGCATTGTGGGGAATATGCAAGCAGAGCAAGATGGGTAGAGTGTCAGGTGACCTGAGCAGAAGTCGGTCTCAAAGGGGACTTTCTCTGGTCTAATTTGCAGCCCTGAACTGCTCTCACGGGTGGACTCCAGGAATCCTTTCATCTCTCCAGGCTTCTCTTTGCTCATGCACCGCCCCAGGGTGCTGGGAGCACTGTGATGGAGCTAGGGTCACACAAAAACACTGTTTTATTCTGAGCCTCTTCTCAAATTTCCACCTTAGTCATTTCAAAGATAAGAAGAAATATTTTGAAAGTGATTCAAATTCTAACCAGTTGTTGCTGGTTTGTATTTTAACAATACTGCTATAATTTAATGTGCTCTGCAAAAACACAGTTACATCTACTCCAACACAGAATTTTTATAGAGTATAAAAAAATAAGCCTTTGATGTTCAAGAGAGGATAAAATCAAGACACAAAGTTGTCACTGCTTCTGAGAGTAGAAATAGTATTGATTATTCCATTTTTTTTTCCTTTTTGCTGTCCTGTAAGACACTGATACCCTCTGAAGCAAATGGCTTGCTCAACTCCCTGTTGGATGTCATTTCCAGCCTCAGCTCCATCCTTACCAGAGCCCAGCATGCCCTGGAACACCTCCCTGAGTTTCTTCACAAATTTAAAATCACCGCCTTGCTAGACATGCCAGACTTCCAACAGGTGTGTTTGATCCTCGCATGATGGGGAATGTTCTAGTTTGTTCTCTTTGTGTTTGTTCCTTTGCCCCTTGGTTTCTCTTCCAACCTCTATAATTTTATAAGACCACAGTGTATATGGACAAGAACATGTTTCAATGACTCTGGAGCTAACTAGCATCACCATACTAGGGCCCGACATTACCTGAAAATTGAGAAGTGCTATTGATCCACATCCCACCAAGGAGGCGGCTAAGGTAGTTCAGGCTTTGTCTATGAAGTAAAAAATCTTCTAAGTCAATTATTAGCACAGATGAGATTTCAAGGGCCTGTTTAACTTAATTCTGAGAGCAAATTGCTTTCAAGAACCTTAGAACATTTATTTACATATAAATAATTGGCTTACAAATTACAGATCATTTTCTCCTAATGCGAACACAGACTTGAATTAGGTTAGTGGTTTGATATTTGTTTTTGCTTGAATTCCTTCTGCCTGGGATGGAATCAACCATGATAAGAAGTGGTGCAGGAGGGGTCAAATAATGATGTATCCAGAAACCTTGCTAACAGTATGTCCATGTTAACTCATCAGTTCATGACTAATTTGGGGAGCTGTCAAGAATCAGTATTAACTTAGCAGTGTGAACACATGCCAAGACTATCTATTATCTGAAATGGTGATATTATTTGATGGACTAATTTATTGCTGGACAAGCGAAAAGGTGTGTAAATGTGTGTGTGGATCTCAGTGTACGTTTGAATGTGAAGGTCTGAGTATATGTGTAAATGTGTGTGAATCTGAGTGTGAGGGAAGGCATGCATGCATGAATATGTGTGAATATGAGTGTTATAGTGATGTGTGAATACGAGTGTTATAGTGTGTTTAAATGTATGTGAATGTGTGCGTGAATTTAAGTGTGAATGTGTGAGTACACAAATGTGAGTGTGTTTGAGTGTGTCTGAATGTGTGTGTGTGAGTATGTGGTGTGTGTGTGTGTGTATGATTTTTCTCCTCTACCACATATATTTGCCAGAAATAAAATCATTATAATGATTTCGGTGGTTTCTTAAGAACAGAAAAGACTCAAGCAGAGTCTATTCTTTCACTTGTATATCCCATCAAAGATGGAACTATGCTTCCGGAAGTCTGGGAAAACTGTTTGAAATCACTTGTAATTGGAGGTGGCTTTTCTTCTGCTCAGGTTTCACAGAGACACCAAGCCCGAAGTTCATCTTTGGCTTCTTTCCAGTTGGTAATGAAGCTCCTTTGTAAGGACCAGGAGACTTTCCTCAGCAACTCTAACATGTTCGTTCGTTTACCCAGAGTTAACGAACTCTTGGAGAATGACAAAGAGAAGTTCAACATTCCTCATGACTCAAGTAAGACAAGAACCACCTGTGCTTATGTCGGTTGGCTTATACAGTAGCAACTGGGCCTGCCTGTGTGGGTAATAGCTTTTTCCTCGACTGACCGCTGGGGGCTCATGCTGGCTGGCATTAAACTTTCTCCTTCATTTTCACCAGCCACTGAGTGCTGGCTTGGCAGTTCCCCATAGACTTTCCCAGGGCCTGTGGTTACAGACTAATCCTCTCTCCTGGATCTCTAAGAAATAGAGTCTAAAACATTTGACCCACCTGAAACCCCAGCCTCTTTGGTACCCTGGGGTAGGCAAGGCTGATGACAGCATTAGGGATCATCTGTCCGTCTGTCCGTCCATCCATCCATCCATCCATCCATCCATCCATCCATCCATCATCTCATCCATTTATCTCTGCAGTCAGTTTGTTTACACTGAAGGCCAATCTTTGTTGCTTCTTTTTCTGCATTTTTTCCCCAAATGGTCGTCACAGAAACCGTTAAACAACACCACAAGCTTCACATAATTGTGATTATTGAAGTAAGACTTCCCTTGATTAAAACCATGTTGAAAATAATTCCCAATCTCATTGCTAAGTATCTGTGCCATCTGTATGACAGACAGAAGCCTAGAAGGTGGGGTCTTGATGTTCTTAGGGGACAAGGACTGCTAAGTCAGGAACATGAGGGTTACCAGCTTACTCCAGTTCAGAGTGATGTCATGAAAACATATCTGAGTCTTTTCCTTGAAAATTAAGGCATAATGGATGCGAATGTCAGTTCCAGATTTAACTGGATATTTTGTATCAACCTAGGTCACCTAATACTTTCTTCCCTCTTCTAATTGTGGCAGCACCGTTTTGTTTGAAGCTTTACCAGGAAATTCTACAGTCTCCAAATGGTGCCCTGGTATGGTCTTTCCTAAAACCTATATTACATGGAAAAATACTGTATACACCAAATTCTCCAGCAATCAATGAGGTCATTCAGAAGGTAAGTTAAAACTAATAATATTCTGATAGGCCATATAACACACTGTATCAGAAAGAAATCTTTACATGTATAATAAAATTATTAGATGCATTGGGTTACAGAGCATTTTCCTATGTTGATTCCAGTTCATTTTGTCCCAACATTAGCCTTTCACTCTTGGTACTTAGTGTGGATTTGCTGAGCTCTTTGCTTAGAGGATGTCCTGGAGGCTGGGAGGGTTATTTAGAATCACAAATGCAGTGTACTCACTTAAATAGAAAAATCTGAGGGCAATTACACAGAGGACAGTTTCAGGTCAGGTAAGGGAACAAAGTTCCAGAACAAAGCGTTGGGGACAGATTTAATTCATTTTGCTTGATGCCTCTGACACGGAAGGGAGAGTTCAGAGGTGCACATACAAACTGACCTCCTAAATCATTTCGGTGGTGATGTCTTTGGAATGGACCGTGAGGTTTTATGTGACCCTGTGGAGAATAAGGTGAGATGAAAAGGCCACAAGAATCTCTGTGGAGTTCTCATATTGTGTATTTTTTCTTACTTACCTTTTAATATATTGTTTAGCTTCTCTCGTATCTAGTTACTAGAAGACCTCTTATTAATATTTGCATTAAATTGTGTTAAATTTAATTGTGTTCTCCTGGAGATTTTAACTTGTTTCTTTTTAAATAATTGTCCTGAATTTTCATGAGGGTCATTTCTTGTCTCATGGCAGGTGAGTTGTAAGCCTCCAGGTACCTTGAAGGGTCACTTTTCCAAGGACACAGGGACAATTTGATCTTCTTCTCAAATACAGAAGACCCTGTTCCATGAATGACAAATACTAGTAGTAACTTAGAAGTGCAATGTGGTCATAGGATCAGTGGATTATTTTTGGATTTTGTGCACTTTCAAGAGAACTAGGTTTCATCCCCTTATGATTGCTATGGGATGTCACAGCAAGTCCCTTGGACACCTGCCACCTGCCACTTAGCCTTGTGGCTGCATAGCCCTTAATATGCCCCCTGTTGTAGTTATAAACTTTTTTTTTAAAACTTTTAAATGTCCTTCGGGAGGGATGTTTGCCAAAAGCCTAAGTTTTTATGAAGGACTGCTAGCTATGAAGATATTTGATTATGTCCTCCAGTAGCTATTTTGTCTGTCTGAAGCTCTTTTCTCAGCTCTCATTCAGGTATCAGACTTGGAAGGGATGCTCACACCAACTCTAGAGCCAAAAGCTGATGCCAGGTGATGTCCTCTGTGTATGGAACTTACTGAGGTCTCCAATAGTTCAGGAATTTCATAAAAATGTCTCTATCTCAGCTTTATTAAAAAGAAGCTTATGGATTTTTATAGAGATATATGTTAATGCTATTAACATCTATTTATATCATATTACATATTGTGTCGTGTTTTTCAATGATGATATTCTCTTCAGAAGTGTGGAAGAGAAGGCAAACAGCTGAGGAAACTAATGTGAAATCAAGACCATGATGCAGAGGTCCAGACCCCTGGACACAGGGTTGGGGAGAGGACACACCTTACATCAATGTTCTGAGAATAAGGGTTTTAGAAGAACCAGGCAAGATCTCAACGGTTCTTGCTTGGCCACTGCTTGAGTTTTAGAGGTAGTAATAAAAGCGAATGTCTGCTTTGCTTGTTTACATGACCGCAGACTATATTCTCTCTTGTTCGGCCTAGTTAATGTCACTGGAGACCGTGCACTGTCTTACATTTGCACTCATAAAGCTGACTTAATGCCATTGTCCCTTGGATGAATTGTTCTTGCAGTCAACCATGGGCATTTAGTTTTTATGAAAATTGGTTCTGGTTCTTTAAACACAGAGATGCATGTCCCACAGAAGAGAGATACTCACTGCAATGCCATCTAGGCTGCTGGAGTGAACGGAGCTGTAAATTGGAAGCCAGTCTCTCCATCACGGTATTTCAGCCAGTGATGGATCACGCTATTGGTGGTGGTCTTCTGAGGTCATGATGGAGCTGAGAAAAGTCCTGCTGCCCTTTGGCAACATAGCTGTCATCAAGTCATGGCACAATGCATCACTCATGTGCTTGTGAGGATGCTGATGCATTGCATAAAATAGAGCACAGAGAGTTATGTGCAGTGCGCTATACTGGATACTGACAAACAATTATGCCACTGGCCTGTGCATTTGGCATACTGTATGTTTTTTATTATTTTGGAATGTCTTTTGCTTGTGAAAATGCTTTACTGTGAAACAGTAGGCCACGTTCTGGCTGCAGCAGCCCCACACATCTTATACTAACCAAGTGTCTTGATTGACCCGTATCATCGCAGTTCATATCGGTGCACTCAAAGCTGTGTGCGTGGCACCAAGCGGCCTGATGATGATAATGTTCAGAGTGGATCCTGGCTGCTGATGAACACCTGTGGGTGCTGCTTAGTTTGGGCTCTTTATTATTTCTTATTAGGTAGAAACATAGGAAAGTACCATTTTAAGGGAAAAATTATTAATGCAGATGGGTACTTTTCTACGGTTCAATCTGCGGAACTGAGGTTGGCACCAAGGATCATAATGTCTTGGTCAGGAAATGCGGGAAGGCAGTGTTAAGTACTCCTTTGCCAAATTACATGTGGCCTCGGATGCACTTTTAAAAGGACTCTTGCCCTCCATCTGAAAAATGAGGCGTAGATGCCCAACACATGTATTATTTGAATCCTTTAATCAAGTCAGGACAGGGCACAGTCACACTTCCCTGTGCCTTCTCAAGAACCGGTAGGCTGCAATGGGAGAAAGTGGGAACCTGTGTAGAATTGGTAGATTGCACTGGAATATGAAGATTTTTGTTTCAAGGGCAGCTGGAGGAGGAGGCAGTGCAGGAGGCGGTGCTGATCAGACTGCTTTTTTAATTAAAATGTTTCCCTAGAATTGAGCTCTTCTCTTTGGTCATGAGTGCCCTCCTGGGCCAGAGAACCAAAAATGTCTTTTCATTTTGCCAGCCATTTACTCTGAGGTCACAAAAGCAGATACTAGATGTGCCTATTTCTGTGGGCCTACTGGTCTGTGACTGAGCAGATTTCTGCAGACCAAGGGCAGCTTGTTGGGAGAACAAAGGGGGCTGAGGGGTGATGGCCCATTTCCAGCTCTCCTTGCAGCCCAGAAACTTTCTATATTAGGATCTGTGCAGGGAGCATGAACCAAAGAGTGAAAGCCATGCGGACCCCTGACTGCTGAGTCCACCTGGTGACTGCGGTCACTTTACGACTATAGGGCAGAGCCCTACCTTACAAAAGACCTCAAAGGACCAGTGTCCTGCATCAACCTTCCCTCATCTGATTCCTGTCACTTTGTACTCCTGTCACTTTCTAAAATGATTAAAGGGAGTTTAAAACTTTATCTTCTTGGTATGCTGTAGTGTCCTTGACATAGCGAATTTTAGTTACCTTTTCTCAATTATTACCATTTTCTGAGCACAATGTCAGATTTGTTATTATCCAAGATAATAGGAAGAGACCAAGAAGATAATAAAGCAGGTCAAGTTTAATATGGATGATTATTGCTGTAAAATCATAGGAGTAAGAGGGGGTTAATCAGTGAGAGAAAGAAAGCACTGGAGAAGGCAGTAATGGCAGACACTTAGAGAAGTACCTGTACTTAGAGCTGGAACAGAACATATTCTTGTGGAAGTAGTGCCTCTTGTCTGACTTGAGTTCCAAACTGCATTGGAGGGCTCACAGCTGGATGGAGGAACAAGCCAGTGAGGTACTTGAGCATCTTGGTTCTGGAATATCAGAAGTATGCAACCTTAACATTGTGCGGATTGCCAAAGGAGGAAGATTACAGGGTCCATCCTCACCACTGAGAACAGGAGCAGTAGAGTAACTTGAGAGTTGCAAGATGCTAACTTGGTGATTGGCACAGTCGGTTATAAGTTGTTTCTTTAGAGAAACGAGACTCTTGAGTTCCTAAAATGCTCATCATCTCTCCAGTGTAATTTCTAATCAAGTACTAATTTGATGGAAGAAGAGATGAAGGAAAAACCATCCACTCCAGCCAAGACCCCACACTGGCTGGCACCCTTGTCTGTGCCTTAGATCTACTACTGGAATAAGCAGTTGTGATTTTCATTTTTCGGATGAGGAAGCTGAGTGTGAGGCTTAACTTTGCCAAGGTCTCTCATCAGGTGGTGGAGGTGGAACTTCAACCCAGCTCTGTTGGCTTTCATAGTCAGCAGTTTCTTTTTCCTTTTTTTAAAAAGAAAACAAACTATCATTTTTTTTATTATACATACCAATCCCAGTTCCCACTCCCCCCTCCCATTCCCTCCACTTACTTCCCCCAGCCCTATCCATTCCTCAGAGAGGGTAAGGCACATTGCTTTGGGGGAAGGTTCAAGGCCCTCCCTACTGTATCTAAGCTGAGCAAGGTATCCTTATAAAGAGAATAGGTTTCCCTATATAAAGCCAGCACAAGCAGTAGGGATAAATCCTGTTGCCATTGCCAGTGGCCCCTCAGTCTGCCCCAGCCATGCAACTGCCACCGACATTCAGAGGGACTAGTTTGGTCCTATGCTTGTTTCTTCCCATTAATTGGTGAGCTCCTATTAGCTCAGGTAAACTGTTTCAGTGGGTGAATCCATTATGGCCACAGTCAGCATTTTATCTAATACTTGTCTGCTACATTTCAGTACTTTCTCTTCATGAGTTCACATGTGAATGGTATTCAGTTTCTGCTCTTGGTGTAACTGGTGATGAATGGAGAATGGTCAGAGAAACAGAGCAGACGAGAGGATGATGGCTTCCTGTGCACAGACTAGCTTCGAGCTTTGCAGTTGGGATATCAGACTGTGATGGAGAGAAGCTGAGCTTTGGTCTCATCTTCCTATTGATTGTGTCTGAATTAGAGAGGTTGGCAAACGGATCATGTTATAGTTCTCATACTTCTGGAATTCTAGCACAAATCATTTTATTGTCTCAGATGTAAAGCTACTGTTCGTTGAGTACTTATTTTTAAAAGATTTGAGCATGAGGATGGCCACTCCTAAATGCTTTCTTGCTTATGTCTTACAAAAAGCAAACACAATTTTGCCCATTTTATTACTTCAAGATAATAAATGTTAGGGAAGTTCACATTTCTGAGTGTATTGGCTATTAAATGAAAACCCGTGACTCAAAGTGAAGTTTGGGGTCTGCACTGCTAGGGTTCTTTCTGTTGCTCATATCTTTGATGCTAGGCACCAATCAGGAAGGATCCTGAGCCTGCACTCTGTGCTTCCCCAGCTGGAGTACTGCTTGATTATTTAAGGACACAGACTGCATTTCTCATAGGTTTGTGTAATATTAGGTACAACCTTCCATCTACCCTTCGAATCCTTGCTGTATTTAGAAACTCATCACTTGGAAGAAAAGGATGAATTACATAGGTTAAAGGTGAATGAAAGCCATTGCTGCTCTTACCATTTAGTAAAACTAAAGCTCAGTAAATGATGAGTAGATATGAAATGCTTGGCTTGGATTCTTATGGAAGTTCAACTATGTCAGAGAATAGACATTGCTCAGGACTTGGAAGATGTAGCAGGTACTGCAGGGACTGTTCACATGTCAGTACGGTGTTTGAAGGAAACTCATGAGACCCCTAGGCAGGTTGAGGTTGTCTCCCAGGAGCCCTTTGGAAAGAATGGAATTCATAGGAATCTGCTTTCTGCTTGTGGGCATCTATCTCATCAGTGATTTGAGAGCAAATCTTCAGTGGCTTAGCTTGGGGCTAGGTTTCAGGTGGATGAAAATGTCCAACTTGAAGTCATTTATTGAAACTCAGGAAGCAGTGTTGCCCAGGGTAAAGGTAATTATATTTTACGAATAGACTTGATGGATACAAATCCCTGTAAAACATCAGGTCTCTAAGGAAGCAGTACCAGAAGGCTTAAGGATGTGCTTGTTCTGTGCAACTAGAAAAGATGCGAGCCCTTAGAGATGATTCCGTTGTAGAGCTTAGATGTACCTGGATGCCCATCATTTTGTGTTGAGATCCAATTCTACCAGTTAATGTTCATGGCTATGAAATGGGAGCATGAAACCAACCAACCAACAGTCATGTCACCCATTGTGAGAGATGACTTTACTGTTCTGTCCACTATATAAATAAGTTACCTCCATTAGATAGAAGATTGACTCTTGATTTTTAATAAGGTAGTGACTGAATCAGGACTCAAACTAATGACCTTAGAATCAATAACTTTCTTAGCGTTACCTGGTCATTCTGTCCCCATTGAAGGAAAGCCATGCCCTCTTTCTGGGAAGGTCAGTGTCCAGGCCTGTTCTGTTGATGGGACTACTGACTTTCCTCCTATCAGAGGCACCACAAGCCTCACAGCCTTCAGGGAGATGATCCGTGAAAGGGTAAGAGTGAAACTTGGTTCAGCACCATTTTTGCAGGCACTGGGTCAAAACTTCCAGAGTTTGATCTCGTGGTTTATTCTCCTTGCTCGTTGAAGGACTGTAGAACTTTGGAGAACGGTTTCCATGTGACAATTAGCACAACAAAGCTTTAGGCTTAGCTAGCTAGCAACTACCTAGCAAAGTAGCAAAGCACCTGTGACCTTTACAATAAGAATGAGTTCTATTGGCTGATAAACAGAACTCAGGGCAAGGCCTCAGGAGGAAGGATTTGTAATAAGCATGAGGGTAGACTATTGGCAGAGGATGCCAAGTCATGGAATCTCTTTCATAAAGTTGACTTCTACTCGCTCAGAGACTAAGTGAAGGACAAGGGCCTAAAAATGCCCAGGATATTGGGGATTCAGGAAGACAGGCTCTATAGAATATCGAAAAGGTCACCAGGTTGTCAGGCAACATTCACTCCAGCCTTCTGGGGGACTAGGCATCATTTATTTTCTTCTATTGGAAAAAAATAGGCCTGCTTGATTGACAATCCTGGTTATTCCAAGGGTTTCTTTAAGCTGAGCTTCCTATATTCTCCTACCATCAGCCCTTCCAGATGCATTCCATCATTCATTCATGTGTCCACCTGTCTATCTGCTCATCCATCCATCCAGGCATGCAGCCATCTGGTCAGTGTGGACAAGATGTTGGCTTTTTCTACTATGAAGTGGGCTGAGTAGAAACTGAGGGATGCTCTTTCTTGGCAGGGAAGGGAGAAAGCTACTTTCATTTGCTCTGAGAGTCTCCAGTTTTATATTATTAGAATCCCTCGGTCTCCTTGGAATGGTGAGAGAAGCTGACTAAGAAGGAGCATGCATAAGTAGAATATTAGATATAGCAAATAAAAATGTAAGCTCAGAGATGATATCTTATGCTATGACCCAGTCACCTTGTAATTTCCCATCTATATTAAAAGAATAACTACAGGAAAAATAGGCTGCCATGTTAACTCTACTGAAACAGTAGACGTATTTGCTGAATTTCATTCCTTAAAAGCAGCTCTTCCCCTTTCTTTTCTGTTCCTCCCCTCCCCTCCCCTCCCCTCTCCTCTCCTCTCTTCTCCTCTCCTGTTCTCCTCACCTCTCCTCTCTCCTTCTGTTATAGTACTTCCTTATTCAGTAGGCAATTTCAGTTGGTCTTCTGAATCTTTACAGATCAGCCTTTGTCTGTGAGCTCACTGAGTGTTTGCATGCACTGTCAGGAGTAACAGGAGGGTCCCATAGGGTCCCATACCCCTGTACTGAGTTCCTCAGATCCTGATGTTGCTGAGATTCACTATTTTACCAAGTTCTCCTAGTTTTCCTTTTGCCCGTGTGTGTTTCTACCTATGAGTATTTAGTTTTGGGGAGTCATCACTGTGTAAGTTCATGTAGCTACCTCAGGTCAGAGACATAGTGAGCCCATCATTGCAGGGTTCCTGGTATTATCCTTTTATACCTATCCATGTCCTTTCCACTTGTCTCCAAGTCTTTAGCCTGAAGACCCCTGATCTATACTGCACCTCCTTATTTCTAAGTTATTAAAGAGATGGGATAATGCAGTGTGTAAGTGCTGGGTGTTGACTTTTTTTTATTTTTTTTATTTTTTTTTATATAGCACAGTTCCCTAAAATTTTGTGTGTAAAATCCTTCTTACTAACTAATATTCCTTGGTAACACATGGGCCACAGCCTTCTGTTGGTGCTGGTAGTTGTTTCTTTTAAACATTGTTCATCAGATGGAGTGACATCTACATTATTCCTTGTGTTTGCCCATCATATTTTTTGTTTCTTTTTTCTTGCATTCCTGTAGATTATTTAACGTCTCATAGAATTTACTATTTTGAAAACATTGATTTTAGAGTTCTGTTCTTGGAAAAGAGTTCATTTATTATGGTTTTTGGGGGTGTACCTCTTTGTACAGTGTTCTCCGTGGCAGTTATGAGGGTTATGACTCACATTCAGGCCAGGCACACTAGCGTTGACATTGTACCACTCTGAGTCCCGCCAGAAGCTCGTTTTTGTTTAGGGCATCTTACCCTCCGCTATTTATTCTCTGTATAATGCCTGCAGCAGTGTGCATAAAATTGGAGCATGTTGTCACTTCACTTGGCTTAATGGGGACCACAGCTTAGCATGTGTTTTTTATCCCTAGCACACTGTCTGTTTATCTTTATGGTCACATGCTTACTAGTAGCTGTGGCTTCCTGCCACTCTGCCTCACAAGAGAGGGTCAGACTATGTGTTGGCATCTTGAGGAAAGGTGGACGTTTAGTTTCAAGTACAGTTGCTATGGGACATATGGACGTTTTTGCCATTGTTAAGTTAGAAAATCATGTCCAGCCATCACAAGTATGGGTCCACACTGGAGCATGGACTACCTACCAGTGTCTATGATGCCAAAGAAGACTATCTTTCCTCCAGAGAGTCATCACCAGCTGCCCATGCTTCCAAAGCCAGAGGTGAGGCCCTCTGAGTCCCTCACTTGGACTTGCTAGAATTTTGGGTGACTTAACCTTGTACACATCTTACACAGACAACCTCTCTGCTGAGCTCTCTGCCATTGCTCTGAGTTCCTGTGTGCAGCACCTCTGTCATGGCCAGTAGACCGCTCTTCACAGCACTCCTTCCCATCCTCCGGCTCTCCTGTGTTCCCATTCCTTCTCCCATGATGCCTTGGGGGGAGGGCAGAATGTTGATATCGTTCCACTTATGTGTATAGACGTAAACACTTAGAAGGCAATTTCCTATCACAGAAATTTAGCAAAATAACAATAGCGGGTTCCCCACTAGTGTCTGTCACCTTCATGTTCATAGTTTGGATCAGATTTCCCATACCAGACAAGAACTCCCTCCTGTGGAGTGGGGGTTCAATGTTGATCAGAAAGCATTTGGTTAACTCCGTAATAGTATTGTCAGTATTGCAGCAGTGGGCACATTTTGCCTGACAGGTTGGGATCACAGCACACACCATCCAGCAATGGGTGTATTGATGCATTTGATTCCCCAGCAGCCTGCACAGCAACTGCTGACACAGAAACCCAAGAGCAGGAATGGTGCCTCCTGTTAGAGATTGATATCTCTACGTCCTGCAACCAAACTCATGTTTGAGCCAGGGTCTCACTGTACCCTGTGCTCATTGGTTTGTCTAGTCTGGCACATCAGCATGCTCCAGGGATCCTTGTGGCTCTGCCCCACAAGTGCTGGGATTTCAGGTGCATGTCCCCATGCCCAGCTGTTGACATGGGTTCTGAGGATCAAAACTCAGGTCCTGATGTTTGTGAGCAAGGATTTTTCTAACTGAGCATTTTTCTGGTCCCTGTTTTATTATTATTATGTATCTATTTTTAGCTCATAACATTCGAAGGTCATACTCTTGGAGACAGGTAGCCTCATCAGTTTGGTCGCTGGTTTTAGACCTTTTCCATCAATGCAACTAACATGTGGTTTGTGGATGAGGATTTCTTACAGCATCTTGGAAAATTTTTATTTTGTTTCTGACATATATCATACGAGAATATAAAAACAAGCGCCATGTATCAGTACATGTTATAAGGAACTTTTTCATTTGATAGCTTTGCTGATGTTATTATATACAACTTAGCCTGAATTTTAAGATTATTTTGTATTTATCAAGATGTCATCGTTAGTTTCAGTTGTCAATTTGACCCAACCCAGAGTCACCCAGGAAGAGGGAACCTTAATTGAGGAATTGCCTAGATCAGATTCTCCTGAGGCCTTGTCTGGGGAGCATTTTCTTGACTGCTGATTGATCTAAGAGGGCCTTCCCCACTATGGATGGTGCCATTCCTACACAGGTGGGCCTGAACCCTATGAGAAAGGTAACTGAGCAAGCTAGAGCAAGCAAGTCAGTCTGTTCTTCTGTGCTCTCTACTTTAGTTCCTGCCCAGGCATCCCTCAAAGATGGGCTGGAACCTGGAAGCCAAATAAAACTTTTCCTTTCCGAGTAGCTTTTGGTCATGGTGTTAATCACAGCAACAGAAAGCAAACTGGGATTCAGTATTTATTGTCTCATTAGGTGACTTAGATGAATCCCAATAATTCAGCAAATATTAAATAACTGAGAACTGGGCTTCTCAGAGATTTACACATTTTGTTATTTATGTCGAGGAATCTCTCGTTGTTCTTTCTGTAAGCCATTTAGGTTTTCCTTTTATCTTGACCAATTTCTTTATTCTTTTTTCCTTAGATATTCTGTTTTATGTTCTTTACATATATATTTAAAATTTTTTTATTTGTTGAAATTATAATTATATGATTTCCTCCCTCTGTTTCCACCCTCCAACCCCTCTCAACTACTGTCATGCCCCACCTTGCTTTCTCTCAAATTAGAAAATATTTTAGCACACTGTAAAGACCAGTGAGCTGGGGAGAAGCAAGAATATTACCTGACTTTCTGACTTTCCTTATCATTTTATTCATGTGTTAGTTGCATGATTAACTTCTACCTTTCAGTTTGATAACAAGTGTATTTAGATCTGGACTTTGACTATACCCAATACTTAGTTAATAGTACTCTAATTTTCTATGAAGTAATTTATGCAATACTTTTTTTGTTTGTTTTTCAAGACAGGGTTTTTCTGTGTAGCTTTGATGCCTGTCCTGTGACTATCTCTTTTTTTTAATTTTTATTAAAGATTTCTTTTTTTTAAGTTAATTAATTTATTTATTTATTTTTATTAAAGATTTCTGTCTCTTCCTCACTGCCGCCTCCCCTTTCCCATCCCCCCAATCAAGTCGCCCACCCCCCCCATCAAGTCGCCCTCCCTCGTCAGCCCAAAGAGCAATCAGGGTTCCCTGCCCTGTGGGAAGTCCAAGGACCACCCACTTCCATCCAGGTCTAGTAAGGTGAGCATCCAAACTGCCTAGGCTCCCACAAAGCCAATATGTGCAGTAGGATCAAGAATAATAGGAATAGAAGAAGGAGGGACTATCTCTTATAGACCAGGTTGGCCTCAAACTCACAGAGATCCGCCTGCCTCTGCCTCCCGAGTGCTGGGATCAAAGGTGTGCACCAACACCACTTGGCTGCAATACATTCTTAAAACTTAAGGAAATATGATTGATTAATGATAACATTTTAAAATTTTAAATTATTTGCATGAAATTTTGATAAAAATTAATAAAGCATATATAAATAATTTGTTATTTGAAGTGGATTTGTGGTAAACTTTTGGGATTTTGGAAAGTCAGGATGTAATATATAAGTTAGCATATCTTGATTTATTGAATTTGTTATCAATTTCTATCTATATCTATGTATATTCACATACTCATATCTATTTATCTGTGTTTTTAGGTATTCCCTATATCAGAGTTAAGAATTTTTATAATCCACTAAATTATTTGCATTCATAATGTATCCTCCCTTTTCATGCCTGTGTGTTTTTTTTTTTAGCAGCAGGCTGAGCATTTGGTATGCACTCCATCTTCTGCCAAAGCAGCAATGTATTAATTTAGCTTAGTGCTTACAACACTCTCTGCCTGTATTTTTCCTGAATACTGAAATTAAGCGTTTGAGGCTTCCACGGTTAGTTGCAGCGAATGTTCTTTATTTCCCATGCTGCCAAGAGAGGTTCCCATGCTGCCAAGAGAGGTTCCCAGTGACCCATTGGAGAAATGACAAGACTCCCAAGCTCTCCTTCCTCATTGCTCTTTTGATATTATGAAAGACCATTTTCAGTATTAGACATAATTGTTGCAACTGTCATCATTTTTGGATACGACATTTCATTTATTTAAGTTTTCTCTAGATAGATTTTCTTTATCCTGAGAGGAAAAAGGTATGAACATTTTTATGGGTTTGTGACTGAGCATGATTTTACAACATCAAATTATTTTTGAAAAATAGTGTAGGAATGCACTCTGCCAGCAGCAATAAAGGAATAACATTTAATCTCTACTGGTGTTGGAAAACAAACTTATGGCTATTAGTTGAGGACATATTTTGGAGTAGGAGGAGATATGTGTAAATGTATTTTGCTAAGTAAGTATGAAGACATTTGCTCTGCACACCAGTGGGCCTAACCCTGGGGATACAGTAGTGAGTGTTGGGCATGATGCAACAGAAAGATCTGGAAGACAGGTCTGAGAGCTAGGGCTCCTTAGAGGGCATTGGGCACTTTGTTGCAAGCTCTGCTCCTGTGATGAATGCCACACATGATGTTTGCTCCCTTGTTCCAGCTGATAGAGGACTCTCTTGACATAACAATTAAGACACATCCTCTTGTGCTCCTCATTGCAGGCTAATTATACTTTTTACTTTGTGGATAAGATAAAAATTTTATCAGAAACACTACTGAAGCTATCCAGACTTTTCCAGGGAAGTGGAAATGAACAAATGTTCAACCAGTTGCAGGTATGTTTGACCAAGGGCTGGGAACCTCCTGCTGTCATCTGACTGAGATATTGGGGTAGCCATTTTATAGCCCTATTTAACTAGTTTGAAGCATAAATGGGTTCCCAGTCGACTGTCAACAGATGGTATATGTCTAAAAAATACTTTGTAAATTTTTGGTATTTCTCCCATGCAAATTAGGTCTATGGAAAATTAATAATTTACTAAATACTGATATTTTAAAATTTTCATTAAATTTAATGCTTTTTAAATAGTTTACATTCTTTCCATTTAGAATTTTATTATTTTATCATTTTTCTATACTGTACGGGTCTCTCAAAACAGAAAAAACAAAATGAAACCAAAACACTAGATAAAAACAGATGGGATTAGCTGGGAAGGAGGGATTCAGCAGAATTGGGAGGGCAATGTGATAAGGTAATAGGACATAAATACAATAAAATTTATTATATATGTACATGATGATGTCTCGATGAAACCCATTATTATTTGTAATTAACATATGTGAGTAAAAATAAAAAGACTCTAATATTGAAAGATTGTGGTTTAAACTAGAGCCATTTCCTCAGAGTCCAAGAACTGTTCCTTGTAAAATGATAACTCAGGCAGATTGCCTAGTAACTTTTGGGCATCTATGAAATCATAACTTGAAAATCTGGTATTTGCCCATATTTTGTTCATGGTTGACCTACATGTTAATCACTGAACAAACAGTTCACATTGTGGGCTTAGGAGCCACAATGGGTAGGTATGATCCTCTTCTCCCATGCTCACTCATGGAGTACACACATGCCCATTGCAAAAATTAAAATGCAGAATTTTATTAAGACAGATTCTGGAGAGCTCTCCACAGCAAAACCATTGACTGGTGAGGCAACATTGAAACAATGAGAGAAGAGCAAGGCCCTAGCTGCTTTTGAAGGCATGACTTTGCATGTCGCCCCCAGAGAGGGTCTGGGAGAGGCTGAAGTCCTTCTGTGTAACCACCACCTCTCTGTACACAACTGGTCCGCAGAGAGGTGGTGTAGAGGAGGAATTATGGGAAAGAATCATGGCTTTGTCAGGAAAACTTGCCCATCATTTTTGATATTAAAGTACCATTGCAATTACAATTTTTATATCATTGTCTTTATTTCAAGGCTTAAGACTGTATCAGATGCTGACTTGTTACTTATTAGGATGCCTTGCCTTAGTTAGGGTTTCTATTGCTGTGGTAAAATACCGTGCAGAAAAGCAGCATGGGGAAGAAAGGGTTATTCACTTACACTTTCAAATCATGGTTCATCGAAAAGGACGCCAAGGCAGGGACCTGGAAACAGAAATTCAAAGCCGAAGTCATGGAGGAACGCTGCTTCCTGACTCGTTCCTCATGGCTTGCTTAGCCTGCTTTTTTATACAACCCAGGACCACCAGCCCAGGGATGGCACTACAGTGAGCTGGGCCTCTCTCACACCAGTCACTGATCAAGAAAATGCCACAAAGACTAGCCCACAGGCCAGTCTGACAGGGGCATTTTCTCAGCTGAGGCTCCCTCTTCTCAGATTATTGCTCTAGCTTGTGTCAATTTGACAAAAACCTCACCAGAACATGTCTGAAAACTTCTTTTAAAGTGGATTCATTTTGTGTTTCTTTCTCCTGTGTCATCAAATTTTGTGTAAGTTTAATAAGTATTAATTGACTAAGAAGGTGTGATGCCATCATTTATACCAAGTTCCCTTCCTTTCTTTTAGGATGCCCTGAGAAACAAATTCATAAGAAGCTTTGTAGAGAGCCACTTGGATATTGACGTAGACAAGCTCACAGAAGATCTGCACACATATGGTAAGGGTGCCGATGGTTTGGGTGGGGTACAACCGTCGATGACTGAGTGCTTAACTCCTACCTCGTCGGTCATGCTGTTGCTGGTGACATTACCAAACTGACCTGTACACTCCCCATTTCTGTTTCACTATCTGTAACATGAAGGGCTTGAAGTAGTCATGCCCCAAATTTGTTCACGCCTAACGTTCTCTGGTTGCAGCAGACTAGAGAAAGGAAAGCATTTCATTAGGTATAACACGTTTATTGAAACATAATTGGTGGATGTACTGTTTGCAAAAGTGCTAAGGTAGGTTGAATATCTCTTACTTAAAATGCTCAGGACACAAGAATTTTATATTTGGGGAACTTTGTACACATCCTCAAAGGAGTAGTTTAGGAATGGGACCCAAATCCACTAATAAAATTCTTGTAGCTACTACATACCAGCCTGAAGCTAAATTTTTTATTAAATAAAATTATTTATTTTACATCCTGACAGCAGTTTCCTCTCCCTCTTCTCCTCTTATTCCTTCTCCCCACCTCCGCTCTGCCACCTACCTCCCAATCCACTCCTCCTCTGTTTCTGTTCAGAAAGGGCAGGCCTCCCGTGGGTACCAACAAAGCGTGGCATGGCAAATTGCAGTAGGACTAAGCTCCTCCCCTTGTCTTAAGGCTGAGCAAGGCAACCCAGAGTGAGGAATAGGTTCCCCAAAGCCAGCCAAAGCATTCGGGACAAGCCCTGCTCCCAATCTTAGGGGTCCCACAAGCAGATCAAGCTGTACAGCTGTCACCCATATGTAGCTTGCCTAGCTTGGTCCCATAATTTTATACAGTGATTTTTCAGGATGAAAACCGATGATGTAAGATTTCCTACTTGTGGTTTTATTGGACCAGTCGGCTTTACTTTGTAATTTTTTTTTAATGCTGATCAGCTAGTTGTCATCTTCCATGAATTTATTTCAATTGTTGTATTTTTCACTTATATCTTTTTGCACAGTTTCTACCTTTTTTATTGCCAGGCTATTTCTAACAAAATTGTGCCTAATTATGTTTTAATTCCCTGCTATTAACTACACAGTTCATCTTTTGTTGGTCTTTATTTTTTCTCTTTAATTTGTTTCTCTGCCTTATCTTTATGACTATTAAATATTTTTCATTGATGACTAGGTATTTAATAGTGAAAGGTGGTAGAGATAAATTTATATCTCCGGATGGAATTACTTTCAGCGGATCATATATTTCCTTGATTTCGGCAGAGAGCTGAGGTGGGGTGACATTCTCTTAATCCCATTATGGCCTGCTCTCCTCTGGAGGAGAAACTCCACTAGGGAAGGGAAGAGTCTGAATTTAAAAATGGGTGTTTATTAGAGTCCATGTCTTTGGAAGCCAGTGAGGTCTAAGCCCCATGGGATCTCTGGATAAATAACCTCTTAGTCCTTTTAAAAAATTATTTCTTTTAGATTTTTTTTGAATTGTGTGTGTGAGAGTTTTGTCTGCATATATGTATGTATGTTCACCACACATGAATTCAGAAGAGACTTAGGAGCTGCCGGAACTGGAGTTTCCTGACGGTGGTGAGCCACCATGCCAGCACTGGGGACTGAACCCAGGTCCTCTCTTGCTTTAGGTTTCTTAGGTCTTAGCGATTCTTACCGGCAGGAGTCCTGAGTACCCATCTGATCTCAGACATTCAAGTCTTTCCTGCACTGCTTGTTGTTTGAAGCCATAGTGAAGATTTTTATTCTGATTGTTTATTTATTTAATGTGTGTGCACACCGTGTGTGTAGAGCCAGATAAAGTGTTCCTCGGCTAGGCTGTTATATCAAGAATTTTATCACAACAAACAATGTTTGATAATTTTTAACTCTAAAGATAAAATGAAATATTTTTTTTAAATGGAGGTAAAAATGTTGTAAGAAAGAAGACAATAAACTTCTCTTAATTATAGAATGGTAATCCTCAGGCCTAAAGGACCACAGAGGGAATTTCTGCTTAGAATAACGGTCCCATGCTTACATCCATAGCCTGGAGAAAGCCATTTGATATCCTTCACCGTTGCTCTCTGCCTTATTCCCTGGAGACAGGGTCTGTCGCTGAACCTGGGGCTGGTTGCTCTTTGCCTAGGCTGACCTAGCCCTGCTTGCCCTCACCTCATATCTGCCCACCCCCAACAAGGAGGTGACAGGTTTGTATGGACACATCCAGCTTTTTGAAATAGTCTATTCTAAAAAGAATGCCCTTTTGAAATAGTCTATTCTAAAAAAAGTCTATTCTAAAAAGAATGCCTTCCAATTACTCTAACTAGGAA
>JABTXL010006405.1:6299420-6316150 GCA_025134845.1 Neodon shergylaensis
ACTTTCTCATTGTCCTGTTCTCAACAAAATCTATGTGCCTGACATGCATGAGGCAGAGCTGTTGGAAGCCCCCGCCCTGCCCTGGTCCTGTCCTGTCCCACTGAGAGGCCCTGCACACAGGTTGATGACAACAGCTGTCATGGCAGGTAGAAGAAATAAACTCTGCTGTGTAGCCCTCAATGTCTTATGCCCCAAACGTCTTGGAGAAGAGTGAAGAGGAGGCTTGTGTCTTCTTGAGTTCTCAGGGATCTGCAGTTTCTCCATACTGTTTGCCCAAAAGCAACGATAGCAGTGCTTACCGTAAACTCATTAGTTCCCTTTACACGATGCTATTTATTTTCTAAGACCCTTATGGACAGAGCTAAAGCAGCTGACACCCATTTAGCACATCTCTTGGAAGTCTCAGGGCATCATCATGCTCTTCAGCCTGTTTTATCAATGGACTATGAGTTGTTTCCTTCGTTAGGTGTTTACTGTGAGAGCCTTGTCTTTGGGGTGCATTTTGCTCCCATGGGTTGTAATTTCTGATGTTTGTTAACACGGTATGTGGGGGAAGTTTGGGCACATGTGGGGTGATTAGGTAATCATAACAGGAGCTGGCCCCCATGTAGCGCCTCGAGGTCGGAGATGCTGTCTTGAACTAAATGGCTTAGTTCTGTTCAATGAAGACTGATCCCAACTAACGTTCCAAACACCTTCAAGTGAAAGCATCACACACTCTGCCTCTCAGCACCTCATTCCCTCATATATTTATTCTTCCATTCATTTGTTAAAAAAAAGACTTGTCTTGAGTCTACTGTATGATACATTTTGTTTTCTTGGCCCTAAGAGGGATGAAACTATCATGTGGATTTCACTTACTGCTTTGCACAGCAAGTAATATACATTTATAATTAATTAGGAGAAGAAAGAAAGACAGTAAGACACAGAGCTCTGTGAGTGGCAAGGGAATTGTTAGTTCACACTGGTAAATCCCAGAGGGCTTTACTATAACGGGAACTGGGATGACCCTGGGATATCTTAAAACCCACCTCTTAGCAGATCCTGGAACTTGGGGGGCAAGACTTGCTTCCTAAGACTTTGTGATTGCTTTTAAGCTCCTGAGATCCACTGAAATTCCCACACTGAAATGCTGAAATAATTGGACCAAAACCTCACACTGATGCCCTGGCTTTGCTGTTTGCTAATCCTAAAACCTTGAGAGTTAAACCAATGATTTGAATTTGGGCTATCATCTCCTCCTCTTGAATTGCATGCTAATTGCTGCCCTGTCGACCTCATTAGCTTGTGCAGTATAGATCATCATGTGTGAGGAAGGGATGGCCCCATAAAGGCACTAGATGCAAAACAGAGCAGGCGCTCATGTGACAGCTCGCTTTGTTGGAGGACTGCTCTGATTGGTGGAGGGTTCTTTTCCCTACTGATGCTGAAAGCCAGGGCAGGTGCAATGTTTTTACCTGGTGTTAGATTCAGAGAACAGTGGCTACAGTAGCTCTCTGCCTGTCTGCCAGAACTTCCTGAGTGAGCTATGGAAGGTATGAACGGAAAAAGTGAAGAACGTCAATAAATGTATTCACTTGTGTCTGGCGAAGTTTGTCAGTCCTCATGGTTCCCATATGAGCCATGGGATCTCTTCTTATCCTCTTCTCTGTCTAGGTCACAAGCCATAGACCACTCTAGTTGATCATATTGAGGAGGGCCATAGAAGCTAGAGAACTTTTAAATAGCTGAATATAAGTTTATTCACTATGAATTCTAGAAGGGAATGAGAAAGGAAGAGAGTGAGAAGCAAGAGGCAAGAGTACTGTTATGTCTTGGTGATTAGCCCCGTTGTGTGCTAGGCTCTCCTAGGGTGAGCGAGGGCTGGTCCTAGGTAGTAATAGTGGTGGAACTGGGACATGGTAGCAGAGTGGAGAGGAACAGGCCGAATCCAGGGTGGTGTGGGAAATGAGGCCTGGACTGTTACCTCCAACCCACATTTAAATCCAACTCCTGTATCCTGCGTGACAAATGAACAGCAGGACTCTCTGTGTTGCTCCCTTCTAACACTGGGGCTGTACTCAGGATGCTCATTCCATCAACGGTTCTCTTTTGAACTCTGAATAGTACTAACACAGCCATGCAACACAATCAGCACCACTAAGGCGTGTTATTAAAAAGTAAATCAATGAGGTGCCACTTGCAGAAAAGCAGTGGGGACAATTTGATGCTTGTGAAGACCGGAGTATCTTTAAAAACAGGCCTAAATGCATAAGAGAGTTTTACTTTAAATTGTGGAGTCTATTTATAGTGCTTTTATGGGTGTTTCAGGAGGGATAAATACAAAGAAGATTCTGCAGCATATTAGTTTGATACATGCTCTTCTGATAATAGACCAAACCTCTTTCTGAGGTGACTTAGACACCCTGACTTTATTATATTTTTTTTTGTTGATAATTTTGCCAATAAATGATTACCAAGAGCAGAGAAAATAGAGAAAAATGCTTCACACTGTATTATTCTGCTCTCTGTTGCTATAGAAATACCTGAAGCTGGAAAATAAATGAATGAGTTTACCTGCCTCAGTTTTGAAGGTTGGAAGTCCACGTTTGGGTGGCTTCTTGGTGTGATTTCCAAGACTATGTCCTAACTAATGTGGGCTAAGAATCAGAAAGTAATCTTAAAGACTTCTTCTCAGTGCACAGATTGGTAGAAGCTATGCATCATTAAGATTTGAGAGAGGTAAGGATCTGAAATAGCGAAGTTGTTTCTTTGTTCCCTGTTCTATTTTCACAGTTTTCATTTCCGCTTTCATCATCTTCCTTCAGCCTTGGTGCCTTCTTCAGTATTTCTTCCTATTTCATTACATATGCTCTTTTTATCGTCATATACTCTTGGTTGCTGTTATTATTTCAATGCAATATTTTATTTCAGGATTTATTTTTAAAAAATCCCCCATGCTTTGCTCATTAAAACAAAACAAAAACAAAACATTTAGCTCTTATTGCAAAGCCAAATCAAAACACAACACTCTGGATACATACATCACATTTTTTCCTTCTTCTTATGGCTTCTTCTTGCCTCCACCAAGAAAGATTTTTTAAAAAACCCAACAAATCTAATGACAATAACAAAAATAACTTGACCTGACTACTTTCATAGGAAATGATACCAAGATAAACAACAAAATATGAGATTCTTTTGGTTTTGTACATGAAGCTAACAACCATCACTGAAGAGGCTGTGAGCTAAATCAAAACAAATTCAACACGTGTTGAATCTCACTGGAGATGGAGAACGTGGTAGATGCTAGAAGCGGCCCAACAGCCTTTGTCCTAAAATAGGCAGATTAATGCAACAGATCTTTCAGATTAAAAAGGGTTTTGTTTACCTACCTACACCTGGCTACTGGGCTCTGCTCTTTCAAACAACTTTCAACAGTTGTTTTCCTTCACCATAAATGCAATCTTTTGTGCTATTTTTTAAAAAAAATTACTGAAAAAAATTTTCTTGTAAAATAGTTTCATTATGTTTTCCCCTTCCCTAATTCCTCTCAGATAATCTCCACCTTCCTACCCACCAAACTTCATGTTCTGTCTCTCTTTAAAACAAAGAAAGACTAAAGTAAAAACAAGAAATACACACACACACACACACACAAATAATTCCCACAAAAACACAAAATGGAAATCAAAATAAACAAAAGGCCAATAAGACAAAATAAAACAAAAACCAAAATCCAAAAAACCTAAACAAAGCAAAATGAGGCAAAAAAAATCTACAAAATACTATGTAATTCTTTTTGTGTTGGTCAAATGCTCCTGGCCACGGTAGCCTGCCCTGAAGCGTGGTTAATACACCCCGTGAGACTCCACTAGAGAAATCTGGTTTTTCCGTTGCCAGTGAGTATGGACTTCAGATAGCTTCTTAGTTGGGGCTGGAGGCATATGTATGTTTCTCCATCTCCTCTGACTCTTAACAATCTTTCTGCTTCCTCTTCTGCACAGACCCCTGGACCTGGAGTGAAGGGCCTTGATAGAGACATCTCGTTTGAAAGTCCAAGGTCTCTTAAGTGTGGGCTTCAGTAATTAAAACAAAAACTCTATTATTCTACGTAGGAAGTCCCAGAAACACAATTGGATCCAAGCAACCCCCAAATCTCAGTTTAAGTCTAGATTCTGTAGCTGAATGTTCAGCAACTGCCCAACATCACACATTTTATAGTCTTTGAGCTCCAAAAAAGCTTGGGAAGTTCCATCCACAGCCTATATAGCTTATATTACTAGTCCTTTTAAAATGCCACACGGTCCTGGAATTTCCTTGGCAACTAAGATTGCACCTTTACCAAAGGCCTCTTCTGGTATTTTCGGAGAGACTGAAGCTCCGTCATGTAGCGCCAAGCCTTAGCTTCTCACCAAGAATCCTCCATACCTTCAGAGCCACCATGACCTGGGTGACTCTCACGTGCTATTTACTGCATTCCCCTGTGAGCTTGACATGCAACCCATCTCCATGCACTGACTCTAAGCAAACATTTCGCAGTGAAGCTCAGGTTTCACCTGAATGGCAATGACCTCTTCCTACGTCCAGCTACCTTTTCAGCCCTCGCCGACCAGCACCCTGCTGTCCTGACAGAGCACACGCACTTTTCTAGTGCACTTTATTCTTTCTGGTGGCCGCATGGATACGTTCATCTCTCTTTTCAGTGTGGAGGATTCCTCATGTACTTTCTTTGGTGTTGGCTTGATGGTTATGACTTTCTTTAGTTTGTGTTTATTATGGAGAACTTTACTTGCCCATTCAGTTACAAAGGGTGGCCTTCTAGATACAGTAATTTCTGGTACTTTCTTTTGTGGCTTGGAAGCTGTTCTGTGTCTTCCTGGCTATTGAAATTTTTGTTGGGAGACCTACTGTTATTCTAAAGAGCATGCCTTCGTCCATGACATAGTGCTTTGTTCTTGCAACTTTTCATGCTCTTTCTTTGTGTATTAACTGTAAAATGAAGTAAAGAGGCTCTTCTCTGGTCTGGTCTGTGTGGTATTCTAAATGTCCCCACTATCTGGGCACATTCTCTTTCTCTAAACTTGTGAAATGTCCTGCTATTTTATTATTGACTATATTTTCCATATCTTTAGCTTACTTCTTCTATGAAATGATTCATAAATTTCATCTTTTAGTCGAATCCCATAAATCTTATTTTTGTGTTTATATTTTCTTACTATCTTTATTGTTATCTTTAGGATCTAATGTCCATTTTTCTATTGCAGAGGCTTTCTACTGAGGCTTTATTTGACTCATTGATGTCTTCATTTCTCAAACCTGAATTGATTTTCTTCAGAATTTTTGTCTTTTCTATTGAATTATTCATATTGTATATTGTCTTTCTCATTTCCTTCAACTATTTATCTCCCTTTTCTTTGGACTCATTACAGAGTTTATTCATGTCATCATTTATTTCCCTGATTTTATATTTTTAAGTATTTTTTAGTTTTACTTATATATATCTATGTGTATCTGTATGGTGGCATGTGTGTGAGTGAATGTGCTTGTAGAATCCAGAAAAGGTTGTCAGAGCCCCAGACGTGGGGTTACAGGTAGTTTTGAACCACTCAACATGGGTAGTAAGAACTGAACTTGGGTTCCCCTCTTTAACATGAGGGCCAGGGTCTAACCCAGGGCATCAGGCTTGGTGGCAGTGATTTCACCTGCTGAGTCATCTTACCTGGTCCTCTTCTGAAGTACTCTTTCATCCCAACTAGTCACCTCCTTACTTTCTTGACTTTTTTCTTTTTTCCACTGAATTTAATTAGGATTACCTGTTCAAGCATGGGTAAGGGAATTATCACTTTAAGCATGGGCAACTCACCAATGGCTATCTCAAAAAGAAAGTAGCCCTTCCCTCCCCTGGCAACCATTGACTGCCAAAAGCCCCCTGGGAAATGTGGGATTGTGTGGATGCTGCAGTCATGGTGGAATGTTGAAGGCCCGATTTTGTACTGACGTTGTCGTATGCACCACTGGGACATGTTCTTGATTGGAAAGGCTGTGTGAGGATGAATGGCAGTGTTACACAGCAATCCTTTTATATTCTTTTTGTCTTATAATCTTTCTTATGTTTCGTACATTTTTTTGGTCTCCTCTTCAAAGATGGGCCTTGGATGAGTACACAGCATAACTTATTCTCTGCACACTGACTCAATATAAGTCTCTGCATTAGCCGTTCTCCACCGCAGAGGTATCTCCACTCAAGAATGAGTTGAAGGCAGCTTGGCAGGATGATTTAGTAAGACAACCAGAGTAGGTTCCCCTTAGGGTCTGTCAGCTCTCCATCAGCAGGGTATTGCCTTAGAGTACAGATCAAGCATGTGTTCCCATTGAGAAGGCTTTAAATCCAACCAGAAAGTAGTTGTTACCCTTAAGGCAGTCATGCCACTATTGTGCCAGTAGGCACACTTTGCCTGGCATATTAGTCTTGTAGCATGGGACGTTCACAGCTGGGGGAGACCATGGTTGAGTTTTCTCCAGTAGCAGCTTACATAATATATTCAGGTATGATGGAGGTTAGCCAGCTGGGAGAGAGCTTCCAGCTCAGGTCCGCAAGCTGTTGACAAGCATTGCACTCGTGTGCCTTAGACCTTGTCATCATTAAGCACTTGTCTCTGTTCATTTCTCCTTTGGGGCATCTTTGGTAATTAGATTCCTTGTTTAGCACCAGCGTACGGAAGACAACTCCATATCCCACTATGGCAGAGACCAGATGGCACGGGACTTTCTGTAGTTGTGACTCAGTTTGTCCCTTCTAACTAGAGGGATACTTCCTGCAAACTAGCTCTCGTCCTATAGCCCTTTGACGCTTGCCCTGGCTTCCCAGTAATCACTAGGCAGGATCTTTGTCACCAGACTTGCCTGACTAGTGACTCAATAGGAACCCTTTTAAATGGCTTGCCATGCTCTGGTCAAATGCTGCAAGCATAGTAAAGTTTTCCCAGCATTTAGGTGCTACGCAGAGAGCAGGATTATTCGCTGCTTCAACTGCAAACCTGTTCAGTGATGAGTCCACTGTTCACTGGTTTTTGAGTCTTGTTTTTCCTTTGGTCTTCAGTCCCTCTGATGTTTATATTTGTTTTGTTCCTTGTGGGGCCTCTCCCCAGCTGACTCCTGCTCTCTAAATTCTCTGGTCCTCACACAGTGTTTGTTTTCTGAGGCTCCCCTGGCTTTCACTTGGTTACTGACTTTTGCCCTTGTGCTTACTCCTCACAGAGAGCTGAAACCTCTTGAACAGACTCATTCTGTTCTACTCTCTTGAGTTTCCTCTCCTTCATTGCTTTTGGGCCGTAAGTACTTTTCTGCCTTCACCAGCCTCAGAGGATGGCTGCCCTCCAACCACGCAGGTCTATTTCCTTAGATTCTAGCAGTTGTGTTTATGTGTCCTCTGCGCTTCACCTGCCCCATGAATCCTAGCATCGAGTTGATCTCTGAGCAGTCTAGTATAATGTTCTACAAAGCACACGAGACCTTTAAATGTACAAATTTCAATGTTTTGACTCCTTAGCTTTCTGGTCACTGCTTTCCACCACTATTTTTTCTTCTCTAGGGACTTCTATCATGAATTTCTTCTTCCTGTGTCTTCATTCATAGAATCTCACTAATCATTCAAAGTTCTCCATTGCTGTTTTTTTAGATGTCTTTTCTAGGTGTCATCCATCTCCATGTGTGCTCCACGTAGAATCAGATTTCTTTGCATGGTTTCAGATTCACCATCATGAAAGTTATATTTTTTTCCATCTATTCCTTTCCAAGTTCTTGGCACTCAGATCGTTTTCAGTCTTGGGATCTTGTCATTCTCATGCCTCTCCGTTCTAACAACTCTCAGTTCACCGGTTCTTAGGCAGGCTTTACCTTCTGATTACTTTACAATAAATGCATCCACCATTTTGATCTGTTCCATGTCACCATGTTTTTACTACGTGTTCTTCCTTTACTAGTAATCATGCGATCTCAATGACCTCTTTGCTTCTTGGGTGGCTGTTGTGCTGGGTTTTTGTTGCTTTGATTGTTACCTCTCTAGAACAAACTGGGATTCCTGGGTGGGCATCTGAAGGCTGTCCAGTTGGTATGTGGAGAAGATGACATTAAGTGTCACACAACTAACTGGGAAGCTTTCAGTTTTAGCAAACTTTTCTGCGGCTCTTTAACGAAGCGCTTCCTATTCTGTTTCCCTGAAACAGGTCCTAGCAGTTGCCTGGCTACTACTCTCCACTTAATGTGCAGCTTGACTCCCATTGGCCGTGCGCCGTTGTGCATATTTTCTCTTGAGGGAGTGCTCTTGAAGATGCGCGGACGGTCTTCAAAGGACAAGCTTTGCTTTTGAAATTTTTCTTATCTACTTAGCATGGAAGAGTCTTATGTAAATGTGACAGGCTTTGGCCTGTTTTTCTCATGCTTGAATTTCTTTCTCAAGCCTTTAACAAAATTTAAATGTACATTTTTTTCTCCCTCTCATATTGATTTTTGGAGTAGTTCCCAGGAGCAGATAAAAAGTCATGTCTTACAATCTCCATTTTTAAAACTCAATCTCCTTTCTCTTAAATGGCTTTGGTTAGCCACTGTCTGAGGTATTTCATATGCTGGAGGCACTAAGACAGTTCCTTTAAGATCTCAGGATGCCGTTATTCTGAATCTCTCTTAGATTCTCTATAATGAAAATTCCATGACTCACACGACACAGAGCATGGAATCTTGAGCAGTGTGACTTTATGGGGTTAGCTGAGTATACTTGGTTAGTATTTATATGTCACCACCTTCAGTGCTGTTAGGCAAAAATGAAGAGGTTTATGAACAAGCAAACATTTTTACCTCTCCCCCATTAAATGGATTCAACATAGGTTATTTTCTACTCTTGGGACCCAGAAGTATCTTTTTGTGTGTGTGCATGTGTGTGCCAAATTGTGTTAGTCTTAGAGAAGAGATAATGATTGTTTACTGTGCATATAAAAATATCCATGGCACATGCCCATCTACCTGTTACAAATGCTGCAGAAATAATAATTACCTTCACCCCAAAGACCACAAAACTGAAGAATCTGGAGCCCTCTGTTCTGTGCAGCTAAATGCTGTCACTGGGTATACCCCTAACTGTTCACGTCACACACTTGCTGCTTAGCATGTAAATTACTTAGGTGTAATCTAAAAACATCAGGAAACTCATGACTTCAGGAGCTCAGAGTGGTTGCTTTATGTAGCCAAGTGACTAAGAAGAGAGATTAATCCCTCTTCTTACATGTTCATTGATACATTTACTAACAAGTCTGTGGCTTCTTCCTGTAGCAGGCCTTTTTCAAGAGCAAAGGCCGAGACCCTCCTGTGTGAAGAACTTTTTGTTTTTAAAGATTTATTTATTTATTATGTGTACATCATTCTGTCTTCATGGATGTCTGCACGCCAGAAGAGGGCACCAGATCTCATTACAGATGGTTGTGAGCCACCATGTGGTTGCTGGGAATTGAACTCAGGACCTTTGGAAGAGAAGCCAGTGCTCTTAACCTCTGAGCCATCTCTCCAGCCCCCAGGGTCAACATCTTTAGTGGCCCCTTTGTCTCTTGTCTAGATGGCTTCATAGCAGCTTTGGTCTCTCTCTCTCTCTCTCTCTCTCTCTCTCTCTCTCTCTCTCTCGTCCTCTCTACATGTTTTCTTGTTCCATCGTGTTCTTTCTCTGTTACCTTTCCTGATCTCAAGACTAGGTTGCATTTCTTCTTTTCATTAACTAAAGTTCAAAGGTGACTTTGATGTGTAAAACTCCCTCCATCATCTGGCCAGGCGGGGGCTCTGACTGTGTCTCTCCAGTCATGAGCACCTTGCCAGCTCTCAAGGCCGGCCCTTGCACTGCTGGTTCTTCCTGTCATCCTGCAGTTCCCCTTCTGACTCACTTCTTTCCTGTATATGCTTTCGCTTAAGTGTGTCTCTATTGCTATCTCTTCTTAGCCCCATCTGCATGGCATCCTTTCTCACAACTTTTGCTTCCCCTCCCTGTATTTACTACTGCCTGACTGCATGTGACAGACTCCTGCTAGGTGACTGTTTTATCCCTCCTGGCCCCCTAAGATGGTGTTCTTTATGGCAGGATCTTTTATGTTTGGTTCATGCAAGTATCACAGATGAGGTGATACTGCTCGTGTGTTAAGCTGGTCCTTGTTCATATGCAATTACATTGTGAGTTTTGAGCTCACCCTGGGGTAGAAGACAGAGGGGTTGGAAGTCACCCCATGGTTCACATGGAAATGTCCATATAAGAAGGCAGGTAGGGAGAAGTTGTTCATTAAGGTATCTGAAAAGTTACCCCGCAGTGGTGGAGAGCAAGAAGTTATTCTGGAAGCTGACAAAAGAGAGTGAAGGTGTGATCACTAATGATGTCAAGCAAAGTTGAGATGTCACAGAGGGAGAAAAAATTGTATTTCTGTTGGATTTGGGATACATCTGTCATCAATGTCCCCACTGTGCTTTAGAAATGGAACCCAGTTAGAATATGTGGGAAAATAGAAAGGCCAGTTAGAGTGATGGGAATCTACAAGTTAGGGAAATAGGAGGGTGTGAGACATTAATTTGTCAATTTCTACGTATTTTGTAAATGATTATCTATGATCAGTTGTTGGCATTGATTAAAAATATGTAGTGGTCCCAGTTAGCTGGGAAGAATTATAGTCATGAGTCAATGGCCTGTTTCATATCTCCGACCTGCTCTATCTCAATGAGGTGTCAGAGGTCAGACCATAGCTACCCGAGGCACCTTGAGCCCCATGTCTTTGGCATGGTACCCTTTGTACACACTTGTAATCAGGATGGCAATTGTAGCTGCAATGCCTTGGTTACAGGACTTGTGAGATACTGCTTCTTAAAACGACTTGTTATGTGAAAAAAAAAATAACCAAAATTGGATAGAGGTGTAGACTTTGTCATATTCTTGCTACTGAGTCAATTCACCTTGCTTGCCCCTGACCTCACTTGCCCTTCGATATTGATTGAATTAATTATACCCTGACAGGTTCCTGAACAATGTTGGCTTCTTTTTCCCCCTGATTATGATGTTGACTTGGATGGTGTCTGTGGCCAGCATGGTCCGGAAGCTGGTTTATGAGCGGGAGATCCAGATAGAAGAGGTAAATGGCATTGATATTTCCTCTGGCATCATAGGAGAGAATTTGGGGAGTGATCCTCTAAGTAGATCACCCAGACTCTCTGTGTGTTCTTCCTTCCTTTGCTGAAGTCCTTCTTAGAATCTAGCCTAGTCTCCCTCCCAGGAACATTATTTGCTATTAGAGTGAAAAGGGTTGTCAGAAAATGATAGATACTTCTTATTGAGACAAAAGAAGACCCAGCAGCAAGTGCAGAAGATTAGAAGGACAAAGTCACTGTTTCTCATTGGCAATTTTTATAAAACATCACTTTCCACCTTCATTTCTAGGTCAGATTTATGCAAAGAATTCTAATATTTTTTTGTACTGATATTATTAAAATTTAAAAATGTCAGACAACTGTTTGTCAGAGCATCCGGTGAAGATGTGACAGCCTGCTCATCCTCACAGGAGAGTGAAGGCAAGTAACAATAGGCATTCATTGATTGGTTGCTGAACAGTCACTGAAATGCAGGAATCACGTGATCAGCTATTGCCACTCCACACATCATTTGCCTGTTTACATCCATCTACTGAGGGATATCTGTGTTCCTCCTCTAAGTGGATTTGATCTATGAGCATAGAGGCCTAGAGACAGAAGGTTCCAACTGCTGTATTCTCTAATGTACTCACTAAGTGGCCAGCAAGGGACCATACCTCAGAGCTACTTAACTTCCTTTCACATGAAGCCAGGCCTGTGCCTGAAATCTCACCACGTGGTGTATGAACAAATGGTAGGTTAGTGGAGAAATTAATTTTATCAATTTAAGCAAGATTATGTTGTACACTGCACTCTATAGCCCATGTAAAGGTCATCTCAGCCAGGGAGATCATCTCATTTTCCTGCTTCATCACCATTTGTCTTTATTAACAAAGCTGGTCCAAACAGACAGGAAAACCAAAGCTAAGAGAAACACAACAAATCCACCCCAACAGAAAGCATAATGGAACTGCGGCAACCAAGCCTACAGTATAAGACATCTCTTCACACCTGTCCTGCCATGGTTCTTACTGGTGACTTCATGTGTGGCTCGGTTTTCTCACCATGAACACAGTGAATGGCCAGTCTGTCAGGTCTCTGGGAACTCACTGTAGAAGGAAGTGACCTTCTCAATGCCTTGTCCAGGGCTGCACAGGAAAACTCAATGGTTCACTTTCCCACTGGCGTTCCTCTTACTCATGACCCCATCTGCCTTTACTCAAGTGTCTACTGCAGTGATAACCACAGCTCCTTCTTTTCACAGTACATGCGGATGATGGGACTGCATCCAGCCATCCACTTCCTGTCCTGGTTCCTGGAGAACATGGCCACGCTGGTTCTGAGCAGTGCAGCTCTGGCTGTCATTCTGAAGATGAGTGGCATCTTCATGCACAGTGATGCTTTTATCATTTTTCTTTTCTTGCTGGATTTTGGGGTATCTGCTGTCATGCTGAGCTACTTCTTGAGTGTGTTTTTCAACCAAGCTAATACAGCGGCCCTGTGTACCAGCCTGGGCTACATGATCAGCTTCCTGCCATATGTGGTTCTGTTAGTCCTACACAACCAACTCAGCTTCACCATTCAGAGCCTTCTGGTGAGTGAGACACTGTGCAGAAATGCAAAGTAAAACCAATGGGTACCCTCTGATCATGACATACTGTCAGCCTGCCAGTCTGTCTTGTTCTGACTTACATGGAGCATCTGAGGTCTCTTCTCTATATTCTGCCCACAGATACAGGACCACAGTGGTGGTTCATTGACTTGCAGTGATGTAGTGGCAGGCCATTAAGAATTTTCAGTTTTCTGTAATGGGGTCTCTCCGAGGATTCTGGGAAGTCAGCATCCTCCTGAAGGAAACATATAACTCTGGATTCTCTTTGTTTCATGCATGGAGAGAAATAGATTTCTGAAGCTATTTTAGAAGTTAAAAATAAGCATTTTTCTTGAAGCATCATGAGTTACATCACATTAAGTTGAAAGATCTCTCCGTTAGCGATGTCAGAATCACTCATCTATCTGAAATATATGCCTCGAGAAAGAGTGCGAAAGCTTTCAAGTCTGCAGTATAAAATATACAGGCGGTGGCAACAGATTCTTTCTTGACTGTTGACTGGTGGGCACTGTGTCTGACCTAGTAGGAAATTGGCCAGTATGGTAAACACATCAATTATCAGATCACAGAGCTAGAGTTGTATCTATACCAGATTACATCCCCTCTTCTAGGGGGTCAGTCAGTGTCCTGAAATAACAATCTGTTTGGAGGTCTGGCCAGAATCACTTTGAGGAAGACTTAGGGACATTTCAGGCCCATGGATTTCTAGAGTATTTGGAAACATACAACTGGTCAATGTGTAGAAAACAATAGACCATATGGTGACCTGTCCTCTGTAGATACACCCGCAAGGCAATGTCTAAGGCTCAGGAAACACTGGAAAGAGGAGGTGGAAATATTGTAAGAACCAGAGGCACGGGAAGTCTGCTGTGAGATGGTACACTCTATATATGACAGGGAAGCTTGTAAGGTTGGGATAGATATTTCAGTCCTGCAGTTTGACATTGAAGTGTGGCAGAACGTTCTGGTAATTCCTGTTCTTTTTGAATTTTGGTGGTGACCTCAGACTTAGATCTTCCATGATAAATTAGCTGTTGTCAAATTAATTCTTCGTGTTTTGATATGAAGGTGAGACTTTGATGAGGAAAAAAGTTTATTAAAAATGACAAACATGCCAGTTCCCGGGAAGCAGAGGCAAGTGGATTCCTGAGTTTAGAGGCCAGTCTACATAGGGAGTTCCAGGCTACCCAGAGCTACCTAGGGAGACCCTGTCTCAATGGAGGTGAACAGAATCCCCAGGGATAACAGCTGAGCTTGTCCTTTGGCCTCAACATGAACACAGATACAAGTACATGTCCCCTCATTCCTGGAGGCAGGATCGCCATTTTCGGATTGAGGTCGAGGTAAGAGCCAGTGGCTGGCTGCTTTGCCTTTCTGGTCTTCAGTCTCTGAGCTTTTACTAATCGTGCTTCTGAAGCTATGCTGTGAAGCAGTGTCCTCTGTGTATGACAGGGAAGCTGCACTGAAACAATATGGTCACCTAAACAAGACGTGAAAAATGACACTAGCAGTTGACATGATCAGGTAGCTGGAGGAAATCTCACAAGGCTGTGCCCTAGATGAAGAGTGACAGGCAACTAATGACAGCTGAGAGAGAGAAGGAGTTCTCCACTAATAGGTTATCTGGTCCCAACCAGTCAGCCCTAAACAGATACACAGATACATATCTGAGCGACACTAAATGAACTCACTAAGTTGTATATATATATGAACATGCATGCATATGTGTGTGTAACAGTAATTAAAAATGAGTTCATGAATTTTAAAGGGACTTAGAGGAGTTCAGGAAAGGTTGGAGGGGAGAGAGAGGGTGGAAATTATGCAAATATGAAATTCTCATATGAAATTCACAAAAAACACTGTAAAGACCTTTAAAAAAATCCTCTTTCCAACATGGAATTCCTGAAAGATGAGTGTGTCACTCATTCCCGGGGTAGAGAATACCTTCTGTGTTCATCTAGAGCTTTCTAGCAAATGCATCTTTAACAGTCTAATTCCTCTAACTTCAGTGAAGTGACAATTCCATATTGTAATAGGCCATAACACTTTCTAAAAACTTTTTGTTCTGAGGACGAGGTCTATTAAGTTGCCTTAGCTGGCCTTGAACTCACTCCATATCACCTACAGGTTTTGAACTTGTGATTTTCCTGCCTTGACTCCCAAGTAGGAGGGATTATTGGCATGCAACAGCAAGCCCAGCTGTTCTGCTTTTGTTTTTGTTTCCTGGGAGCCAAATATACTTAATACTGATACACACATGGGCTAAATTGTTCTATTCAATTAGTGCCTGCTGCACTGATATATTCTAATCTTCTTGATTAGCTTATATCACACCTGCAGCAACTTAAAAGCAATAATTTTGTGATAGAATCAGCCATGTATTTCTATAATCAAGAACACAAATCTGACCCTTCCTATCTCTTGCCCATAAACTCCTTAAACATAGAATCACAGATGACACAAACTGAGATTCAAATGCTCCTATTTTTGCCCATAATTCAGTCCTTAAGTCTAAGGCATCTGTCCGTACAGTATTTGTTTTTCACATGCAAATGGTTTCTAGCTAGTAATGACCTCTAACTCTGGTACGTCACCTTCTAAATGCTTTTTTAGTGGTTTTCCGTTTTTGACATAGGCCCTCTTCTGCTGAAGATAAAGCGACAGCTTCCTTTAATACACACCTTTTATAGTGTGGAATTGTGGAGACGTTGCATCGGTCTATTCAGAGAGTGCTCCAAGGCATGCATTTAATAATAAGAAATAGTAAATTGCTCTATTCCATTTCCCACTGTTTTGTGCTGCACGTTTCTGTATTCAGCGCACTGGATTTATGACACCTCGAATGTTGCAGTGAAAAGAAGTAATTTTTTTCAGCATTGAGAACAGGCTCGTGAGCGTGTTTTCCAGAGTGGCCAGACAGTGCTAACCCCCTCCAGATCAGATATTTAAGCCATTGTCTGAAGCAATGTGATCCTTAGAACCTTTGAATTGGGAGGGGTCTTCTTCGAACTTGGTGTGGTGAGGTGAGTTTTCTGTGGTCATAATTAAACACTAATGGCTGTTTTCCCCTCCACCCACCTTCGCAGTGCTTGCTCTCAACCACAGCCTTCGGACAAGGAGTCTTTTTCATTACATTTCTGGAAGGGCAGGAAGAAGGTAAGAGGATGACCTTTTCAGAACATGGCTTTCTGTTAATACGGGTTTGGTGACATACAGCTATCAAGCAACGGAACTGGCAGAAAGTCTTGTTACCAAGTGAAAAATCCGGAAGGAGATCTTGGTATTCAGTTTTGTTGATAGAGAACGTCCCCTTACTTAGCTGTTGTGATTCTGAGAACAGTCGAAAGTGATCATGTCACAGCACCTCTTGCTGCAGATACCACCCAAATTTAGCGGTAGATCCAGGCTAGTGCCCAGGTCTTACTTAGGGTACACAGTCAATCTACTGACATTCCAGATTCTTCCAAGAGCAGGGTGTGCGTGTAACTTCTATCCATCCACTAGACTGTGGTTGACCTAGGACAAGCCTTTATCACCTCTTCTACATTCACCTTTATTATTTTCTGGGTCTAATGTCGAATTAGCAAAGAAAAGGTCGCAGGTATCGCTTCCATTTTCTGTACATCCAGTTTAAAAATTTTTTTTGAAATAAGTTTTCTAGCTCAGGTTAGATTTGAACTCCCTATGTAAGTGAGGATAACCTTGAACTTTGGATCCTCTTGCTAGCATCTCCCACTTTCTGGGATCACATGCACACACTACCACATTTGGTCTACACAGTGCTGGGGACTGAACCTAGGACCTGGTGTGTGCCTGGCAAGTAAATTTACCAACTGAGATATATATCCAGGCCCTGAAACTAATTTAAAAATGTATTGGCAGCCCCATTTTACTTACATTATAATTTTTTTAAAAAAATTTATAAACTCCCTAAGTAAGAATGAATATATATATATATATATATATATATATATATATATATATATATATA
>JABTXL010006405.1:6322501-6457676 GCA_025134845.1 Neodon shergylaensis
CTCTCTCTCTCTCTCTCTCTCTCTCTCTCTCTCTCTCTCTCTCTCTCACACACACACACACACACAGAGAGAGAGACAGAGACACACAGAGAGAGACAGAGAGAGACAGGGAGAGAAAAAGAGACACACAAAACAGAGTTGCTTTCTCTCTCACACACACACCCTTACTTGCATGCATTCATGAATACATGCATGCACATGCACATACACAATTATAAGTAAAATAAACTTTAAAAAAAACTTGGAGCAGTTGGGGTAGGGGGAGTATATTTCAGTGGTAGAGTGCTGACCTAACATGTTCAAGACCCTGGAGTCCCTCTTCTACAATGTAGGGATGGAAGTTACATAGATGTGGGAACTCACCCAAGTGTATACAGTTTGTTCTGTTCAATTATTACATTTAACATGGAGAAAAATACTAAACTCCCACCCATAAATTTATTAAAAATTAATAATATAAAATAGGAGAGTTGGAATATAGGATAGTGACAGAGAACTTATCTCGAATGTATAAAACACTGGATTTGATTTCCAGCAGTACAAAAATGAAAATAAAAATAAATCACACTAAAAATAATGAAGTAATAGGAAATGCATGATTTTAGAAACAAGAAAAGCCTTTCTTCACAAGATGTCAAAGTCATAAATAAATAACAAAAACATTAAAAAATCAATAGATCTCACTATGTAAGGATTTAAATAAATATTTCAAACAATACAAATAAAATTATAGGTAAATTTATAAACTTATAAAAGTTTCATGACTCTCTATAAAAGTTAAATTTCTCAAGTTAAAAATCAAAAGGTATATCTCAACAGCAATATCAAGAAATCATTTGTTAGAAAGCCACACATGCTTGTATGCCTTTAATGCCAGCATGTAGGAGGCAGAGGCAAACAGATCTCTATGAGTACAAGGCCAACCTGGGCGACAGAGTGAGGTCAAAGACAGCCAAGACTATGTATACAGACCCTGCATTAAAAAGAATGCTACTAGGAGGTACAGTCTTGCAGCAAACATGATGAACAGATTATATTTAGTAATATACATGTTTGTGTGTGTGTGTGTATGTATATACATGAAATAAAAACTAGTGAAAAAGAGGCACTAAGTTTGAAGGAGACTGAGAAGGAGCATACGGGAGGGTTTGGAATGAGGAAGGGGAAGGGAGGAATGCTGGAATTATAATCTCAAAAAAATAGTAAACATAAAAACAAAACTCAAAATATATCTTTAATAAACTTATGCAAGAGTTTAGTATCACACAAAAGCATTTGGTTATGAATATATAGGATATGGCCTTTTTCTCGTCTGGCAGGCAAATGTGATAAGAATGTTGATATTCAAGCCAGGTGGTGGTGGTGCATGCCTTTAATCCCAGCACTCGGGAGGCAGAGGCAGGCAGAGCGCTGAGTTTGAGGCCAATCTGGGTCTACAAGAGCTAGTTCCAGGACAAGCTCCAAAGCTACAGAAAAACCCTGTCTCGAGAAAACAAAAAAATGTTGATATTCAGTGTAGGGATATGTAAGCTGAAAGGAAAAAATAAAGATGATGTCAAATTGACTTTCATCATATATCATATAGTATCAATCTGTAGTAACTGTACAAATTGACTAGACAGTGATTTAAAAGTGATTTCAAAGGGATTTAGTAAAGGAAAAACTAAACTACCTATCCCGGACCAAAATACACATTGGGAATGAATTAGCATGATATCGGGAAGCAGCAAGTTCTGAGTGTGCACTGCAGTTGTTAACTGTAGGGACCATGGCATACAGTTCAGGTGAAGCTTTCATTCGTCTCACAGAAATGGAGCTTGGTGTTAGGTTGGTCAACATCTGTTGCTCTCTTTCCAGAATAACTATGGCAACCATGCTGGGAGCCCTTTGTGTCTGGCTGGTTTGGATTTCTCATACAGGTAGCATTGTCGTTCTGTGCTGGATATAATGTCATCCTCCAGGAGCATTCCTCCTGTTCTGAAAGATAGGGCATGATTTTCAAGGTTGAATGATATATTCTGTTTTATATGTGAAAGAATTCATTGTTCCTTGGTTCATTATGAGAGGAGAGTTACATTGACTTCATGTCTTGCTCATTTGAGTAGTGAAGTCACCAACAGAGACGTGCCTATGTCTTTCCAACAAATGATTTCTGTCCCTTTGTGTAGACACATACAAACTGCTGGGCTATACAGCAGTTCTGTGGTTAGTGTTTCGATGAATCTCCATTTGTATTCTATTGTGGTGTCATAATTTTACATTGATATGAAAGGTATAAAAAGATTTCCTTTTATCTAAACCCTCACTAATAGTTTTATCATTTTTCTTTTAGCCGTGGCCATCTAAGTGAGTGTGAGATGATATTGTGATTTTAATTTGCCTTTGCTAGATTAGTAATGTTGAACACCTTTTATGAACATTGGCTCCTAGTGTGTCTTATTAGAAAAATATTTATTCAGGACATTTGACCTTTAAAAGGACTGGGTCATTGGCTTTGTGTTTTTCAGTTGTTGGAGTACATTTGAGACATAGGTTTTGTGAACATTTTTTCCCAGTTTTGTGATCTGTCCTTTCTTTTTGGTGATTGCATTCTTCAGCATACAAAAAGATTTGTAGTTTGATGTAATACTAAATAGAAATCCTCTTGAAAAGAATGATGGACCCGCAAAGTGACTTGGTGGGTAAAGGTTCTGCTCAGCATGGCAGTGTGGATTTGAACTCCTGGACCTACATGGCCAAAGAAAGGAATGCAGTTTTACAAATGCTCCTCTGACCTCATGTGTGCCACAGCACAAAACACATGCATATCATAAATGAATAAATGCAATTTTAAAAGAGTTTTAAAAAGAGGGAATGCTGTTCCCTTCAGTAACCCAGGTTATTGCATGAACGCCAGTAGAAATGACGCCTCTACTCCCATCCCCAAATCCGAAGATGTCATCTCTGAATCAGAAGTGTTTGCTCAGCCCTCGACTCAGGAGAAAGGAGTGTCAGGACCCAGTACTCTCTTTCCTCCTCCTGTGTGTGGTCCACATCCTTTCTCACTCTCCAGGTTTGCTTCCCATTTCTGAAGATGCATGTGTGACCTGAGTTTGCAGGTAGATGTGACCTCTCTTATTTGGACCTTGGGTGTCCTGGTATCAGAATTCATATTTCTAAATCTTTCCACCTCTGGCATCTCAGACACGAGTGATTACCACCTAGATATAGGAGGTGCAAACCTCTTCAAGGGCAGTGCTCAGAAGGAGAGAGTGTGGTTACAGGCTTCCTAGAATTCTGGGGAATGAGACATGACTGTCATGGGAGAGCCTGAAAGTATCTTTTTTGGGGTAGGGGTAAGGGCAGGAAGTAGAAATGATGCCATTCAAGAAATTTCTTACAACAGCAGGAATTATTCGAGATTGAACCCTAAAAGAATTGAAGGCAATGCCTACAGTAGATATTTGTACATTTCTATTCATGTAATGCTATTTATTCACAGAGACTGAAGGATAGAATCAGCCCTAGGATGTAACAGCAAATGAACAAATCTAGAAGCTATGGTATGTTCATAGAAGGGGTCATTCCTTAGCCAGAGTACGAAAAATAATTCTGACACCTGTTAGGGGTGGCTGCTCATTCATTCCCGGCAGCTCAGGCCTCAAATAATTACCCAGAAACTATATTATTTGCAATATTGTTTGGCCAATATCTTAAGCATATTTCTAGCTACTAGCTCTTATGTATTTGGTTAGCCCAAACTTTCTGAGAGTTCTCAAACTTAATAGCTTCTTTAAAAAAATACTTTATGTTAGCCCCTTCTCTATTGGAATGAAATAAACATGAAAGAGAGCCTAGCTGTGTAGCTAAGTAAAAATTAAAGCACCATTTTAATCACAACATGAAGGAGAAATGGCAAGTGATTTTTAATAAATGGTGGTGGGTAGAAGAAACTGCCCCATTTACCTTGGAAGACCATTCCAAGATAGTGGCTTCAGGCATGGTTCAGAGTCTTGGACTTTTTGTAAATTTATTTTTCATAGGTGATAGGCTAGAGGGTTAAACACAGAAACAGTGATGTTAGATTATGGAATCGCAGAGACACTGAGTGGGGAGGTATTCTAGAGAACGTATGACTAAGACTGAGTGGTAACAGGGAGCTTTTCCAGCAGTTGCGACAATGCGTGAGTTTTTATAAACTATTCTTTTTAAAGATTATTTTTGGGTGGATGATTGATATGCATCACCATGGGCTCAGCACTCTGCCTGCCACAGATGAGGTTTAAACCACTGGTGTGGTTTCAGTGAGAAAGGTTTCCCAGAGGCTCATGTGTTGTTGTTTGGGAAGATTATGGAAGCCTAGGAGGTGGAGCCTTGTTGGATAAAGTGCATCACTGAAATGGGTTTAATGTGTTTCCCCTTCCTGTTCTCTCTCTCTCTGCCTTCTGTGGTATAGGCAAAACATGATTTCCCTGATTCCTGACATCTGCAAGCAATGGCCTCACCCTCTTGCTACCATACCTTTCTCTCAGTGATGAACTGTATCTTCTCTGAAACTAAAAGCTAACATAAATCCTTTAGTCCCATAAACTGCTCTTGGTTATGGCATATTGTCGTAGCACCAGAATAGTAATAGTTGATAATGATGGCACAGTGGTATGGATGGAAACAACACACACTCAGGTCCTATCCTTTCCTTGGTCCCCACAAGTTTTAGAAAACTAGAGATAGCCTTTGGCCTCTGGTCTAATGAAATTATACAGACCAATTCTAAGCATGCATGCCTTTTCTCATTGGTTCTGTCCCTTGAAAAGCACGTTCATGTTCACCCTTTCCTCTTGTTCCCTCTGTCTCCTGAGCATCCCTATTCTTCCTCAGTAGCCCTGGGGAGTATGCTGTGCAGACTTCACTGGGAGCTATTATTAGGAAGGTGTCTTTTTAATGGTAATTGCTCATCATATACAGTAATAATGTATACAATGTATACAAATGATGATGATGATAGTGATGATAATTATCCCCCAAAGAGATCATTGATATATTTGAAATCATTGTGTGAAAGAATCCTGTTTGCAGCTTTAGTAATGTGGCAGGATACAAGATCAACTCCAAAAATTCAGTTGCCTTCCTATACACTAAGGATAAAGAAATAGGGAAATCAGAGAAGCATCACCTTTCACGATAGCCACAAGTAGCATAAAATATCTTGGGGTAACTCTGACCAAGGAAGTGAAAGATCTATTTGACAAAAACTTTAAGTTTTTGAAGAAAGAAATTGAAGAGGACACCAGAAAATGGAAGGATCTCCTTGCTCTTGGATTGGGAGGATCAACATAGTAAAAATGGCAATTCTACCAAAAGCAATCTATAGATTCAATGCAATTCCCATCAAAATCCCATCAAAATTCTTCACAGACCTGGAGAAGACAATAATCAACTTTATATGGAAAAACAAAAAACCCAGGATAGCCAAAACAATCTTATACAATAAAGGATCGTCTGGAGGCATTACCATCCCTGACTTCAAACTCTATTACAGAGCTACAGTATTGAAAACAGCTTGGTATTGGCATAAAAACAGAGAAGTCGACCAATGGAATCGAATAGAAGACCCTGACTTTAACCCACAAACCTATGAACACCTGATTTTCGATAAAGGAGCTAAAAGTATACAATGGAAAAAAGAGAGCATGTTCAACAAATTGTGCTGGCAAAACTGGATGTCAATCTGTGGAAGAATGAAAATAGATCCATATCTATCACCATGCACAAAACTCAAGTCCAAGTGGATTAAAGACCTCAATATCAGTCCGAACACACTGAACCTGATAGAAGAGAAAGTGGGAAGTACTCTACAACACGTGGGCACAGGAGACCACTTCCTACGTATAACCCCAGCAGCACTGACATTAAGGGCTTCATTGAATAAATGGGACCTCCTGAGACTGAGAAGCTTCTGTAAAGCAAAGGACACTGTCACTAAGACAGAAAGGCAACCCACTGACTGGGAGAAGATCTTCACCAACCCCGCAACTGACAAAGGTCTGATCTCCAAAATATATAAAGAACTCAAGAAACTAGACCGTAAAAGGCTAATCAATCCAATTATAAAATGGGGCACTGAGCTGAACAGAGAATTCTCAACAAAAGAAGTTCAAATGGCCAAAAGACACTTAAGGTCATGCTCAACTTCCTTAGCGATCAGGGAAATGCAAATCAAGACAACTTTAAGATACCATCTTACACCTGTCAGAATGCCGAAAATAAAAAACACCAATGATAGCCTTTGCTGGAGAGGTTGTGGAGAAAGGGGTACACTCATCCATTGCTGGTGGGAATGCAAACTTTTGCAACCACTTTGGAAAGCAGTGTGGAGGTCTCTCAGGAAATTCGGGATCAACCTACCCCTGGACCCAGCAATACCACTCTTGGGAATATACCCAAAAGAGGCCCTATTCATACAACAAAAGTATATGCTCAACTATGTTCATAGCAGCATTGTTTGTAATAGCCAGAACCTGGAAACAACCTAGATGCCCTTCAATGGAAGAATGGATGAAGAAAGTATGGAATATATACATATTAGAGTACTACTCAGCAGTAAAAAACAATGACTTCTTGAATTTTGCATACAAATGGATGGAAATAGAAAACACTATCCTGAGTGAGGTAAGCCAGACCCAAAAAGAAGAACATGGGATGTACTCACTCATATTTGGTTTCTAGCCATAAATAAAGGACATTGAGCCTATAATTCATGATCCTAGAGAAGCTAAATAAGAAGGTGAACCCAAAGAAAAACATATAGGCATCCTCCTGAATATTAACCTTCATCAGGCGATGAAAGGAGACAGAGACAGAGACCCACATTGGAGCAACGGACAGAAATCTCAAGGTCCAAATCAGGAGCAGAAGGAGAGAGAGCACAAGCAAGGAACTCAGGGCCGTGAGGGGTGCACCCACACACTGAGACAATGGGGATGTTCTATTGGGAACTCACCAAGGCCAGCTGGCCTGGGTCTGAAAAAGCCTGGGATAAAACCGCACTCGCTGAACTTAGTGGACAATGAGGACTACTGAGAACTCAAGAACAATGGCAATGGGTTTTTGATCCTACTGCACGTACTGGCTTTGTGGGAGCCTAGGCAGTTTGGGTGCTCACCTTACTAGACCTGGATGGAGGTGGGTGGTCCTTGGACTTCCCACAGGGCAGGGACCCTGATTGATCTTTGGGCTGATGAGGGAGGAGGACTTGTTTGGGGGAGGGGGAGGGAAATGGGAGGCAGTGGCGGGGAAGAGACAGCAATCTTCAATAAATAAATAAATTAATTAAAAAAAAAGAAATTCTCAATACTATGGATGACTTCTTTGTCTCTGTCTGTCTCTTATACACACACCCTATGCTTACGTATACAAATATTTCAAAGAAAGGCTTTATTTTCATTTTCTTTGCTACATAGAAACCCATAGGTATGAGGAAAACCCTACTAATTTCTTTATAGAAGGACATCAGATAACCCTCAGGCTGCAGGGCCCTATGTCAGAGGCCATACTCTGAGGGCTCATGAATGGTACCTGTCTTCTCTCAGAGTTTTCATTTCTCAAACTCTTCTTATATTCTCCCAGTCACTTTTGATTCCACCAGATCTGCCCTTTTCATTGGCACCTTCCGTTATGGTGACAAGGGACATTTTTTCAAGGGGAGGGGCAGAGAATGACAATTAGCTTCCCTTCCTTTGCAATCCAGTGGATGGTTCCCCTGGAGGATTTAGCTTGGCATATGCCATGACCTCCCGGCACAATGTGCCCAGCAACTCTTTACAATGCAAGCAGTGCAGTGTGCTTGTACTGCTCGAGTGTGCCTGTGAATTCAGATCTCCGAGGGAAAGCCCAGCCCTGTCCTGAGCAGAGAGGTGGTCACCCTCGTGTGGCTCAGGCAGCTTCTAGCCTTAACGAGACGAATCGATTCCCTAAGAGGATTTCAAAAGGCCGTGCTGATTATGCCTGTGCTGACTTAGAGAGTCAACCTTTGAGATTCAATTTATCTTCAGATCCGTTTCTTCTAACTGAACCTCCTTTCATATTTTGTCCCTTCTTTCTGTTTCTGAAGCCATCATCCTAGCTCAGGTCTCATCCTTCCTGCCCAGGACCATTTGATCACATAGTTTCTTCCTTCCATAGATCGTTCCTTCTTCCCCAACTTCTGCTATCTACCCTCTGTGTCATGTTTTAATTCTTTTTTTTTCTTTTTTTATTTTATTTTTTTTTATTGAAAAAAATATCCCTGCTTCCTCCCAGCCTCCCATTTCCCTCCCCCTCCTCCTGCCCCTCTCTCCCTCCCCCACTCCTCTCCCCCTCCCTCTCCAGTCTGAAGAGCAGTCAGGGTTCCCTGCCCTGTGGAAAGTCCAGGGTCTTCTTCCCTCCATCCAGGTCTAGGAAGGTGAACATCCAAACTGGCTAGGCTCCCACAAAGCCAGAACATGAAGTAGGAACAAAACCCCATGCCATTGTCCTTGGCTTCTCATTAGCCCTCATTGTCTGCCATGTTCAGAGAGTCTGGTTTTATCCCATGCTTTTTCAGTCACAGTCCAGCTGGCCTTGGTTAGCTCCCAATAGATCAGCCCCACTGTCTCGGTGGATGGGTGCACCTCTCGTGGTCCTGACTTCCATGTTCATGTTCTCCCTCTTTTCTGCTCCTCATTGGGACTTTGGGAGCTTAGTCCGATGTTCCAGTGTGGGTCTCTGTATCTCCATCCATCGCTAGATGAAGGTTCTATGGTGATATGCAAGATATTCATCAGTGTGGTTATAGGATAGGGTCATTTCAGGTTCCCTATCCTCAGCTGCCCAAGGAACTAACTGGGGACATTGCCCTGGGCACCTGGGCGCCACTCTAGATTCATGTCTCTTACCAACCCCAAGGTGGTTCCCTTAATTAAGTTATGTGATTCCCCGCTCCTCTATCCAACCTTGTTTTATCCCCAGTCATCCCGTTTCCCCAAGTTCCCCCCATCCTCAGATCAGATGAACCCAATCTTCCCATACTGAGCGTTTTCCCTGACTTCAAAATGCTAGAGGAAAGGGTTCCATATATTGAATAGCTCAGATGACCTTGACTTCCCCCAGTGTTTGTAAGTTCCTGGCTTTCTGTTTCAACCTCACTAGTATGGGAAGCAGTGTCTGAAACCTAGATAAAATAAGCAGACCAAGCAAAATTCAAATTTCAGACAACCACAGACATTTGGGTGATATGATCAAACATTATGTGTTTTTTGTCTGCAAGTCAAATCCAGCTGGGCATCTGGCATTTGTGTTTGTCACCTCTGGACATCCTTCCTTGTTCTTTTCAGCCTTTGCTTTTTCATACCTTTCGCTCTGCCTGCATCTGTCCCTTCTGTATCTATGGAGACCCTGCGATCTCAGTGCTCTCTTGTGCTGAGTTTTTCTCTGTGGTGCTTGTCATATTCACTAGTACAAAAATCATAAGGACGCTAGTCTGGGTCTGATCCATTTGTGTGGTCTTGAGCCGGCAGAGGGAGATTACATTAATATGACAGCCATCTCTTTGGGACAGGAAGATGAAACTATGGAAGAGCTAAACAAGGAAGAGGATGCTATGGACTCAGGTGACTTCAGGTTCCTTGCGTGGAGCTACATTCTCATTTCCTCTGTTTGTTCTTGGGCTGGCCTGCTGGCACTGTGTCACTGGGAAGAGTCTCAAGTCCCCCTTTTCTTCCCCAGGAAGCATGGCTTACTCATTCTCAGTGGTATGTCCCATGAGCTAGTCCCACAGGAAAGAGACCCTTAAAGATCCCACTGTTGCAAGTGTGCATGACTGTGTGCCTTTGTGTATTCTTGTGCATTCAGCCGTGTATGTATGCACCATGGCCATCACTTCCAAAGCCGTTGCATGAAGATGCCTCTGTAACATGTACTGGAAATGGATTTGAACTTTTGTTTGCTGGTTTGCTGTTCGTCTTTTTTTTTTTTTTTTTGGTGATACTCCCAGTGTATGAAGATGTTCTGTTGCTTCCTGAGAACAGGAGGGTTGCAGCTGGGTTCACCTCTAGTGTGCGTGGAGGAGCTGTTTCTTCCTTCCTGCTGATTCTGAAAACGTGAGCTGTAATTTATCACACAGGCCTCTTTTGATTGTAACAGCTTTGGAACATTCTTATATTTTTTTGAAGGAGCAGAAAAAAAAGTCCATTTGTCTCCAGCATCATCAACTAGAAATAGCAATATCATTTCCATTCTGTCTCAGACACCTTTCTGCTCATCACTGGGTTCATATTATATCTATACATATCCTTCTGCTTGAAAAGAAATAATGTCATCTAGCCACATCTTTAAAAATATGAAGGACTATTCAACTCATCACTAAATAAAAGTAAGAGTTTCCCAGTTTCCCCTACTTTGAAAGCCTAACTTCAGTTCTTTCCCATTAGAAACAATAGAGTGGTGACCATTTGCACCCAGAGGGTGTTTTCAGCTCAGTGTTGTTTTTGCCATCTAGAACTTTGATCGCTGATTCCAAACCTAGAAGTGCTTTAAGCATCCGAATCCTGCTACTTGGCCCAATCCCATTGTCCCCAGGGATGGGTTGAACATGTGTACTTAAGAAGCCCCTCAGTGGGACCCTGCCTTTTCATGAGAAGATGGGAGATTAGGGCAGCAGCTGGCAAATGCATGATAATTTCCCATTGTATTTGTTTGCTTGTTATCTCTTTTGTTTCCAAAAATGCATTGTTCATGCCTGTGCCTGATGAGGCTTATTGAGTAATTTGCAATTATGCTGGGACCCAAAAACGAGATGAGCTGCCTCCCTTTGCTTGAGACAAGGGAACCTTGTGTGAAAGGATACCCCAAGATCTTCTTGCTGTTACATCTGTTGTACACCTTCACATAATCGGGTGAGGTGCGAGGAGAAGCCAGGCTCTGCATATCTTCTGAAGCCATCAACCCTGTTGTTGGGCAAACCCTTGCTGTTCTTACAGCAGTGCCCACGCTTGGCCCTTTGTACTTTCCTGGTGTATGTGGTACTCTAGGTTATGTGCTCACATCTGAGGATTTGGAGCTGGAAACCACAGACGAATGAGAGCGTGCAGTGTTTGTCGTTCTGAATCTCAGTACCTCCCTCAGCATGATCTTTTCTAGGTCTGTCTATTTACCTGAAAATTTTATGATCTCATTTTTCTTTATAGCCAAATAGTATTCCATTCTGTATATACACAATACAATACTTACCCATTCGTCTGTGGAAGGACATTTGTGTAGTCCCATTTTCAAACTATTGTGAATGAACATTGGTAAGCAACTATACCCACAGATAAGTGAAGCTATCTCCTCTCACCAAAGAAGCTTCTCTTTACATAAATAAAGATCACCACAGGAAACCACAACTGGGCAAAGTGAAGAGATAACACGTCCTGGGGAGCCCAGTCCCAAAGCACAGCTACATCACAGCTCTTGCATCTGTGAATCACAGAACATCACAGATGTGGGGCAGGAAGACTGTGAAAGTCAGCATACCAGGAAGCCTTCTGTAAAAAAAAAAAAAAAAAAAAAACAAACTGTTCTACAAATGATTGAATCAACAAGACTGGAACAATGACAATATCGATAGACATATTAACCTGGAAGAGGAACCCCCCAGACAAAGGACTACAAGCAACCAGTGACTACTAGGAGGAGAATTAGCCCCCTCAAGGGATTAATCAGCCTCCTTATTGTCCAAAAAAAGAGGTCAGCCTTTAAAGTACATGCACACAAGCAATAGAAATGGACTCAACAGGTAGAATTTATATATATTTGTCATAATACATGTCTATTTTTATAGTATATCCATCTTTTTATCTATATGTAACAATACTCAAAGAAAATGGGGCTATCAGGTTGAGAGGGAGTCCTGAGGCAGGATAGCTGAGAGGGGATGGAGGGAAAGAGGGGGAACTCTAATATTTTTTAACTAAAAACATTTTTAAAAATAAAAATATAGAAAGTCTACACAATGGTGATTTTTCTATTTTTTTAAAGCATTTATTAAATTTCTTCTACCAAGGAGGGGAAAAAGGACTCACCCTTTGACTCATTTTTCCATAACTACTTCCTTTAAAGACTGCCTGTCCAAAACCACGTATGTCCTGAATTGCTAGAGAGTAGGGTGTTGACAAAGGAATTTGGGGCTAGAAGTAAACACAACAGTAGGAACAAACACTAGACCGTGTTCAAGCCCTTTACCATCCTCTGAGTGTGTGACTGTCTTTTTGAACATTCTGGTTAGAGTATATAAACGTTTGCATGTCTTTCTCCTGCGGGATGATCAAAGAACTGAAATCTCTTCCTATGGGCCTTTTTATTCGAGTCACTGGTAGAGTTTAGACTTTCAGGTAAGTTTCCCTGCAGTGATATTTCATTTGTATTTTAATACATAAAGCTTTCCAGAAGATCAGAGAGTGAAACAGCCACCCCGGTTAGCCATACAGGCCAGGCAGTGATGACACACATCTTTAATCCTAGAATCCATACTAGTTTGCCATAGAAACTAGGCTGTAGTGGTACATGCCTTTAATCCCAGCACTAGAGAGGAAAATAAGATGGGAGGAGACAGCTCTCAGACAGTCTTATTCTGCGGATTCCTGGAGGCAGGATCACCATTTCAGGCTGAGTTAGAGGTAAGAGCCAGTGACTGGCTACTTTGTTTTTCTGACCTTCAGATTGAACCCCAATTTCTGTTTCCGGGTTTTTATTAATTTTAATACATTTCCCAAACTTAGGCTAGAATGTGTGTGTGTGTGTGTGTGTGTGTGTTAGTTACAGATCATTTCTTTCTACCTGAAATGAAGTGAATGCTAAGTGGGCCGAGGTGAGCCTGGAGAATGTGTTTCAAGAACGTGGTGGTGTTTCATATGGAATTGCTAGAGTTACAAATTATCCTTCTGTGTAGAAGTTCTCTCTGAATAGTTTTCTCAGACACTGATTCCATGCTCCTGTGTTCTAGTAACCTTTGCAAGTATCAAAGACAGGTCAAAGAAGAGCAATAGCATCACGGGGTCTGACGGTAGTAGACGAGGGCTTCTCGGGTGGCGCGCCCAGCATTTATTCAAGTTTGCTCACTACATCTCTAGGTCACTTGGGGAAGTAGATTTGAGAGAGGCTAGCAGCTAGTTCTAGCTTAAACCAAGGAGGGATATTTTGGGTTCCCTTCAAAAGGGGACATGCTACCCCATTTCATGATTGGTTTATGTATGTGATGCATATTGAAATTTATTAGCATTTCATTAGGATTAGTTAGATTATGTACTCCATCCTGATTCCTCATGTTCCCATCCCCTATCCCCACCCCTCTATTCCCCCCATCCCCAGTTTACCCAGGACGTCTGATCTATTTCCTCTTCCCAGGGAGAGCCATGTGTCCCTCTTAGGGTCTTTCTTGTTACCTAGCTTCTCTGGGGCTGAGGATTGTAGCCTGGTTATCCTTTACTTTGCATCTAATATCCGCTTATGAGTGAGTACATACTGTGTTTGTCTTTCTGGTTCTGGGTTACCTCACTCAGGATGATTTTTTTCTAGTTCCATCCATTTGCCTGCAAATTTCATGATGTCATTTTTTTCTCCACTGAGTAATACTCTATTGTTTAAATGTGCCACATTTTCTTTACTCATTCTTCAGTTGAGAGGAATCTAGGTTGTTTCTGGGGGGTGGGATGGAGGGGGAGAGTAATGAAAGAGATATCTTGATAGAGGGGGCCATTATGGGGTTGTGGAGAAACTTGGTGCCAGGGAATCTCCCAGGAAAACACAATGAAGACTCCAGTTAAGACTCCTAGCAGTAGTGGAGAGGGTGCCTGAACTATCCTTCTCCTGTAATCAGACTGGTGACTACCCTAAATGTTATTACAGAGCCTTCTTTCAGTAACTGATGGAAACAGATGCAGAGATCCACAACCAAACACTTGGCTGAGCTCTGGATGTCCAGTTGAAGAGGAGGAAGAAGGGGAGGGGTCAAGATCATGATGGGAAACCCACAGAGACAGCTGGGCTGAGCTTGTGGGAGTTCACAGGCTCTGGACCAATAACAGCTAGGGAGTTGGCATGGGACCAACATAGGCCCTCTACATATGGGTGACAGTTGTGTTGCTTGCTCTTTTGTGGGACTTTTAGCAGTGGAACCAGGATCTGTCTCTGATACATGAGCTGACTCTTTGGAACCTGTTCCCTGTAAAGGGATGGTTGCCCCGCCTTGATGCAAGGGGGAGGAGCTTGGTCCTGCTTCAACTTGATATGCCATGTTTTGTTGATTCCCTTGGGAAGGAGGCCTTACCCCTTGTGAATGGAGACAGAGGAGGAGTGGATGGGTGTGGGTAGAAGGGAGGTAGGGGAAGATGCAGGAGGAGAAGAGGGAAGGAAAACTGTGGTCGGCATGTAAAATAAATAAATAAAATAAAAAAGGAAAAAAATCAAACGACAACAAAGATTAGGTGCTCCAGAATGCTCATGTACATGGAAAAATAATTATTCTAATTCTAACCGTATCTTACTTCCTAAGGAACTTTTGGTCTAGGGAAACCATGGTATTTCCCCTTCACTGCATCCTATTGGAAAAGTGTGTGTGGTTTGATAGAGAAGCGGCGATGCTCTCTGAGTTCCGGTTTATTCTTCTTCAATGAGGACTTTGGTAGCAAAGGTGGGTAACAAAAGCTCTATTGGATACATTTTCTATGGTCAGTTTTGATTTTCACTTCTAAAAAATTAAACATTTTGTACAGATTCCAAGTTTCTCCCATTTGGGTGCTCTGGGCTCTGAAACAACCACAGGGTTGATCTGCAATGCTCCAGTGATGTGTCCATAGCCCTGGAAGCTGGGGATGGACCAGTCACCTGCTATTTGTGGTGCTCCTCTCCATAGATTTCTGTGTGTGTATGTGTGAATTACAGTTTGTTAAAATTCAAAATGAACAGGTGTAAGAAAGCTAAAAGGAAAAGCAAGCAGCTGCCAAGTATAGCACACTTCAATTTTTCCAAATGATTTTTACATACTTTAACGTCTGTGATTATTCTATGAACAAGAATATCACTTCCTCTTATGACCAGGGACTTTATTTAAGACAGTAAAATTTCTTAAACAAGGGAGAGCAGGACCACTGATGTCAATCATTCTCCATCATTGTGACCTTTGACTGTGGACCAGGCATGAGAACCACTCAGAGCGAAGTCCCTGTGAATGGAGATGGGTCACCAAGAACCAGCTAGATCCTACCATGCTGGATCTGTATTCTGAGTGGATATTGGAAAGTAATTTTAAACTCTAATTAACCAAGTAGATTATGGATGGGTCAGGAGCTGCAGAATATACCCTACCAGCCACTATCCTCTCCTATGTCAGGGGAAGATTTCCTGTGGACACTGATATGTAAATAGCCTGTTTAGCTCCCATGTCTACAGGACCCTTTGTGCATCTATTTTTATTTCCATACACAGCGGTTCTCCTATCAGAAGAGATCAAAGCTTTGTTGTCAGTGGCTTCCGTGCATTTTTGCCATTACACGTTGTGCTCATGGTTTTCTGTAATGAAGTCTGCGGAAGTGCTTGGCCTGCCTCCCAGAGCCAGGATTCTGTTCCAAAGGAACAGATGATTGGATAGTGCAGGCATTGTTTTCCAGGCTCCTGACATCTTTTCATGGTGAATGTCCATTCTCCTTACAGGGTTCTCACAGCAAAATGGCCCAGGAGAGCTGGAAGGAGGTACCCCAGGAGTGGCTCTAATATCGGTGACAAAGGAATATGAAGCTCACAAAGTGGCTGTCCAAGAGCTCACCCTCACCTTCCACAGAGACCAGATCACAGCCCTGCTGGGAACCAATGGTGCAGGGAAAACAACCATCATGTGTGTCTCATTTTTAAGAACATATTTTCTCTTCCCTCTCCCCCTTCTCCCTCTTTTTCTTTTCTCCATCTCCATCCCTCTTTCCTTCTTCTCCTCCCATTTTTAGTTTTTTATTGTTGTTGTTTTGCTTTGACCTCAATAGAAAGCTTAGTGATGCAGAAGAGCAAGCTCTCTCCAAAGCATGCCCCTTCCCCCCATAGTCCTCAATCATATTTTAGACCTGGAGTAGATTCAAGGGGAGAGGTGGATGGATATTTTACAATACACCAAACTTTATTTATTTTTTTATTTATTTATTACAAATAATTCAACATGTTTTACTTTAATCTTTTGAAGTTCTTTGACACCTGCTAAAGCATAATTTTATTTGAATAATTATAGACAAAGAGCAGTGAAATCTCTAAAAACTAAGAATTTTTGCTTTTCTGTTTTCATCCTATTTTCCTTTGACTTTTTTCTTGCTAAGTCCTGGATTTTGGTTTTGGATCCAGTAGTTTCAGATTTGATTAAAGAATTCAATCATGTAGCCCCAGACGGGGAGACGTGAGTTCAAATATCCATAGCCTTGATCTGGTTGAGGAACAGCCGTGTTGAAGGCTAACTGCCAACATTACGGAGTGTGTCTTTTGAGTAAATCACTCCTTATTCTTTTTCTCAGCAAATGTGCACAGGTCTGACGTATGATTAGTAAGAATGATGAGAAGGAAGTGGTCCCCACCTTCGTGAGGACGGCAGAAATATGGTGTCTGTGGGGCCCCAGCAGCGCTCGCTGGAGACAAATCAAAAGAACATGGGGTGTTTGTATTTGTACCTCGCACACTGAAATAGAATGAAAGGAAAGGGTTATTCTTTTCTTGGAACTTGCAAATTGAGAACATACGAGTTATACAAACTATAACTCAGCAAACATTTGCTAATATGCATGTCTTACCAGGGAATCTCGGTGCACCTGTCTTGCAGAATGATGAGAATTAAAATAGAAGGCTCTGGATGTTTCAGGGTTCACTAACAACTTGGCTTTTAGTGATATTTGGAGTACACTTGGAGTCATCTTAAGTGCTTGCCTCTTACTTTCTGGTAGTGCTTGGAGCCTGAGAGCCAATTACTGAACTGGGTCTTTATCATTTAAACCAAAGGCCTCTGAGACTCATGCAGAGTGATAGAGTTGAATCTCTGTGTCTCTAGATTCTGTTTCCCTAGATTTGCCTGACACAGATCAAAACAATCTGAAAAATATTGCATCTGCCCTAAATATGTTAGTTTTTTCTTGTCAACATTCATTCAAAAATACAATAAACAAATGATTTAAAGTGCATAGAAAAATGATATAGATGGCATGCGTATGACCATTTTTGTACACTAAACTGGAATATTGAAATTTTGGTGGAAGGGAGCTATTGTCAAACCAACTCCCAAGGATACTTGAGGTATCATTACATTTATTATTTTGTTGAATTCCCAAATAGGTTTGGAAGTTGTTATAAAAGAATTGATAATTGAATTTCTTAAGGCATAACTTTTGTACAGTCGATATCATGTGTTTTTGCATATAGTTCAGTAAGAGTGGGCATGTTTGGCTGACATCAGAGCACATACCACAGTGAAGACACAGAACATTTCTTTTCCCTTCTGAGATGTCTTGTATCATCTTTTGGCCCTGGTCCCTGAGTAGCCACTGACCTGTTTGCTAAATTGTTTACTTATCCCAGAATTCCATATAAATGGAATTGAGTCTACCTTCTTTCTCTGAGACTATTCCCCTAAGTGTGACGCAACTGTTGAGGTCTACAGTCACATTCTGTCCTCTGGGAGGTGGGGCACATTCATAGGGTCTGCCTTTCAAAGTTGGACAACATCCCCATGAATTCCATGTGTTTTAACTGACCATGTGGAAAACTGGTCAGCAGAAGGTGTGAGTTCCCTGTAAGCTGTGTACACCACCTGGGATCCGAGTGTCTCATTGATGTTCTGAGCTTCCAGGTGTTGCTTGTGCTGAATCTTTGTTCTCTGCAGATCCATGTTGATGGGGCTCTACCCTCCCACTTCTGGAATGATTATCATAAATGGCAAGAACCTGCAGACAGATTTGTCCAAGATCAGAGAGGAACTGGGCGTGTGTCCACAGCAGGATATTCTCCTGGACAACCTCACTGTGCGGGAACACCTGATGCTCTTTGCCGCCATAAAAGCACCTTGGTGGGCCAAGAAGGAGCTACAGCAGCAAGTCGACAAGTTAGTAAACGGTTCTCTATTTCCCCTGCATGTCTTTGCTTAGTCATGCAGGTGAAGAACGCGGAGATAATCATTATCATCTGTCTGTATGTGTATGGAAAGGAAAGATATAGCAGGTGGATCTTACATATGGAAGTATGTGGGAGCCAACAGCCCTGGGGAGCTTAGAGACGGCTTTTCTGGAAAAGAACTAGATTTGATTGTTTGTCTTGGAAATGGGGGAAGAACTGAGGCAGCATGGGAAGAGTGGCTAGACAGGGGCTAGAAGGCTTGCATATCTGGAAGAAACACAATGCAAAGGAAGACAAGGAAACATGCTGTTGGACTCCTGTTTGGCATGCTAAGGAACAGCAAATTTATCAGGTACACAGGTGTGAATGAACTGAAGACTGTCATTGGTCTGAGGTCTGCAAGATAGGCATCTCCATACCACAGCAGGCACACAGCCATGGGAGAGACTGGACAGAGAAACAGCACACCTGCTGTTGGCTTCCCCACCCATCCCAGCACAGGTGAGAGGAACACTAATGATAACCTAGAATAGCAGATACAAGGGCAGCAATCACATTATTCGAGTTCACCATTGCCTGGAGAGGAGTGCGGGTACATCACAGGATGACTGTGGATGTGAATGAAAAGGTGACACATAGGAAACTAAGGAGAAGGCAGGTGGTGGGATGAGGTGATGGGAAAGATTTGTTTTGTAGCAGTGAACATGGGGGTTCGTGAGAACCTTGTGGAAGTGGAGAACATGCTATGGTCCCAGTTATCTTCCAAGATCAATATGCAGGCTGTCTCCAAATTGCAGACATGGTAGTTTATCCTTAAAGAGATGAACTACTCAAACAGGGATGTGAAGGTCTGCCCCAGGGCTCTCACAAGTCAGGTTACTTAGCCTTTACCTTGGGTTGCAGCTTGCAGGATCAGAGGATTTCTCTTTCGAGGATGACAGACTGGGCAGGGGAGGAAGGGCTTTCCGGGATATTTTAGTGCCTTTGCCTTGACCACAGCATACCCAGCCCTGTGAACACTATGATGGCCTAAGAGGAGAAAGTTATTTGTTACCAATTATGTTCAATGTGTCTAATGAGTACAGGTGGCATTACTTTTAAAAGGTGGTCAAAGCATGTCCCCAAACATCCTTTAGTAGAGATCTTAAGGGGTGAGGGAACCCTGGCTCCTTGAGGAAGCTTCCTCAGAAGCATGGTTCTCTGAAGTCTTAACTGAATGCAGAATGATGTATGTTTACACACAATATTTTATATCGACAGGACAGAGCAGTGTTATGGGCTTTCTTTTGTTAGAACAAGACCACACACCCAGAATGGGGACTTCACATACTTCTCCGGGGCCAGCGGGCCAGGATGTGAAAGCAGCTCATCAGGGAACTCCCTGTACAGCTCCCCATGCCAGTCTCTCAGTGCAGAGTTTGAGGAGGAAGTGACAGAGGAATGCCCAGCTGCACAGATTACTTTTGCCCGCTCTGGGAAGAGAGCAGCATTTAGATCATTTCAACTTGAGATAGCTGCCTGTGTTTAGACACCAGCTATGACAAGGGCATATGTAAAACAAATCAAATGTGCCCCCTGGACAGATGCTCACTCTCTGAGGGTCAAATGCAAATTAAATTCAAAGTCTTGGAAAAGATCCTCAAGGGACAGGAGCCCTTGTGGAAAGTGGCATATGGCACCGCAAAGTTGGTTTAAATGCTTCTTTCTCTGTTTCCTTCTCTCTCAAAAGTCACCCCATTGGCCTGTTCTCTGCTGTAAAATGCTATTCTCAGTTCACCTCATAATACCTTTGTAGAATGAATGATAGCAGAAATAATGTACTTAGCAATTATCTCTTAATTGTACAGAAAGCATGCTTACTTTTTACTACTTAAAACCATCTCAAACTTGAGTTAGTCCTCAGTATGAAAAAACTGTGTTTGTATGGACTAAATATATACTTTGTACTACTTAAAACCATCTCAAACTTGAGTTAGTCCTTAACATGAAAATACTATGATTGTATGGACTACATATATATTAGATAACCAATTAACTGCATACAGCATACTCCTTCTTACTATAAAGACTTGGGTCACTTGTTTCCATTAAAGCTGCCTTTGCATATTTTTAGCTATCACACAAAATGATGGGCCTCATTGTGACATTTTCATACATGTTTGTCATTGCGCTTTGCTCATATTCATACCCATTGCTCTATACTGCTCCCTCCCTCTCCTGCTAGTACCCTTCTGCCTCATAATATAGTAGTCACTTTGCTTTTATGTCACGTATATACACAATATGTATTTAAATCTAGAGTCTACATACTTATTTAATTTGAAAATTTGTCTCTGTGTTGGGCTATAGCAAATTCTTCTGTGATTGTGACTGAGGGATTAAATCCAGTTCCTGACGATGCCACATAGGCTTCATTTTCTTATTTGGGTGCTAGGCAACCTTTAACAGTTATCAATTCACAACATGTTACCTAGCAGCAAAGCCAATTTATACAAAAGCAATCAGAATGAGATCATGTTTTAGGACCGTAGTTCTCAATTAGAGGGAGGGAAAACTGAAAACATCTGATTTGGAGCCAACATACCTCTGATTAGTGTTCTGTAGCACAGCTTGTTTTCCTTAAGGTCTGAATTCATTACCATGTGAGCTCAAAGGAGGAAGCAGATCTTATACCATCCGTGGAGTGAACAGTTGTAAAGAGGCAGATTGTTCTGCTTCTCCTTTGATCTAAGGAAGGCAAGAGTAGCCAAAAGAGGAACATCTTCAGACATGGAGTGATTGAAATGCTGTTGTTGTATTGCTACCATGTAGCATTTCAATGAACATAATAGAACTCAGGTTAGGGGCAGGTTATCTCGGTGTGCAGTGAGGTTAGTGTGTGGAAGTGGAGCAGAGAGACAATGACGGATTGAGCCGCGTCTATAGTAACCCATGATGATGTCAGATGGAGCATCAGCCAAGAGAGAGTGGAGCAGAGAAAGAGGAAGAGTGAATTTGGCTCCTTAAGGAAGATGGAGGGATGAATGCCTCAATTCTCTGCAGGGTTAAATGAGATGAACTGAACTTTGATTTACTACACAGAAACCATTAATGACCTTCAACAAAGAAGTCTGAGTATGGAGGTCTTCCTGGAGCCATGTAAGGAGGGAAGGCAAGGAATATGGCAATAGCAGTTTTGTCTCCCAGTGGGAACAGAGAACTGGAATGATGCCATGTTGGGAAGTTAGAGGATGGCATGAAAATAGGAACTGTAACATCCTGTCTGTCCACTGCTGATGCTGGTTCAGTAGAGGATGAATGATTCGATGGGCTAGAGAAGAAAATCATGATGGAAACTTGCTGGTTACGGGGCAGTGAAGGGACCTTTAAAGAAGCTAAAGATCATCTTCCAGATAGTACATGTGGTGCAGCACACAGGCAGTGGGAGGCAAGGCGGAGTGTCTGGAACCCTTATCTAGGTTCAGCATTATTTTAGAGTTAAGAGTGCATAAGCTGGGGATTGTCTACTACAGATGTTATCTCATATTTGGGAGGTTGGGAGTAGAACATCAGGAGTCAAAGTTATCTTCTGTTGTGTAGTAAGTTCAGGATCAGCCTGGGTTCCATGTGAAGCTCTCTCTACACACACACACACATGTACACATATACACATATACAAACACATACACACATATACACATATACATATATACATATACACATATACACACATACATATACACATATACACACACATGCACATACACACGCACATGCACATACATACACACACACACTACACACATACACACAAGAGTTTGAAAAGAAGTTCCCTGCACAGGTAAACAGTGATCCGTCTAGAAGTCATAAGTTATTAAAACTCCCAGTGCTAGGGAACACACTGGATACTAAATTCCTAAGAATCCCAAGAGAGTAAACCTAGAAACAGGGCAGACTATAAACACATCTGGATTGGCATATGACAGCAATATTGGTAGTGGTGACAGTTCCTGGTGACCTGGGATTCAAGGTGAGCAGTTTTAGAGAAAATGGGAGAAAGCTGGTCTGAAAATCATGAGTCACCCGCCGTACATCTAGACCGAGAGAGATAGAGGGTTTATGATGGATATGAGACTTGACTCAAGCCTATTTCCCCTGTCTTACCCAGGCTTCATTGTGTGGCCCCCCCTTAGCTGCAAGATTAGGATTTGTTGTTTCTAGCACATGTCATTCATCTCCCCCCAGGTCCTGGCAACTTTATTGCATCTTTCTTTGGAACACACAGCTCAAACATTGCCACCTTGCCAAATCTCACTGTCCATCTGGCTGACTCCTTCCGCCACTTCCTTTAGAGTCACAGGGCATTCCTGCAGAACCTGGGGCTTAGCTCCTTTGTATTTATTGTAATTTCTTATCTGGCCTTTCCACCCGACTCCGAGTTTCTTGAATCACAGACAAAATTTGACTTATTTTTCTGCCCCTGGAAGGTGACAGGTGCCCTGCACTATAAATGGTCAATAAACTTTTGCTCTATAAATGAATGGATGATTGAAGAGACGTTTCCAGACACATTTTTGGGTACATAATTGAGACTTGACATGAGAAAAAGTCCTCTTCCCTTTCTGTGCCGCCTAATGATATTCTTATTAGGGAGATTTCCTGTCCTTTGTATGAGAAAACAGAGATGTAATTTCACAGAAATTATCCATTTTCTTTTGATTTGCCAAGCCTCCATAATTAGCAAACCACTAGCCTTTGAGTAATCTTAGAATTTTAAAATCAAAGAATAAACAAAACGAAACAAAACAACAAACAGATGATAACACCTGGGTAATGTTTGCAAGAGGCTTATTTTCTCTGATATTTATGTCTGATCTAAGCACATGAGCATGCCCTAAAACCAGCAGGCTGGGAATGATCAGGTTTTGCCATAGATTCCTCTCCAGCCCCTGAAAGTGGTTTTCATACTCTCCTCGACAATACCCATGAGACTAACTACAGTTCTAGCAATGTGTCTTTATCTGGAGAAGAGGCATGTCCTTTGACTCCACTGACATTCGCTGGTGTTATATCCATTGATTTAAATGCCAGTGGTACAGTCGTCAATAGGACTCATCAACACGACATCTACATGTGCTTCTTAGACATGATAAAGGCCCCGAATGCTGTCCATAGAAGAGACAATCGGGAAGCACTTTGGGATGATAGAAATATAATCAGCACAGGCAAGTTTGAAAGCGTTTGACAGTTTTTTTAAAAACTTATTTTCTTGTTTGTCTTCTTTGCTGACTCATTTCTCACTAATCACCGTCAACTGAGATAAATGGGCTCCTGTCCTTTACTGTGTTCCAATGGTCCATGTAGACAGGTGTTGCTAGACTACGGAGTCCAGGCACTTGCCGAACCATTCTTTCTCCTCTTTCCTGTCGGGGTCTTTTAAACCATGGCTCCACTAGAGAATAGGGGCATAGTGATTGCCCGAGATTAGGCTGAGATGTGACAAGCAGGAAATAGACTCTGAGGCTCGGATTAAACACAAACTGCCTTGCTTCTTGGCTGAAAACTAGACAGTAAGAAGCTGATTTGAGTACTCTCGTGCATCAGGCAGAAAAGGCAGAGAGAATGAAACTGACAAGAAAATTCTCCTTCTTCATTAGACGAGGAAGTCCTTGTCATTCCCTTGCTACTATGCTGGGAATCTGGAAGTGTTCCAGGAGCCAAGTGTTCTTGAAGCTCAGCTTTGCGGAGCTCCTCTGATTCTTATGCACCTGTCTAGAAGCTACCTCCTTTGCTACAGAATGACCTTTCAATTGTAGGCTGTCAGGAAGTGCTAGCAGGCTTGTCCTGTTGCTCATAGGTAGGGGGCTCCACTTTTGCTGCTTAGGGAAGAGTGAAATGGAAAGACTGAAAATAAATAATGAGAGTAAGGAACTATTATTAAAGCATAGTGGTTTTGGAATTATGCAAGAAAGGGGGGCTCCTAGAAAGAGGAATAAATACCACATAAGGTTTTTTTTTTTTTTTTTTTTTTTTTTTTGCTAGCCAACTACTCCTGAGCATGGTGCCGCCTGCCATGGAGTATGGCTGATGTACCCAGTCCCAGTGTTACTCCATTGGAGGATACAATTTTTTCCCTCTCTCAGCAGCTCTCAATTGCAAAAAACCTTCTTTTTACAAATGGGGCTTTGTGTCCACTGCCCCTTCTTCTTGCAGAAATTTTGTCTGGATTGAACCTGTGCATGCTGACCTAGTGTCTGTGAGTTTAAACAGGCATCAGGCCTGTTGTGTTGGGAAGACATTGTTTCCTTGGAGTTGTCCGTCACCTCCGGCTCTTCAGATCCTTTTACTTTCTCTTCCTCCACATGGATCCCTGAGCTCTGAGGGGGAGGGATTTAACATCCCATGTAAGTCTGAGTGCTCCAGAGTCTCTTACTCATTGCACATTGCCGAGCACAAAATGGACTCCATGTTGTTGCTTGCTTTGCCTTTTTGATTTTTTTTGTTTATTTTTGCTTGATTTTATTTTTACAGAGAGGGAAAACATGAAACTGGGTGGGTAGGGAGGTGGGAAGGATCTGGGAGGACTTAGGAGAGGGAAAAGAATATGATCAAGATATATGAAAATATGTTTAAAACAGCAATCACCACAAAAAGTTCTTTTTGTTAGTTTTATGAAATCTGAAAGTCAAGACTGAAGGACAATTGCAGATTTACTCTAATGTTAGTGATTATTGATGATTTCCACTTGACACAGGGCATCATTGCAAATTCCCGATTAGATTAAATTTGGTTAGATGAGGTCATTAAATTTTCATGTATAGTGGGCCAGCGAGTTAAAGGCCTCTGGTGAACCCTGGGGCTTTGCCTCTGCTAATGTACTGTTCTCCATATGTATTAGAAGAATTCAGGTCCCTTCTTTGCAGGACGCCTGAATGAAGAGAAGAGAGATGGTTCTCAGGAGAGTTGACCAAAGTACTTTCCGCACATAATACTTTTCAGATACCATGACTAATACCATGCTTGATGCAATGACATGGTGTCATTGGCCCACCTATAAGCCCAATGATACTGTGCTTAGTGTGTACCCTAGCATCCCTAACTCTTGCCACAAGGACCCTGTGCAGTTTACAAAGACCTCGGGCACAGTAAGCCATTGTACGAGCCATGAAACCCAGGGCAAAGCTTTCAGGTATTCAGGAAGAAGATGAGGACTTTCTTGTTGTTGCAGAACTCTTGATGAAGTGGAGCTAACTCAGCATCAGCACAAGCCGGCTCGAGTTCTGTCTGGAGGCATGAAGAGGAAGCTCTCCATTGCTATTGCTTTCATGGGCAGGTCAAAGACAGTGGTTCTGGATGAGCCGAGCAGTGGGGTAGACCCTTGCTCCCGTCGCAGCCTCTGGGATATTCTACTCAAGTACCGGAAAGGTAGGTGGTGAGACCCATTCCCCTTTCTCTCTCCACAATGCTGTGCTTGAGAAAAGGTTGGCTATTGTATATATGAAGCAAGTCATATTATAATGAGGGTGCGTGATATTGCTTCAGAACAAGTAAGATATTCTAATAGTTTATGATATATTTGTTTGCTAATATATTTATAATACTAAGAATACCTACTTTGCATTTGATCTCTTAAGTCAATATTAGAAATGATACAGTCAGTGAGTTAGAGTTGTAGGTGATGTCATTTGAAGCTGGCTTTGTCTAAATTACATGCCATTTTAGAAGCATGAAAGATGAAAGGATACAATTGGAGGTCATCAAAGACAAACTTTCCTGAGTTAGGCAGCTTTCCACTGCTGTGGATAAAAAGACTGTTTGGGCTCTTAATATCAAAGCTTCCAGTAAATGAGTGGCTGGTCTTCATTCTAGTTTGCTTTGCTGTGACCTGGATAGAATACTCTGACCAAAGGCAACCTGGGCAAGAAAGGGTTTATTTTACCAAGTACTTGCAGGTGATATTCTATCACTGAAGGAAGTCAGAGCGGGAACTCACAGCAGGAAGCTGGAGGCAGGCACTATGGACAGACGTGGTTTGCTGCCTAACTCTCTGGGCCACTTCCTGTCTCGTTCTCTTATTCAGCTCAGGCCCTCAGACCCACGGATGGTTGTGGTGACCACCATGGGCTGGACCCGCCCATGTTAATCACCATTCAAACAATTCCTCACTACTGTATCCACAGCTCTGCTTGAGTTGAGGTTTCTCTTCTCCAAAGACTCTGGGCTACTCAAGTTGACAATCAGTACTACCCACAGTTGTCCTTTTTCTTTGGACCTTCAGAGGTACAGTATCTTATGGTAGATGGGCAAGATCACGTCATGATGGCATAGAAGCAGAGGCCCAGGAGGGACATGGTCCAAGGGCCTAACTTCCTTCTAGCAAGCCGCATCTCCTGATGTTCCTACTGCTAACATATCAGGCTGACAAATAGGCCCTTAGCTTGTAGACCATTGGAAGGTCCTCAGTGTCTAAACGGGAGCACTTTCTGTTACACAAGGAAGCTGAGGCATGGTGAGATGGATGTGTGATAATCTCACATCTCTAGAGAAAGCTGACTGACAAAGGGGAAACACGCCTCTGCCAAAGAGGGGCCATGTGTCTCTTTTTATTGCTCATTTACCACTGCCAGCATTGGGTAGGCAACTGCTTGCTGCTTTTCATCTTCTGCCTGTTCCCACACTCCAGACAGTCAGGAAGTGATGCTTGAGGCATCTTACATAGAAACGTGCTTTGAACTGAACATGGGGATTGGTGAAGGTCGTCTCAGTGCTGATGAAGGACTATCAAAACTTCTGAGGCCAGGTTGCCCAAATCTTCTAAAATGTTGTGTCTCCCCCACAACTTTTCATTTCCTAGCTTACCACTTTTCTTTGGCTTGACTTAAAACTCCAGCGTCCTCTTCGGTAGATCAGGGTTTGCTGTAGGAAAAGAACGGGGGCGGGGAGGGGCGATGAACAATCTAGAGCCTGCCCTTTTCTTCAGCAAATAGGCGGTGATTCTGTTCCTTCTGACCCGCGGTTCTGAGGAATTACAAAAGGAGAACACAGATTGAGGAGCTGGGGATTGGAGCCAGCAGATACAGCCTTGCTGTCCCATGTGCTCTTGGTTTGGGTTGTGCAGCTGCAGGGGAAGAATTTAGGTCCTGTCTATGAAGCTGACTAGGAGGTCAAGATGCTGAACAGAGAGTTCTGGGCCCCTGGGAAGCATCAGGGACTGGCGTCCTCACCCTTCCTAGATCCACAGCTGCAGCCCTGAGAGGCAGCCAGAGCTTGTGAGAGATGCTGCCCTTGGAGCTGTCTTGATGAAGGCCAGGTCAGGTTTCGGGGTCTGCAACCAGAATGCCTCAGCTAAGCAGGAGGCGTGGAATATGAAGCACTCAGGTGGGACTCTCCGAGAGAGCCCCTGCCCAGGCTGCAGACGCTGGGGCTGAGAGGACAGAGTCGTGGGTCTCATCCATGACTCGCATCACCCCCACTCGTAACTGTTCCTTCTGCTCTTTGATCCATTTACCTGTGCGCCCTTTGCGAGAACAGAAGAAGGGCCTGGAATAAGAAAATGGGAAACTCTGGTGGAAAACACTAAATGCAGCTTATGGGCACTGATTAAAATTTAAGATTGGATCCCTGACTTTCCTGCCACTTTGAGTGGGACTGGTAAAGAAGATGGATGGAGGTTAGATGAATGGATTATAATTTCCCTGCTCTGTGAATTGCACACATTAAACAGAGCAATCCCACAATTATTGTTTAAGAATCAGAGATAGAGTTGTTTAAAATATATTAATTATATTTTAATGTTCCATACTTTTTCATTAAAATATTCATTCAAAAATTAGTCCACGTATATAATGTATTTTCCACATAGCCATCTCTCACTGCCTCCCTCAAACTCTCCCTGCCCTATCGACACACTACACTTCCAATTTCATGCTTTCTAAAAATAGCTCACTGAGTTCAGCTAGTGTTACACATATGTGTACGAGTGTCGTGTCATCTGCTGGGGCATAAACAACTTAATATTAACCATCCCTTAAAGAACAATGGATTTCTCTATCCCAGCAACCTCCAACTGCAAATGATTCTTTGGGAACCCCTTCTTGCCCTATTCTGGGGTCTGCTTTCAGTTTTGAGCATCCCCATACATGTATATGATGAAATAGCATAAGTATCTCTCCTTTCCCCCTCCATCTCCTCCCATGCACTCCCAACATTCCCCCTTCGAACTTCAGTTAGGATTGCACATCAGTACATCGGGGTGGAGCCATCTCTACCAGAGCATAGGAGAACTAGCAGCGGTAGAATCCTTAAGAAATAATTATTCTTCACCTACTACCCAGCAACTTTTGGCTTGGTCTTGTGCATGTGACCACACTGCTGTGAGTTCATATTGTAGCAGTCATGTCGTGTCCAAAGGATGGCATTCCCCAGCTATCTTCCCCACCCTCCAGCTCTTCCTTTCTTGGGTGGTTAGTTGGTGGGCCATTTAGAGTTTAAATAATCAGAATGGACAGCTGCAGTGTAGGTCTGAGAAAAAGGTAGTCTTCATTAAACTCTGCGATTCCATTCCGTGTTGTTTAATAGTGATTATTTTCATCTTCGGGAGACCCCTTTGGAACTGTTGTACTGATTGGAGTGCAAAATGAATAACCTGTAAGAAGATTGGCTAGACAGTAGCAAAAGGCAAACATGTCTTCAAAAATGAAAATGTTTAGCTTGTTCCTGTAAACGCCCTCAACTGGCAACTGACCAGGCTTTGTGAGAAAGACAGTGTGGAAACAAATGTTACCTGCTGAGGAGAAAAGTCATTTTCCCATCAGAACACTGAGCACTGGACGCTCAGGCTATTGGGCGTCTTGTGTGTGTGTATGTGTTTGTGTGTGTGTGTTGTTCTTTGGTGGACAGTGTGAGCTTTTGATCAGCCCTGGTGCCAGCATTTCAGTGTCTACCCTGGAAAGATCAGTAATGAGGCAGAGGCACCAGAGCCAGGTGGCACATCACAAACAAATGCCGAGACCAGATTTCAGACTGGCTGTCCATTTCCTTTGTGAGGTCGGAGAGACGGCCAAGCTCCTCCAGGCTGCAGTTTTCTCTGTTGCAAAAGGAGACTATCACACTGTCCTATAGGATCATTTCTCCAAGCAAACAGTTCCCAGCCTGTTGGTTGCAACCCTTTGGGCACCGAAGGACCATTTCAGCAGGGGTCTTATGTCAGATATCATGAGTATCAGGTATTTGCAACATGATTCATAACAGTAGCAAAGTTGCTATTATAAAGGATCAGCAGAATAATCCGGTGGCTGGAGATCTCCCACAACATGAGGAACTGTATTAAGCGGTCTCAGCATGGGGAAGGTTAAGAACCACTGCTCTAAGGAGTCAGTGAGCTGCTTGAGAAAGTGCATGTGGTTCAATATCTGGTGTGTGGACTCTCCATACATGAGAGGTTATCATCATTTAAAAAATACACACGAAGTCCTTTCATGAACTGTAAGTTTTGGAAATAATGTCTGGATAGGGAGGGCTGCACCACCAGAATCGGGAAGAAAGAGCAGGGTAATGGCTTGTTAGAATATGCTTTGAGGATAGAGCAGCATCGTGGGTTCCTGTAGCATCCACTGGGAGCCATCATGGATCAAATATCTGGGGCTGTAATCTAAATTCGTTGGGAATTATTCTCTTACTCTTCCAGCTTTAGTGAAGTGTAATTGACAAGTAAAAATTGTACACGTTTTGATATTTGTGTTGCAGAGAGAAAAGATTAAACAGAGCTAATTAACATGCCTATCACCTTACAAATGAACATTGTGTGTGTGTGTGTGTATTGAAGGGCTAATCTTTCAGTAATTTTTACATGCACAACAAATAGCTGTAGCTATTGTGTTGTGTAGCAGGTCTTCAGACTCTACCACCTTGCATAACTGAAGTTTTGTGTAATTTAGCCAGCATTTCTCTGTTCCTCTTTCTACTCTCTCCGCTCCTCACCTTACCCTTCTTCCTTTCATTTTCCTTAAGAATCTTGACTGAGTAGATGTCTGTTCTTAGAGTATCGTATTGTATCGGGACATGCATCTGAACTGTGGGACAGCTCTAATCAAAAAAACTAATTTGCCTCTGATGTCCTAGGTCTGGCATGAGTACAGTTTCTTAGAATCTGGGAACTAGAAGACATGCCCATGGTCTTTGTAATGCATTCTATAGTAAGAATTGGCACTGGGCACTCCACTCCCTGTTTTGTTCTGCACTACCTTTCATTGCTCTTTCTGGATGGATTCTAAACAATTAACTGGATGACAAACACTGTGGCTCACCTCGCAGCAGTCCTAAGGCTGAGACAGAAGTATTGCTGTGGACTTGAAGCTAGCCTGGGCTACATACTGATTTCTAGGCCAGCTTGGGCTACAGAGTAAGATACAGCCTCAACAATCAAATAAAAGCAAACCAAAAAGTAATAAAAACAAAATCAAGGAGAGAACAAAAAGAATAAGACTCTTGGCCTTTTAATCCTTCTCCTTTATGAAAAATATGAAATTAAGTAAAATTAAAATCAGGTTTGTCATTGTCTATTTAAAGATTTGTTCTTGAAACCAGAATCAATGAATGTGTTTCTTTTATTTGATAGACCAGCTAAATGAGGCTCAAATTTGACCCAATGGGGAAAGAGTAGCTAAAAGCAAGAACATTATTTATATTAATTGAAATATCTTTCCTCAAATACCCCAAATTTTGCTGGCTTCTGTTTTCCTAAGGTAAATCGGAGTCTTTCTTCTTCACAAGGAAAGGTAATGAATTCTCAATTCACTGTAGACACATGTGGGCATAGCATGCATTTCTGCAGAAGGAGAGTGCTGGACTCAGCATCTCCCCCCCCAAGAAAGGCTCATGACTTAACTCCCCACCCCTAGCTCCCACACTGTCTCCCACATTCTTGAGGCTCAGGGTTTCTAAGTGTTTTCTAGGATGCAGCACATGTTTTGATGCTATTACATCTATGGCCTGGAAAACAGAACTGCTGAACCCTTGGCCTTTATTGCATAGCTGTTTCCCCCTTCTTGCCTGGCAGTGTCTCCCAAGCCTAATGAAGGAAGGCATGGAGGGCGTTTGTGTCAACAACAGTCAAGACTTTTTGAGAAACTATAAGGAACAATTCTTAGGATCTTTAATTCTCAAAGTAGACCTGGTTATGTTTTTACACAGTACCATTCTGGTCCCCACTATTTAAAGCACTGTTACTCTCTTTCAGTCCTTTCCCAGTCCACCATTCCTAGGGAAGGACCCTTGTTATGCTGGTTCTGATGCGTCCTGTGCTTGGATACAGGTCGCACAATCATCTTCACAACCCACCACTTGGATGAAGCTGAGATGCTCAGTGACCACGTGGCTGTGCTCCAGCAAGGGAAGCTCAGATGCTATGCTCCTCCTGCCGGCCTGAAGGAGACCTATGGCCAAGGACTCACTCTGACGCTTACCAAACAAGTAAGAAAAAGAACTCCTTTCAGGCCTGAACAGTGGTGGTTATTCTCTGTGAACCCCAGGGTTGATTTAATCTTCCGGAAAGAAACCTAAGACCAGAATGACCTCGTAGATATCAAGAACAGCTGTCAGGAAGCTCTATTGGCCAAGGAGTTCTAGAAATTGTTTTGACAGTGATACCCCCTTCTGGAGGCTCGAATTTTGCCTGTCCTAGAAGCAAAGCAGCTAAGAGGTGGAGCAGTTATGATCAGGAACTGATTGATCAAACCTAAGTTATGACTGTAGATATTATTGCATATTGTCAGCCAGGAAAGGAGCAGAGACCCTGGGACTAGAATCCAGAAACTCATTTTCCAGGTCCTCATGACTGTCTTATCCTTGGTGACCATCAAAGTCTGCCTTTGACTGCTTTGAGTGTCTTTTCTCTAGTTGAGGTGATTATATTGTTATCTCTTTGCCTTTTCTGTAGTTGAGGTGATTATATTGTTATTCAGAGAAGGCCCCTTTCTCTTTGACTAGGATTCCTAGTTCTCCCTTTTGAAATACTCAGACCCGTGTTTTTGCACTACTAGTACTTGAGTCTCCATAATGATTTTTTCTGGGAAGGAGAGCTTTGCTCCAATTCCATCATTCTAAATATCTCCAGGACATTTGGAACCAGTATGGGACATATGGGTCAAAAACAGGCTTCCCAGGTTTACCAGTGTAGATATACGTTTTATAAAATAGGAAAAGGGGTTTGGGAATGACTCAGCTGGTAAAGTGCTTGTCTTGCAAACATGAGGCGTTGAGTTAGAAACTCAGAACACACATAACATGCTAGATGTGATGATATACACCTGTCATCCCAGTGCTAAGAGGCCGAGACAAATACCTGGTACTTACTGACCAGCCAGACTAGCCTAATTAATGAGCTCCAGGTTCAGTGAGGGACCCTGCCTTAAAGGAGGTAGACAGTTTTCCCGAGGATGACCTTCAACTTGTCCTCTGTCTTCAACATTGGCACACATGTCCCTGTGTGCACAAACACATACATTAACAAAGAAGAGAAAATGTGTAACACATCATTGAAAGGCCCCCTCCTGCTTAAATTCAGCAATCTGTCCTTGTTTTGAAATAGAAGTCTGAAATAACACATATATGAGTATATTACTCGAGAACTCAGTATTTGGATTGATCTTCCTTGCTGCCTTCTTACCCATTTCTCTTTCTGGCAGCCCTCTGTCCTAGAAACCCAGGAGCCCAAGGATGTAGCTCGTGTTACATCCATGATACAGGTCTATATTCCCCAAGCATTCCTCAAAGATAGCAGTGGAGGTGAGCTGACCTACACCATCCCCAAGGATGCAGACAAGTCTTGCTTCAAGGGGCTTTGCCAGGCCCTGGATCAGAACTTACAGCACCTACACCTGACAGGGTATGGCATCTCAGACACCACCTTGGAAGAGGTACGTGATGATGTGTTTTTTTCTATTTCCATGGCTAGTTCCATATTTAGAGAGAGATGGATGAATGGGGAAGCGATGGAGACGATTGTGTGTATTTATTTTTTATTTACTTTCACGCCCGGACTATATCAATTACTTTTCCTGTTACCGTGATCAAATATCCACAACAAAAGCAACCTAAGGAAGATATGGTTTATTTTGATTTACAGTCCCAGGATATGTAGTCTAGCATGAGAGGGATAACATGTCGGCAGGAGTGCCAGGCAGCTGGTCACACTGCGTCCACAGTCAGGACACACAGCGTGGTGAATGTTTGTCCTCAGCTAGTTGACTCCTTTTTATTCAGCCAGGATCCACATCCAAGGAACAGAACAACTCATTTCAGGACGGGTCTCCCCATTCAGTAAACTAGTGAGATAGTCCCCCATAACCATCCCTAGAGGCTCATCTTCCTAGTGATTGCAGATCTCATCACGTTGACACCTGAGATCAATCGCTACACTCATGTATAGTCAAAGCCCAAACCCGAATTTAACATGTTCCACTGCTGGCTACTCTTTAAGCAAATAGCATTCCTATACTTGAGTCCTGAGATGTGTTTGAACTGGAATCTGTAGATGACTAGTATGCTTTCAGTAGTGGAGGAGCCTGCCTCCTCTGTGGACCTCTGCTTGGGGGCTGTGTTTGTACACTGGGCAAATAGACAAGTGTCAGATAGTCTACCACCTACGTGGTACTGAACACAGGTCTTCTTCTGTCCCAAGCTGCTCTTTGCTCTGACACCTGGCACTGTCAGCTCTTGGAACTGAGCTGAGAACATCCGTTCCTCAGTGCCATCCCAACATAGTGGCCAGCCAAGAGTTTGCTTATATTTCCTTTGAAGGAAAATTCTGAGCTGCAAAACCCAATGGAAACTCTGTGAGTTCGAGACCAGCCTGGTCTACAAGAGCTAGTTCCAGGACAGGCTCCAAAACCACAGAGAAACCCTGTCTCGAAAAACCAAAAAAAAAAAAAAAAAAAAAAAAAAAAAACCAATGGAAAGCACTCTTTGTGTGAGTTCCTAATATTACACCTACATGTGATCTACTTATAAATTTTAATTTTTATCTTACTCTTAGCTACTGAAACTATTATAGACTAAAACCCAAAAGAAAGACAGAACATTAAAGTTAAAATAAACCTCTAATTTAATTTACTGGTTTCAGAAATAATACCAGTGACCAATCATTTTTGTTGTTGTTATTAGTAGGCATTATCAATCTGAACCACATATTAGAAACTTTGGATAACTATGGGATTAAAATGGCTAATTTTCTAAGTTAGAGCAAACCTTAGAATGAATTTAGGACTAAAAGACACAAGGTTGGGTTTGTGGTCCTGAAAGCAAGGCAACCCTTGAGAAATTTAGGTGCACATATGTGTTCCTTCCTCGGCAGTAGTCATGTTTTTCCCTGTTCTGGTACCTATAGTAAACTATGGCTATTAGACACAGTCCAGCAAATGAACACATTGTGGGGGGTATGGGGGAGGGAGGGACAGGAAGGAGAAATTATACCTCCTGATTTTTATTAGAGTAGCTTATAAATAATTGTTCTACTTTGCTTTTATTATTAGTTGTTGCTATTTATCTCTTACTGTGCCTAATTCCTGAATCAGATTTTACTTTAGGCATGCATTAGGGAACAGAAGTACAATTACAGGTTCTGTATCTGTGGGTTTAAGTAATTACAGGTTGCAAGCGTTGAGAGATAGTGCTGCGTGTATTGAACATGTGAAGACTTTATAACCATCATTCCTCTGAAAATTAACAAGTATTTGTCTATAATATCTGCCTTGTTCAGATATGATACATAGCCAAGAGATGAGATGTATGATGTAGAATGTCAGTGGGCTGGGTATAAATGCCATACCATTTTATATAAAGAACTTGGGCAATTCTGAATTTTATTCTCCAGGTATACTCACCCTCCATGAATACTTAGTGACAGCTATTTATCTGTAGAATTCAGGCACAGTTATTGGTCTTGGAGTGCATACTCCGTGGGCAAGGGAGGGCCATGAAAGCCCCTAACTGATAACAGCCATCATATAGTTTGTTGGAAGTCAATATTCATAGGTGAGAGTAAAACAAGAAGATTCACAGTCTTGCAAGGTCCTTACTTTGATATTTAGAATGCCTTGTGCTCCTTTCAGATGCTATTATTCCCATTTCTAAGTGAGGAATCTGAGTTTTGATAGGCTACTTTCTTTACTCCAGATCATACAATTCATAAAGGGTGGATCTGCATGTGGACGGAAGATTTCTGGGAATGAATTATAGTCTTTGATCTGGGCACTGCTCTTTATTGTATTGTCTAACAGGGCTAGAGAATACCAGTTCACACTATATCCACCCTGTTCTTTTTGATAGAGTAAGTAGAGCATGAATAAGCAAGTAAAAAAAAATACCAGCCTAATATGTGTTCACAGTGTCTATGAGTTGCTCTCTGGGGTCAGTGATTACTATCACCGTGACCCTATGTCATGCTGGTTGCTTCCTACTGTGGTCCCAGAAGCCTTGATATGAGGTCAACCTGGGAAGAAAGCTTGAAAGTTCGGACTCTGCATCAACATACAGTGCTTTCTCCTGGTCCCCTCACTGTCTTTTCTTCATGATGCCCACCACGATAAGTTCTGTGCTTCCTCTGTGACTCGCCCAAGGAGTTGCAGCTTTGGGAGTGTTATGCTTCCCCACCACAATACAAACCAGCAGCCTAGAAAGTAGGCTGTGCTGTGAGTGCTTGCCTAATTGGTATTAACCAAATGATTCGGGTTAATTTTCAGAAGAACAAGGACAAGAAAAAGTCTGCATGTGTCCAATACAAACATGGTGTTCTTTCTGGGTATTTGCAACCCATAATTACTTGAACCCACAGAAACAGAAACTTTAATTGTTTATATAATTATGTTCAGAAGACATGCCTACCTTTTGAGATGAGTTACAGTAGAGAAAGCATCAATTTTACCCCAGACAATTCTGTTTGTAGATATTTCATGTTACATATATTGACTGTACCCAAGTGCATATGTGTGAAACACATGCATACATGAACCCTCAGAGTTCAGAAGAGTATGTAATTTATCCTCTAGAACAGGAGTTAAAGGCAATTGCAAACTGCCATGGGGAAGCTGGGAACTAAACCTGGGTCCTCTGCAAGAGCTGTAGGTGCTCTTACCCATAGAACCATCGTTCCAGCCCTTATGCAGACAGTTCTAAGTCCAGATATTTATTCCTCTGAGCTCTTGATCAATCACTCAATCTTGGTAAGCCTAAGTGTTTTTTGATTGTTTAAGACAGTAAAATTGAAACCACACTGAGATTCCATCACAACCTAATGTTAACATTCAAACAATAAAAGATAAAGGGGATGTGGGGAAGGGAACATTTTTATATGGCTGATAAGAAAGTACATTACTGTGACCACTATAGAAATTAGTGTGGAGATTTACCACTATAACTACCATGTACTTTATCTGTACAGCTCCTGAGTATATGCCGGAAGGACTCCAAGTCAACCTACCAGAAAGATCCTTGCATATCTTTGTTTACCAAAGCACTGTCCTCAGCAGCCAAATTTAGGAAGTTGTCTAGATGCCCATAAGTTGATGAATGGTTTAAAAGATCTGGCATATGTTCATTCTGTAGTTTTTTTTCAGATAGTGAAATTATGTCATTTGTAGGGAAATGGGTGCAGCGAGAACTCATCATGCTAAGTGAAACAAGTTATACCGAGCAAGAACACTACATGTTTCCTCTCATACTCAGAATCTAGACTTCAGAAATAGACCTGTAAGGAGAAGGGTGATTGTTTGAGAGAAGAAGGGACACCAAGCAAGGGAGGGGAGGAGAGGGTCATGCAGGATGAATCAAAGTATGGAATTATATTTGAATGACAATATTGTAATTGAATATATGCTAATAAAAGTAAATCAACGGACAAGCACACACATATACAAGAAACAGAACAGTTCACCAATATTCTAAGTATGAAAAGTGATGGGTACATGACTTGGACAAACTAGTCAAAATGGTAATGCCTCCTATCATCTGTGGGGAGCTGTCACCTCCTTGGAGTGACAGTAGAATTAAATCATAGCCATGTTCAAAAGTTCACTTGATCTTCAGGGACTTTTGATAGATTAACTGTCTTCCCTGTGCTAGAGGAGAAGCCCAGGGCATGTCTGAGCCTTTTTTTCCACCTACTGTGGAAGTTGGGATTGGTCAGCTGTCCTCCCTGAATGCAGGTTTATGGGACTGTGGCTCATTGAATTGCATACTAAATTGTGACTAAGAAACCAGCTGTCACCACTTCCGGAGCTTGGAAAACACATCCAAATACCAGATAAGAAGGCTTATGTTTGACTAGCTGGGACCTTGAGCCAGCACATGTCCGTTTTCCTATAGAAACAAAGTGCTGCCACCTCCAACAGTTGCTTCATATCCTGGTTCTTTTGGTTGGAAGGAGGGGCTGTTCTCAGCCTCCGTTGGTGTTACTGGGAGATTTGCATTCTGCCTTGTGTAGTTCTGAGAAACTGAACTTGTTCATAAGCTTAGTAGGTGCTCGCTCCAGGGCAGGAGACATTGTGCATGTTGGGGACAAATCAGTGTTTTGGAAGAAGAACACATATCATTGAAAGAACACATTTGTCTTAACACTTAAATACTCATCTACTCTTACACCTGTATGTCAGAAAGAGTGCACGTCTCCTTCATGTAATTAGCTTTCTATTTATTTGATCAAAAAAAGAGACTTCAAGAATCTTTTTAATATTTATCAGTAGGAAGAGCAAACCCTTGGAGAATGCTTGCCTTTGATGTTTTGTGAGTTTGAGCACTTTAGAACAGTGAGGCAGGTCTTCATCTTCCGGGTGGATGCTTGGCTTTGAGATGCTTGGTTAACGACTGTGGTTTATGCAATCTGTCAATGCTATTGCAAGAAGAGACCCGAGAAAGGTTGATAGGTATAATTTTCACTGAGAGGCATGTTTATTAATAAGATAATTCTATGCTCTCTTTGCTACATATGCTCCTCCTTCCCTCTTTGCTGTCAGACTCTCAGGTCTGGCTAGGTTTGCAGTCACAGGAAATTAAAGTGGAGAGACTCAGAGGCTAGGAGCACCAGTTCCGCTGGCTGTGTGCTTGCTTTGCTTTTGTTGCTCATGTAAGCAAAATTTTTCTGAGCCATTTTCTCTTATAAGTATTTTAGGGAGAAGTAAGATAAATAGAAAAATCCACCGTGGCGGGCTACAGAATGCTGCAGTCTGTTGAAGCCAGTGAGGACATAAATGTTGGTCAGTTTTATATTATTACACCATCATTGTCGTTGTTATATTCGGAGCTCCATGTTTCTGGAAGATTCTCCATAGAGGTCAGAACTGAGTTCTGTGTTTTCCTGTCCCACCTCTAGGGTGAACCTGATGCCCATGGGGGAATGCATTCTGGATAGAGCCTGGTGGGGGTACCTTTGATGCTGTTTGTCCTGACCAGGAATAATGGGAAGGGTTGAGAGGGAAGGCTCTAGGTGCCAGCCCAGGACTTAGAGCAGTTGAAAAAGAGGCCTGCTTCATCATCACTCATTCATGGTCTCATGGGGAACAATAGCCCCAGGCACAACCCTCCTGAGAAACTAGCAACTGTGGAAAGAGTCACAGTATGAAATGCAGTGGGAAGAAGACTCCGTGCATAGTGTATCATTTCAGGATTATACCATTCCCCTCCCCCACTTTTATTTAAAATAGATTTTTTTCTCTCATGCCACGCATCATGATTATGGTTACCCTTCCCTCTACTCCTCCCAGTTCCAGATCCACCTCCTTTCTGTCTCTTATTCGAACACAAACAGATGTTTAAAGGACAGTAATAAAATAAAATATAATAAGATCAAACAAAAACTCACACACCAGACTAGGACAAGACAAACAGAAATAAAGAGCACAAAAAAGGCAGATATACATGTAGAGACCCTTCTATTTGCCTCTCAGGAGTACCATAAAAGCACTAAACTGGAAGCCATAATATATATGTAAAAAGGCCTATAAAGTAAAACGAGAGAGAAAAAAATACATAAATAAAATAAAATATAAGATAAAATTTTAAAAAGTAAAAGCCCTGTTATGACAGTGTAAGATAGACAGCCTCCAAGGATGTGGCTGAGTTCATATTTTGTTGGCCATCTACTATGGGCTTGCCGCCTACACTAAAGAGTAGTTGGTTTTCCCAGTGACACTTGGAGATATCTGAATTTTTATGGGCAAGTAGTTTCCAATTAGAGATAGCTTCTGTGTCAGAGGTGAGGGCAAGCATATAATTTCCCTTTCATTTCTAGCACCCTGTCTCATCATTGTCCTTAGATTTCAGCATGCATGTTTCCTATGACCCCATGTGGTAATATGGACCCCAGCTGCAGCAGGACCATGGACCCAACCATGGCCCTCAGCAGTAACTCAGGCTTGGATGTCACCATGGCTTAGGTGACCATGCAGGCCACCCAGATCAATATGGCCCTGGTGGCAGCATGACCTTATGACAGCAACATGGTCTCAGGTGACTGACCAGACCCCAGCTCTCCACATGGCCCTAAGTGTTAATAGAAGCCACGGACATCAACAAAGACCCTGTCTGCTATAGGGTCACAGACCCAAACATGCCCTCAGCTGCAGCTTGGACCTGGATGTCAGCATTGTTTTGGGTGACAGCAAAGGTCACCCAGATCAGTATGACCCTGATGGCAACAGGTCCTTGGATACCAGAATGGTCTCAGGTGGCCGACCAGACCATGGGCATCTGCATAGCCTTCTTTGCTTACTGGAGCCTTGGACATCAACTCAGACCATAGTCCCCAACAACAGTTATTTTTTAAAATAATGTCCTTATGATGATTTTCTAGATTTCCTTAGTGTCTGGGTGTCTGTTGTTTTGCACCTCCTTTCATCTCTAATTTTGTTACCTTTCCCCACGACCTTTCAGGTCATTTGGACGAGGGTTTGTCAATCCTATTTATTTTCTCAAACAGCCAATTATTTGTTTCATCGATTTTATATTTTGTTTCTTTTATTTTATTGATTACTGCCCTGAAATTAAATATTTCTTGTTCTTTACTCCTTTTGGATGTGGTTCCTCTACTTGTCCTTTCATCCTGAGGAGATGTCTATCCTTTATGCTAAGGTGTGTTTCTTGGGTGTAGAGCAAGGCTGGATCCTGTTTTTTGCATTCATTCTGTTATCCGTGTCTTGTTTTGGGAAGTTGAGTTCATTAATATTGAGATTTATTAACTATCAGTGGTTTTTGATTCCTAGTATTGATATTCAGTCTTGTCTTTGTTGGATATGTGTTCTTTGGTTGCAGCTGCCCCCTTTATATTCTGGGCAAGTGTGGTGGCTGTGAGGTCCCTGGTAGAGAGGGCTTCTTTGAGTTTGTGAGCGACACATAAGAGTGTATATAGGCTGGAGGAAAAGGCTGTGAGGGGCCACAGCAAAGAGTTTGGGGACTGGGATCTACACCAAGATTGGAGTCCCCAGGAAATGATTTTAGGTGAAAAGAGGTGTTCCTGCAGGCAGGCTGTCACAGGGAGGATATAAGCTTGGATAGTTTAGATGATCTGGAGAGACACAGGGGACAGCCTCGTGTGCCCTTTGTGGGGTTCTGGTGGAGAGTGTTCTTGTGGCAGGTGACTGACATAGGGAACTCAGGCGGGTTAGATGGGAAGACTGAGGCTCAGCTAAGAAAGAGCTAAGCTGAGACTGCACCAAAATGCCCTTCCTATTTCTAATGTTACATTAGATTCTCCACTTAGAATTCTTCTTATATTTTAAATATCTCTATTCATATCAACTTTTCTTTTTCTCAAGATTTGTATTTGTGCTTTACCTATATGTGTTCCTATGCTTTTGGAAATTTCGCAATCCTCTTTCTCTTTGACCTTTTTTAAAGTATTTATTTACATACAGTAAAAATCCAAGTATTTATTTAAAAATCAAGCTATCAATTTATTGATTACATAGAACATTGGCTCCACCACCTTCAAAACACAGTTGTTGCTTTTTTTTTTAAATTCCAACTACCTTCTTAAAGGGATAATGTACCCATGTGACTCATGTCTGTATATTATTTTTCTCCAGATTGATCTCCCTTCTCTAGCCATCTCAACAATAACTGCAATAACTCAATTGCGCTGGAGATGTTGCATGCATTTGTTCAACCACCTGAAGTGATTTTCTCCTTCCTCATTTTGTCTGTGCATTTGTCTACATCATAGGTCCTAAATACGTATTGATTTATTAACTCCTGAGTATTTCTTTTTGCTTCTTTCATAGAGGCACACGTGTTTTTAAAAAGGTCAGTCTTTTTAGGGGAAAGCACAGACAAGGGTTAAAATACATGAAATGCACATGAGACTTAATGAAACACAATACAGCACTATCTTTGGATTGGTTTGAGAAAGCTGTTTTAAATTACAAAATGATGAAGTGCCTTTGAAGAATTTTCTTTTGTTTGGTGGAGTCTGTCAATGTCTCTTTACAGGAGCACTGACTACCAACTCCTGTGCCTATCGACCCCTAGTCAGGTAGCTCCTCTTCGTGCTTTCTCTTTGTTTACCTGCATTTTGCCTGATGACTTTCTTGGAGTTGAAAAAAAACCTGCTAAGTAGTTCTCATGCCTCTGTGTAGCTAGAAAGCAGGTTTTGCTTTAAAAAAAAAATACAACACATTTAAAAAAAATAAATTTTGGTCTCTATCTCTAAGTCACGATGTTGACATTTGAAATTGCATGGTTCCTGAGCTTCATTAATAAACGGTTAACTCAGTAGGTAAAGTCACTCGATTCCAAGCCTGACATCTGGCTTGTTTCCCGGGACTCACACGGTGGAAAGATCTGACTCCAGCAACTGTCTGCTGACCTCCACACACACTCTAGATCACAAGTACACATGTATGTGCACAAACACACTGCAGTGAATAATTAAAATAAATGTGAACAAAAGAAGCATTTCCTACTGTTGCTTGAACAGAGGGAAGATGCTGCCAAAGGACAGATTTACCTTGTGTGGGGTTGAGAACCAAAGACCAGGGATAGCAGGAGAGCTTGGCTGTATAGACGAGGCTCATTTTCAGCAACTCTGAAGCCCGGTCACAATTTTTTTTTTTTTTTTTTTTGGTTTTTCGAGACAGGGTTTCTCTGTAGCTTTTGGAGCCTGTCCTGGAACTCCCTTTGTAGACCAGGCTGGCCTCGAACTCACAGAGATCCGCCTGCCTCTGCCTCCCGAGTGCTGGGATTAAAGGCGTGCGCCACCACCGCCCGGCAAATTATAAAGCCTGCTTCGGCAGACCTTTCTTTTTTTTTTTCTTTTTTTTTTCTTTTTTTTTTTCTTTTTTTTTTTTCCGGTCACAATTTCTTATTTAAGGCAAACGCGGTGAATGTTACGCATGTGGTTTTTGTTGTTGTTGTGTGGTTTTATTTTTGCTTTTATGACTCACATGATAGCCCAGCATGGCTAGGACCTTATGATGTAGCCCACGGTGGACTTTTTGTTCATTTGTATATAATAATATGGTAGGAAGGTAAGACGGGTGATATCTTCCAGTCTGTCAAATCCCAGAAAATGAGACCATTTTGTCGCTCTGCCGATGTGGGTTTGGACTCCCGTGGGGCATGATTCAGTCAACCCCACACGAAGCAGCAGCATTCAGAGGTAGACCCTGAGAATGTGATGAAAATCAAGTAGGGTTTGATCTGTTTTTAAAGTTTCTTTCTTTTTGGAGGTCAGTTTCTAAGAATAAATAACTCCTGTCTAGTTTAGCCACTGCAAAGAGACATAACCCCCTATCTGGAAGAACAAAGATTCAACCCAGAAGGCTGGTGATGATGTGAGTAACAGTGCTGGCTCTGTAAGCGTGGGAATCCAGGTCTGAATACCCAGCACCCATCTAAAGAACAGATCATGGCTGCAAGTACCTCTTGACTCCAGCTTCGGGTACAGAGATGGGCAGGTCCCCAGAGTTTCCTGGCCAGTCAGTTTAGACCAATTACAAGTCTCTGGTTTAATAAGGTTTCAAGGCTATAACATAGTGAGTGACAGATAAACCTAAAGTCCTGTTTTGGGCTCTGCTTGTGCATGCTTGGGCACGCTCACCACACACTCATGAATGTGCACCCCAGCCCCCCTACACACACATGCTGTTTATAATGACAATAGCAATGCTAAAGATGCAATCAGGACCACGAGCTGCAGCCCATTGGATGCCTCATCAATCATCACAGCAGGAATTCCTATCTTCTCAACATTCACGACCTCAGGACTTCAGAACACCACAGAGGAGTCATGTGGCACAGTGACCTCAGTGTGGGTTTGCTCTGTCTCCTTGTGAGTAGACTAGGCTATTTTTTAGGGGGGGTGAAGGGTGTCGTGAAGATTCTAGGGCTGATGCTATGTCCTTGGTGAACCTGATCTGGTCCATAGCAGCAAGAAGAAATTTGATCACCCAGGTGAAGGGCAGCATTTTGTTGGCTTTTATTCAAAAGGGAATTTCCTTCTTTATTTTTTTGAGGACATACTTTAGGATCCTCTGACTTCCATTTTCCTCCGCCACCATTTTTTTGCACCTTCTAAAGTTCCCCATCTGAATTAGCTATTATTAGAGTGTTTGCCCTGGGTTATCTTCATAATTCTGTCAGCTTTCACATGCTTAGAAGAAAATGGTCTCTTTGATGCATTTCCTTGTTTAGACCAATTGTGACTCATGGATTCCACTCCATTCATCCGTTCCTGTTCACTCATCCTGGAATTTTTTACTTTGATGCTCAAACCCTATCTTGGCAGTGGAAAGTCTTTCACTTTGTTTTCTGCTACTAACCGTCCTTCTTTGAACATATTTTACTATCTGGCAAGGGGAGCTGTCTTCTACCACATTATGGTGGCCGAGCAAGCCCCTAGGAACAGCTGATTTCCCCAAAAGTCCTCGTTTCTCCATCTAGTGGTAGGAAGGTAGTCGGTGGCCTTAGTTCTGTCTTGGACAAAGCATGCTATCTTTGAAGCTTCCCTTTCTACTTAAATATTGAGAATAAAGAGCTCGGTTCCACTTGATAGTAAGTATTCATACACATTTCTTCTGTGATTGTTCCTGTCTTGTCTGCTAGTGAGAAACTTGATTCTTGTCTGTGGTGTTTTCCTGTTTTCCCTGACTTCCAGGTTACTTCCACAGCGCCCTCTTGGGTGATCCTGCTCCTCATTTGCTTCAGTTTATACTGGCCCCAGCATTAACATGTTCCCTCCATCAGCAGAAGAAAGAGAGGAAGGCAGAGAGAGTAGCTTTTAGATTCTTGAAAATGTCTTCCCTCTCTCCATCCCTCCTTCCTTCTCTCCCTCCCTCCCTCCCTCCCTCCCTCCCTCCCTTCCCCTTCCTTTCACTTGTTTTATTTCATCAAAATACAGCATATTTACTAGTTTGAGGTTGTTCGGTTTTGTACTTAAGTCTTCTTGATTTCAAACACTCCCAAAGTCAAGCACTCCTGACTGCTGGCTGTGTTTTAAACATTGTGGTTTCAGTCTATCGTATTGGAGCCCAGGGGCCCATGTTTGACCTTTTCTGTTTATAAAGAGCCATTTCAGGGTGCCATAAGTCCTGAGTCTGACCTAGTGTTAGGGTTTTTTTTTTGTGTGTGTGTGTGCCTTATCTAACTTATTACAACCCCCTGCCCTGAACGGACAAGCAGAGAAAGGCCTTAAATTGCCCACGCTCAGGAGTTAACACTTGAGTGTGCCAGAGGCGTGTTCTATTCTGTCCTCTGTCTTTTACTGTCTCCCGGGTGTCTAAGGATGTAGCGAGTCTACATTCTTCTTTCAGAGATGTTCTGATGATGTGATAGGATGAACAATGAGCCCCCAAATGTTCATGTCCTAATTTCTGGACCCGGTAAATGTCCCCTGTGTGGATGAGAAGGTGCACCTGTATTTTCTGGGTGAGCCTGCTGTAAGATGATAGAGGGTATTAAGAGGGTTCCAGGGTGCTCCGCTGGGAAACACTGACTCCATGATATAGCAGCGACCAGAAAAAGGAGCATGCAGGACACACCAGAAAGTATGTGCTTCCTGGATTGTGGTTCTGTGTTAGCTGTGATGTGACAGTCACCTCAGGCAGTGGTGCTCCTGTGTGGTGGATGACAGAGTGCTGTCATGAGCAGCTTACTGTGTGGTACAGTAGAGGCCGGCTTTGCCCAGAGCCTTGCATTTTGGGACAATTCCTAGTTACTCTGGTGTCTTATTATCTGCGTTCTTTATTCAGTGCCGTCTTTTGTTTGTTAAAGACAAAAAGAAAGACAAAATTATATCATTTAGGATAAACTAAAAAACAAAACACAGGCCATGCTGTGTTTTAGTTGAAGCTTGGCAATTCCATTTCTGCCAAGGTGATCACTCAGCCCGACTCTATTGTTATGAGAGGCCGGATCAGTCTCATCAGTTTCTCCAGCACCTAAGCCAAAAGCAGGGTGTGCTGACCATGTTTGCGGTATAGTCCATCACACTGACAGTTTGAGAGTGATTGCGCCTGGGGTCGGACACTATTTGCCAGTACCCTTTAAACGGATCGTGCAGTGGCTGAACCACTGCCCTCCAGCCCAAAGGATTGATAACACTATCAGGGCTCAGATGACACCAGGCCATGGTAACAGGCTTATACCCTGAAGCTTCCCTTAATAAAGGTGACGTAAGTTCCCAAATGAAGAATTTACACACACACACACACGAATCGAAAAACCCCTGAGCGTCGCATTTAAAGCTATATTGCTTTTTGCTCATTTATTTCCTTGCTACTTAGTGTCTGAGATTTAATCTCACCATTGTATATTCCACATGCATTCATTTTGTTTGAATAAAAGTCCAGAGTAGTGTGAGGAGGTGTGAAGATTTGGTTAACTGAGATGCCTGGTGTGGTCCTCCCAGTGAGATACGAACTATTAGATGAGGTTGGAGATGTGCATCTAACGCTTTTGTGTAAGGATAGAGAAGTGTGGGCACTATTCAGCCCATTTGAGCCCTCTGGTCTCCTTTCATCTGCAAGTGCTAGAAAAAACATCAAAAGAAGGAGACGTGATACATGCATATGATGCCACTCCAAGCAAAGGACTTCTTAGACTAGAAAATAGACATGGGATAATAGATGCTCAGCTCTGTCAGGTGATATCCTATTCGGGGGCTCATCCCTTCTTTTTATAGGGTGTTTGTAACATAAGGCTTTTCATAACCTTACCTATAAAATGAGATTTTTTTTACAGTAGTTTGTGTCTTTTCATAAGGAAACAGGTGAAGCAAAATTGATTATCTTTTGTAGAAAATATATGTCAAATGATAAGGAAGACTTTGAACTTGAAAATGGAGACTTATAGTTCCTGAACCTAGTGGCATGTTGGAAACCTTTTCATATATTTTGTTTCATTAAAGCCTGACCTTTTCTATCCTGTTCTGGATGTTTGGGTTCCCTGAGACTGCTCCAAAAGGGAGGCTTGCAACAGCAGACTGACGGCTTCCATTTAGCACGGGTCTTACAGAGCCAACTACAAAGGCATGTCCACACCAGGAGCCCAGACCTTTGCCTACAGCATCCAGTTTCAAGTTGTTTTTGAAAAACGTGACCCTTCTGTTCTGTCCCTTGGGCTCCTTTAACATTTTAGTCCCTGAAATCCCTGGTCAGTGTGCCTGCAGCTAAGGAGAGCCAACACTAGATGGCAGTCGTCACATCCTTATGATCTTGGTTTTGCTCTTTGCCTCTCACAGGCCAAGGGCTGAAGAAACACTCTGTACCCTGCACACAGACAAGGGCAGCGTGCTAATTGTTCTGATGCCACGTCTCACTGCCCTTTGAGAATCCTGTCCCATGTCCTTATTCTGCTTCTTTCTCCAATATGTAGGTATGACACGCTTGCATGCATGCATGGCATTTGCCGACTTAGACACATACATATCCATCCGCATAGGCTTTTTATAGGTGTAGAACAAGATGGGGAGTTTGAAAACGAGGTGCGAAGATGGCAACATGCACCTACTATCGTAAAATATGCTTTATGATATAGTGACATGTGACCATCAAGCAACATTTTCTTTTAGAGTAAAAGTCCAACCCAAGGTCTCCTTCAATGAGTAATTCTCAGCTCACACTCTCGTCTCTAATTTTATTCTGTGTGGATTTGCTGGGTGAGTAATTACTATGTTAATCCTCCAAACCTTCATCTACACTGGATAGCAGTCCTGATCTTATTGGATTGATTTGAGGATTACATGATGAAGCATATCATGTGGGGGCGTCCTCTGGCGAGTCCAGACGAGACACTGTGAGCTTGTTACATGCCAAGCATGGCTCCCATCAGTCTCTCTTAAAATGTATGACTGCTTCCAGTGGTCCTGTAACATGTGTCTTGGTATTATCGTTTAGCCCACCAAGAAGCCAAGTCACAGGGATGAAGTATGCCTAGGGCTTCCTGATTGGCATGTATGCCCTGTGTCCTTCTCTTGTCAGCACTGTGTTTATTTGGAGCAGGATGAGGGCTGCAGCTTTTCCTGGAGATCTTGCTGAGAATCGGCAAAGGCGGTACCTTTCCAGTGAGGGAGCTACCTGAGATCTGATGAAACCTCCTGACCTTGACCAGTGTTGAGGATACAGCTTTTACTCAGTAGGATTCTGTCCCAACTAATTAACCACATGAAGAGAGAGTATATGCATCTCCCTGTGGTCTTACTCGCTCACTGCTTCTGTCTCTGGGGCCCTCTCCATGTGTTGTCGGTCTCCCGTGGAAGGGGTCAGGCCGGGAACGCTTCAACAAATTCACAGCTCTTTGCTTATTTAAAGGAACCAGACTCAGGATGCTGCTTACAGAAGTTCAGGAAGAGAGTGGATGGGCTGAGTGTGAACTAGATGCTGGGCAGGCAGTGAGAGTAAGACCGTAGAAGTGGGGCCAGGCCAGGGACCTGGATCTCCGTGGATGTGTCTGTGACAGGTGTGTGCGGGGGGGGGGGGGGGGGAAGTGTGTGTACTGACATCACCAAGGCTACAGTGCCGGTGCACTGTGCCTCTTACCAGTGAATCTCGGCTACAGATATAATGATAGCATAGACACTGTATGCCTCCAATATAGCATTTACCCAAATTGTTCTGGTGTTAATACAAGCTCGGGAGTCAGAAAGTGAGATAAAACCTGGTAAGTCCAAGGAGCAGTGGAAAAATGATTGGCTGATGCTATTCTCCATGTTTTTCTGATCCAAGAGCCCCAAAAAATCTCCTCTGCCCTTCCTACACTCTTCCTGTCCCTCTCTATCTGACTTCCTCAGTCCTCCAAAATCTCAGTGGCTAATCTCTACACACACACACACACATCCTTGGTTCCAGGTCACTTTTTTTGCTCAGTGGAGTGACAGTGTGAACAATACTCTAGGGTTTGCACAAAGCCTCTGCAGCCAGTGTCTACCAAACATGAGCTGAAGTGATATACTCTGGTTTCACAGATGAGGCATCCTTGTAGCCTGGGCTGTGAACCCTGTCCCCGTGGTCACAGAGTTGACCCAGCTCTGCCAGCATCAGAGCTTGTGCCCTGTCCCATAGACCTGCACTACTACATGGCAGAGTATCTTTTTGTGTGTGGCTAAAGCATCCCTCTCGGTATATATTGGAGACCCGTAGTTCAGCTCTTCCTAAATGTCCACCAGGTCTTCAAATGCAGTCAGAGGCTTCATTGCCCCTAGCCCGCCACAGTCCCATTGTCTTGACTTGTACTCATGCCCCTTCATCATATTTTTGTTGAATTGAGACTCATCTCAGGGTTTAAACACAAGCTTAGACCTGGTCCAGTTCTAACTAAATAGTGCACCAATAAGTCTAAACTTAACTGCCTTAGTGACGCGGCACTAGGGGGAGCATACATATTCAGTGGGTGGTTTTTTATAGATGCATTGGCAACCACCATGAAAAACCACAATATTTAAATGTGTGACTCCTAAGTTTGAGGTTTCTAAGATGCTGGCTTATTGAGTCACAAAATCAAGTTGACTTGAGCACTGCTGCTCTGTCCTGCCCTTCCTCCATCCGATTGTGCTGTGGATTTGACCAGCCTTGCTCACCTGTGCAACTGCTGCGGGTTCGCAGTCTCATTTCAGTTAGATTTGTGTCCTACGGTAGGCCTATCAATCAGAGAGTGCCATGCTGTCTTAGAGTTACACTAATTGAGGGAATGATCAGTGAAACAGGATGTGTTTGATGTGTGTGTTATCACCTAATGGGTGACTGAGGCAAAATAAGTGGAAATATGTGAATTTGTGAAGAAATGTAAAATATGGGCATCTCCTCTCTTAATTTTCAAAAGGTGTTTTTGATGCTTTTGCAAGATACCAACAAAAAGTCTCACATCACTTCAGAAACCAAGTTAGACCCTCAGAATGAGATACCTGCTGGACCCTCTCCTCAACATGGTAAGTAGCATCGCCTTTTGTATTTCTGTTCCAGGCCAAAGGCTATGAAACCAACCTCATTTGACATCTGTTTTAAAAAGGCAGACTAGCAAGAGCCTGGGGAAGGGCAGAAGTGGGTGGTCAGGGGGCCTGAGAAGATTTACATCAGAGTTGGAGAGCTTAGATTTGTATACTGGCTTGTGAAGGGACAAGATTATCTTTCCTGAATGACTTGCTTATCACAAACGTCTCAGGATGTACAATTAGCATAATGAACCTGGTTTATCTTGGTTTGCCTTCATCGTACACAGACCAACGCTTCTTAAGTCTGTGTCATGTTTATGTATATGCTACTAATAATGGGTTTACGTGGCTTAAAAGAGCACCAAAAATGAACCTTATGTTCATAAGCCTGTGTCCCAACCTTTACATGAAGACTTCCTTGGGTAGGTATCAGCAGTTGGACAGAATCAAGGTTTGGTTTTCACGGAAGAGATTGTGGTTCTGATCCAGGCCACTTCCTGTCACATGTCAGCAGCAATTCACCAATATACATAGTGCCTGTCTCTGGAGAGATGGAGGGTAGCACCTCTTCTTCAGAAACTTCAGACTTTAGGGACAGATGCCCCCTACCATGGATAAATTTCTAGAATTAAATGTGATGTGATGCTTACCAGTGCGTTCTCCGCAGCATTGTGTGAATGTTGCAAATACCTCGTTTCCTTTCCTCCTCTTGCTGTTATCAGGTATAAGACATGTACACTGGTTGTCAAAATTGATGTTTACTTGGCTTCTAACTATGGTCTTAATTTACATTTTCCTAATGGTTATGTCAAATATCTCCACTGTTTATAACATATTATTGAGATATGGTTTTTATTACCCACATTGTACCAATTTAAAATACACAATTTATTTTTTTATTCAAGTGCATCCATGACTATACTCTATCTTGGATTGTGTTGATTATTAATACTTCAAACAGAAAAGTATGCCACGTATCCATCACTCTGTGGGCTTCCCATTTCTCTAGCCTTAAGAAACTCGATGCACACAGCTTAGCTCTGTGGATTAGCCTGTTGTGAACATTGTCTGTGGATGGCTGATACACCGAGTCCTTGTGATCAGTTTCTACAAACACGTTTTCCTTCACTTGCCATTTAAAACCCCATTGTTTTGCACATGCCAAATTCTCCTGCCCACTCATCATTGATGAAAACTTACTTCGCTTGTTTTCATTTTTTTTTGCATTAGAATATGTGCCTGAACCTAGTGTTTGGTGAGTATATACCTATCAGTAAGTAGATACCTATCAATAGAATTGCTGGATCACGTGCTTAAGGAATTGAGAAAGACTGTTATCTGTCTATACCTCACATTTTAGCCAATGACTTGAAGTTTCCAGTTCCCCCAGTCCTTACTAATACACTGACTGGTAATTCTGGGCATTTCTTCATGTGCTTATTGGCTGTTTAATAAATCTTTGAAGAAATAACTGTTGCAATTAATTGCATTACTATTTGATTTATTCTTTGATAAGTTCATGCATCTTGGTCATATCCATCCTGCATTCTTCCTCCCACTCGGCTATGTTCCCCAGCACATCCCGACCACATGTCTACAAGTTAAGAAAAAACCCACTGAGTCAGATTTGTAGGGACCTTATACTTATGGGTATGAGGTAATGCACTGAATATTGGCAACTTAATATTGGCCATATCCCCAAAGTACAATGACTCCCCTTCCTCCAGCAACCATTACTTGCCCAAATCTCTTTAACTAGATGTGAGATTGTAGGGATCACTTTCCAGCTATACTAGAATACTGATTGATTACTCTTATAATGGCAATGTCACTACTGTACTAAAGGACACATCTTCCTTGAGGTCAGTATTGTAGTGCGCAAGGCCCAGTGCTGGGTAACACTGTTACTACCTTTTCTCCACCCATAACTGCATAGCACCTTCTGGCAATATAATAGTCAGAAAGGAGGATTTTTCAGTTTATTCCAGCTTGATTTCACCGTGCCCTGCAACCAAAGAGTTATTATCAGCAATAGGATTTTATCATCTAGGTAGTCTGGACAACCAAACACAATAGCAACAGACCGTGCTCTTTTGCAGGGATTCTAGGGCCTTTCTTGAATAGTAACTTGACAAGGGTATCCCGTCTGGGCACTGCTATTTCCATCATTAGATAGCCCAGGTCTGTTGGGAATAGCATTTCTTGTCCATTGTAGTAATGCTATTCAAACTGCCCTATTCTTTTTGAAAATTATCCTTTTAAATTATCTTACAAATAGTGGGTTTCTATAGGTCTTTTTTCATAATCATAGGGTTCTTTAATCTGCTACTCCTTTCTCAAATAATTTTCAAGTGGTTTCAAGCTATTATTGACTTATAAGAATTCTTCATAGTCTTATGACTATAATTCATGTATACTCTGATGTATTGATTGGAGTCACCTATTTATGTCAGTCATGTCTGTTCCATAGTTTATGTCCATTTGCCTTTAACTTAAATTCTTCTTGATATTACTGGTCTGACAAGGGTTTTTTGGTCAATTACTGAAGGTGGGATATTGACATTTATGTTACTATAGAGCTGTTTATATTCTCTTTGTTTCTCTAAGTGATTGCTTTATAAGTTTAAGGGATCTGATGTTTGGTTCTTATGTGTTTGTAACTGTTACATCCACTATGATTAAATTCTTAGTACAAAAATTTCAATACAATGTCCCTTTTTCTTTTAACTGTCTTCTCTTCATTCTTTGTGGTCTGATATGAATATAGTCATCCTTATTTTCTTTTGTTTACTATTGGCACCAAGTATATGGTTCCATCCTTTCCCTATTTGTGTATATGTTCCTATAAGTCTAAACTGTGTGCTGTCTAGGCAGCATATAGCTGAGGCCTGTCTTTTAATCATGCTGTTATCCTGTGTCTTTAGGTATATGTATCAATCCATTCATATTTAATAAAATTTCATTATAGATGCTTATTTAGCATTTTGGTTCTTATTTTATGTATCTTAGAACTTTGTAATCACCTTTTTGGTCATTAATGACTTATCTATATTTATTTTTTGCAGTAATGTTTTTCCATTTTAAATTTCCATTTACACGTATTTTATGCATTTTATTCTGTTTACCAATAGGAGTATGCATATTATAGAATTATAATGTATCTCAAATTAATACTAAGATGATAAAAGGCCTTTGTAAACACTGTTATCAAGAAAACACAATACAAATGCATCACCTATATATATTTATTTCACTTGTGGTAACACATCCTTTTATTAATGATAATTATATGTTCCTAACCTGGGGAATAGTGGGGAAATCTGTGTAAATGTATTGGAAATGAAATGTGTGATAAGAGCCAATGCCACATGATGTGTGAAAACTCGCCTCTGAATTTAAAGGCACAGTGTCCAGGAACCAGAAATGCTTCCATTAGTAGTATTAATATGCTATAGAAACACAGTTTCATTATTTAAATTACAAAGTTTTGGACAGAATATAATTTAAAACTGTATTTAAGTCTTTCATTGCTAATTAAGAAATGACTTCAAGACGCATTAAATCAAATTTGGTTTGAGATCACCTACATTTGCCAGCTTTTATTGTAGTCAATAAAATCCTTACATACATAAAGCTCAGTAGGACTCAAATTAATGTTGCTCAGTAGGTACAACTTTAGAAGAATGTTAAATCGAGATGCTAGAGAGACTGGCACTACAATCCCATAAATATACTGATTTAGTTCATCTCATCATCCCTGGTATGAGCTAGACTAGAGAAATTCACTTCCTAGAATAATTGTTAGGCAAGGGCCTTCTCTTCTATACGTGCTCAGATGGGTGACTCATTGTTGACCACTGCTGCAGGCTCCACCTGTCTATGTGAGCCCCTTCCTTCTGCACAAGCTGTATATCATCCAAGGGCCAGCTCCCAAGTAACTCACTGCTCAGAAAGATTGATGCCAGTGAAATAAAATATAAAATATATGCCCTTAAATCATAGGGACCCAGCAGCTCAACCGAAATGGGTTTTGAAGATGGATGTCTGGGTGTCTGGAACTTCACAGTGTTACTGGGTCTACACAGCGGGGTAGAAGTCACTTCTCATTGGCAAAAGGATTTATCATTTTTTAAACCACATGAGCACATTAGGCTTGATTGTGGGGACCTTCCAGGTGCTTGTGCTTTCTCATTTGATCCTCATTGCTAATTTGCAGGCAAACTTGAGTTGGGAGTGGTTATCTGACTTGCACGAGACCTCTGTGCTTCTAACACCAAAATTTTCTTTCCAGTCATAGCACCTGCCATGGGGTCTTCGCATCATTTTGCTTTCTATGAAATGGCTTGTCCTAGGCCTACTAAACTAAGGTTTATTATGATATTACACACATAATACATATATCCAAATTACCATATAATGCATCCATTATTAATATATAATACATTATAAAAATGTAGTATGTTTGTATGTATATTCTAGTTGATTTTCAGGAAAAAAAACAGTGGCCTCATTTCAAAATGATGATCTGCTGTTGGTTAAGCTCAGGTGACTAGGCTGAACCATACATCATTATGTCAGTGGGCCTGGGAGGTCCCCATCTTATGTCTTTGTAACAAGCTCCCAGGAGGTGCTTTTGGTTCACACACCACACCCCCAGAGCTCTTCATGCTCTGTTTGAAACAACAAATTCTGGTTCTAGTCTGTGTCATTTTCCAACAGTGTGATGATATTGTGAGCTCAGCTAAATTGCATCACAATTCATATGTCCATGTCCAGTCCTGGTTCTGGCTACAAGATCCTGAACAGTTGATTATAGTTAGAATTAAATGAAGTCACACAGGCAGATGCTCTACCAGTTATACTGGCATGAGATGATCAAGCCAAAATGTGCAAAAAGATGCAAATGGAATTTAATAAAAACAGAGGGCAAAGACACTGGGACAAAATACTATCTACAAGACAAGGAGAGAGGTCTCATAAAACATCAGCCCTGTGGGCATTACCTTGTCTTTCCTGCCTCTAGAACAGACAGTAAATATGTGTGCCTTGAGCTGTCCACTTTGCTATCAGAACCCAAGCTGCCTAATGTACCTAGGCAAGCTCATCTTTTGCATGTGTCTGCTGAGGTCTCTGTTATTCCCCATCATCGTACTGGGAAGCCTGCTCTACATTCCCTGGTGCCCCACGTCACCAGCTTCCTAGGGCAGCACCTGGCCTTTCATGGCAATAGTGGCATTTCTTTGTACTCTAAGATCTTATATTTTAATTTCTCTCTGAACATCATTCCTCCTCAGCTTGCTTTCTTCATCAGGGTTTTTCTATCCAGTTCTATCTCAGCCATTCCTAAATACCCACTTTCCCCTCTTGACAACTTTCCCACAGGCCACTGGCTTAGCTTTGGCCACTTCACTCCTGTACCACTGCTGCTCAGAATACTTCTCTGGTCACCACTACATAGTTCCATCTACACATCTCCAAGGTACCCACACCAGTGAATGTCCAAACTTACACTGTCTGCCCTTACATTGTTTTCTCCCTTCTTTCATGGTATGGGAGTATACTGTCTCTGAAGCCAGCCATTGGGCAAACAAGAATGTCTGAGCTGTTCATGAACTGACTATTCTTTCACTCTCCATGTCCAGTTTTCCCTGGATCCTGATTGGAGCAGTCTTTCATCCACAGTCAGGCTTCCTTTAAATTGTTTGATCTCATTATTCTTGATTAAAGCAACTGGTAACTTTTATCTACTCGGGCTCAAATTCTGCCCATGCACTCCTAAGACGATACATCTCCTGCTCGCTAGACTAGCCAGAAAACTTTTTTTAGAAGATCTGTGGTCCTCTCTGACTCTCACAGCATGGTGACAGACTGTATTTATGTCACAACTGCCCATTCAAAACTTGCAACTGTGAGACTGAAGGGCTTGGAACCTTCTCATTTGCTGTTGTGTTTCCAGTACTGTATGCGCTGTGGAATGCATTCTTCTTGATTAACTTGCCTTTGAATGAGATGGCGAGGCATGGGGGAGGGAATTAGAACCAGATGTGTTATTTGAATAGGTAGGTGCAGGCAGCTGTGACCACATGGCCTTATTTTGTTCACATTAGGATTTCAGAATGCATGATGTCAACCTCACAGATGTGCCATCACTATGGCTACTGTCTTCCAAAATATAGTTGAAAAATCACCTGGGTGCTTGTTAGAATAGAATAGTCTTCCATGTGACTTTCACAGAATTTGACTCTGGGTAGTTACCTTCCCTCCAGCTTACCCCCTCCTCCTCTTCCTCCTCTTCTCCCCCTTTAGCTGCCCCCCCCCAACTCTGTTCACTGTGCAGTCTAGGTTGGCCTTAAACTCTCTATCCCCCTGACTGAGTGCTAAGGTTAAAGATTTGTGTACCACCACACCTTGTGGCATTGTGCTAACCGTCACCCCTGTCACCTCTGATTTCAGTGGCCTGTGGTCAGTATTATGCATAGTTCTCTAGTGCTCTTTAAGCCTCAAGTTGATGTGAAAGTTCACAAAGCTAATGCTAAGTGAAGCTGGGGCGAATGACTATCTTTTCCATACAAGGTGTTCACTGCCGTGGCTTTTCTCTTTTCTTCTGTTTTTACTGTCATTTTCATGGAGCCTCATCCCCTCATTGAGATCTGAGATCACATTTAAATTTTGAGCTCAATGGCTTGTCAGTAGCATTTTACATAAAATCCCTCTCTTTTTTTTCTCCCAAGATGTAATCCTCTGTATTTCCTTCCTAATTGCTACCGCTTCTACGGATGGAAAGCAATTTTGGCAGTGATTAATTTGAAGGGTCTGCAACCTCTCCTTTGCTTTTTAAGACAATCCTGTTTGCACAGCCTGTCCCAGGAAAGTCTGCTGTAATCTACTGCCTCTTCAAAGAGCTGCTCCAAATTCTATGTGTGTCTCTCAAGCTTCACCATGGTGTTAAATCCACAGGGCTGTCTTTTCCTCTTTGTCCACGTTTCCTTGAACTTCAAAACTCTCAATTCCTGCATGCAAGGTGGGGTGGGGAGCATTGCTGCTGCCAATTATACATGCCAAAGAAGGTTTGTTTTCCACGTTAGTTAAAACCAGCAGAGAGCTAACAGCAGGGTGCTCTGCAGTAAAGAGGCTGCCAAAATAAAATGGAATTGAAATAGACTTGGGCAGGATAATCGGTGGTGGCAGGTGCCAGGAAGCAAGGACTTCTCTCGGGGCAGTGGGAAGTAGGAAGAGTGTGAAGCTGTAATTCTTGTCACCATGCAGATCAGAGCTGCCATAAAAAGCTCCCGGGGCCGGTGATGAATAGTTCCAATCTTCATTTTCTGAGCTGGAATATCATCTTTGTGTGAAATATGTGACAAGGGTGTGCTTCGCTCATCTTAAGTGTAGCCATTGCCTCAAAGTGATGGCGGGGCATCTTGGATGATTCAGGATGAGAGTAGCCTGGGGCCACCTTTCCTGGCATCTTTCTCTCCACAGGAAGCTGTGATGAACCTGTCCAAAAGGGTTTTATCAATTCTTCTCAAACTTTCACTTCCTCACTGGAACCACAGTGAGTAGGGCACCATGACCTGGCATCTTGAGCAGTACTTGGGAATAGAAGTATTTCAGATCTTAGAATATTTACATATACATAAAGAGGAGTCACAGAAATGAGATCCCAAGTCTAAACATGAAATTAATTGATGTTTCAGCGCATATGTGCACAACCCAGCAGTAATTTATGTAATAATTTGAATATATTTGTGCGTGAATTTAAATTTCATAGTGTAGGGTTTTCCCACATGTAATGCATACAAGTTGGGGTGTGAGAGAAATATAGGTTTTGGAGTTTTGTACCTTTTTCCATCTTCTCCATAGTTTCTTAAATGTCACCTCTTCCCTAGTAGACAGAAGTGCCAAGGGATGTTGTAAGCAGTTATGTTTATCTCTTTAGACCATAGTACAAAAGCATGATGTTGCTTTGTTGAATACTTAGCTTTTTAAAAATCACACTCAGGGAATTAGCTTGAAATGGTGTACCAGTCAATGACCTGAGGCATCTTCTGTTGATGTGTTCTTTATCCTCCTCCTCATTCAAATCCCCAAGACTCTCCACTGTTCTCACCTGAATTCAAAATGCCTATCTTTAACACTTAGATGAAATTTATGTAGGCTAGCCTCAATACATCTTGACACAATGGCCCTTGAATAACCTTGCGCCCTGCTACTTATAGCACATTGCTCACATGAAAGGCTCAAACAGTCACAGTGTGGTATGCTGTGAGTGGTCCCAGTAAGCAAGATTGCTAGTGCAGAGAAGGAATCAAGAGGTTAAAGGGCCTGGAAGAGATACACAGGTGGTGTTACACTATCTAGGTGAGAGAATAATGAGTCTAGGAGAAAGGGAGCCTTGGCTGGATGGATAAGGATCCTGAATCCTCCTTTGATGACTGTCCATTTGTTCACTCATTCTTCAGAGTTTGCTATCTTACTGGAGTGCTGAAAGCTGAGAATAAGATAAACTCAGTCACCTCTTTCCAGTTACAAGGACCTTAGTGCCCATGCAGACAAACACACTTGGTCATGATGGAAAAAGCAAGGGGATAAGCATAGAGCTCAGACTGAAGAGAGAATTTAGTAGCAGAGAGGTTTTTTTTTCTTTCTAGTTATGTTTATTAACTCTCAGTGTGTCTTAGATGCTTCCTCAAAAGGTCCTATTTGTATTAGCAGAATTTTTTTTTTTTACTTAAGGCACTGATGTGAGAAAGGCAAAGCTGGAGGACAAGAAGTGGGATGCCTGTATATATCTACAGCATACATTGCGTTCAGTGCATGATCAGAATCGGGGCTTGAAACATAGCCACATGGAAACCGTGACTGGCATACTGCAAAAGGCACATAACACCATTTCCCTAACAAACCACACAGGGAGCCCAGGCTTGGGAACCACAAGTGGGGCCATTGTGGGATGGGGGATCCATCTTTGATGTGTTGCAGGGAAGTTGGGGCCTTCAGCTTTTCTGTGACCACCAGGTTGTAGAACTGCACTTTTGGTCTTGTGAAGGATGAGTTGTTGTCTGTTCAAGGCAGGCTTTATCAGAGGGAATTTAGAAGCTTTTAAATGAATAAAAAGTGTGGTTGGCATAAGTGATGACTTTGCTCCATGGTGAGATCCTGATCCAACACTTCCCACACTTGGGCTATTATGACAAGTGTAGTTTCCAAAGAGTCCCTTTGCAAAATGGTCGCTGTGCAGCAACTGGAGGCCAGTGACATGACATTGAGAAAACCGTTAACTTACCTAGTGATCTGGTTTCTGACATTTTAAGAAAAATAGCATTATAAAAGCAATATGGTAACTAGCACAGATAAGCAGATAAAGTTTCATAAAAGTTTGGTAAGACCATGTTGTGAAATCACCCATTAAATGATTTAGATAAATGCAGTATCTTCTTAGATCCTCTATCAAAGAATTGAAACATCATCAATAGGTGTTGAAAAATGTAATTAACCAAAGTTATAGATCGAGGTTGTACATATTACTATATTAATATTTATGAAATAGTTGTATTGGAGACTTATGATGAATTAGAAGCTATGTAAGGGCCACAAAATATTGTCCCCTTTTTGGTTTTTATTTCCATTCTGTTTTGGGATTCCTGTTTGTCCTCTTTTCCTCTATTCTACCCTAAGAAGAAGACCCTTGGTTTGGTTGTTTTAGTTCTTGGGAAAACATAAGTAGTGAGTATAAGACAATTAATCGTGATTTGGGCAACTGTCACACTATTAAAAGTATTCTTAAAAAAATAAAAAAAAATAAAAGTATTCTTAAAGCAGAACAAAGGCTGAAAAGTAGCTAATCTATGCTTTTGTTTTATAAATTAAGAAACTGAGGGAAGAATACCTGCCACCAGTGTGCAGAATTCAGATGAGCCACACTGGAAGTCAGGCATGCTGACAGCTGGTGCTAGGTGATGGACTTCTATGGGACATTTACGGAATTCAAAGCCATCCTAAGGACATCTAGTTATTTTATTAAAACATATTCCTCAAAGAAACATACATCTGATTGAGGTTCCCCTGAGGCTCACTAGATTCATCACACGGGGTTGGTTGGTGAGCATCTAGTCACTTATGCCTTTTCATGTCTATGATATGGGAATCCAGGGTCATGCTCGGTTTGCAGTAGAGAATAACACTCACACCTCCCTCAGCAGATTAGTTCAATTCTATCACAAGATTCCTTCAGTTTATGGAACAGTATTCCTAGCCTTCTCACCCTTCCGAAACTGTCAGCCAACAGCCCTGGCACGGACTGCCTCTGTGGAGAAGGTGCCCGCGAGCCTGTGCTCTGTTGTACTCTTCTGTTTGTGTATTTGACTCCAAGTCCCTTGAGAACTTTATTTACGTACTTAAATCAAAGTCCTACAACAGAATACAACAGGAATAAAGACTATATTGTATTTCTCAATTTAATTTATTTCATAGTGTCATCTCTATCAGATTCAGTTATAACTATAGGAAACACTGACTGGCATGGGGTTTTCTGGGGGTGCTGAGAATTGAACTGTCGGATTTTCATATTCTGGAAAAGTACTCTACCACTGAACTACTTTCCTAGACCTGCTGATTAGTTCAAAGCACACAGGAAGTCCAGGTTTGGAAACCACAAGTGGGGTTTGAGACAAAGTCTTTCTCAATGACCTCAAACCAATGATCCTTCTCACTCAGCTTTCAGCATCCTGGATCACAGGCATTAGCCCCCACATCCAGCTTTTACTATGAGATCCTAAATATCTGTCTCAAGTTAATGTGATGCAATTAAATAAACAGAGAATTATCTTGTTTATGTCTCATGGAACTGTACTTCACTTCCTGAACATGTATATCATTTTTAGAAAATAATTGTGGGTGATAAGATGAATATTCAGTTTTGAAATAATCCAGAAAACTGTGAAGAAGAAAGTGCAAGTAGCCACAGTCTTGACATATAAATCGTAGCTTGCGTGTAAGTTAAAAAGGGCTCAGATATTAAAAACCTCTATCATCAAATAGTATATAGAATACATAATTATTTGTTAAAAGACAACTTTTCACTGAAAGTAACTACATTAAAATTTTAGTTTTTCTTGTTTAGTATTGGTATACTTAATGGATTTCATTTATTCCACATGGGATATTTTGTGACTGATGCTGCAGGGTTGCATCCCCTTCCACCCTTTTAATGGAACTCTCTTCCGCATCTCTGTGTAAATATTTTCTTTCAAACCATGATGCAATTCCATTTCTATTGCTTTATTCATTTATAGACTTGAAGAAATATCTTCTGTACACAAAGTATTTCGTATGTAATGTGTTCATTGTTGTACATGTTAAGTGTCCTGATCCAAATCCATACTGCTCTAAAGTCTGAACTCTCTGAGTACTGTGTAGATGGAAGTTTCTGTCCCACCTGGTCTCCCAGGCATTTAGTCCCAAAAAAACACACAGGGGCTTATGTTAATTATAAACTATTTGGCCAATCAGCTCAGGCTTATTATTAGTTATATCTTACAACTGAATTAATTTATAATTCTGGTCTATACTTAGCCACGTGGCTTGGTAGCTTTTCTCAGTAAGGCATTCTCATCTTGATTCCTCTACATCAGGCTGGTGAGTGACTCTGCCTTTCCTTTTCACAGAATTCTCTTAGTCTTGTCACTCTGCATATACTTACTGCCTGGCTACTGGCCAATCGATGTTTTATTAAACTAATTACAGTGTGCAAGGGTATTATCCCACAACAGTACCGACCAGAGGTCACAAGTGGAAATTTCTCCACGTGGTCCCATATGGGAGCCTCAGACAGAACCAAGACATACTGAAAGGATCGTGTGGAATTATCTTCTGGTGATGCAGATGAGAATAATGTGAAGTGTGAATGGGTTTGGTGTTTGGACTTGGGGGCCATTCTCATTTTACATAAATCAGTATCCCCAAAACTGAAGAACATCTGAAACCTCAAAGGCTTTTTTCCATTTTCAAACATTTACAATAAGAGGCACTCCACCTCCATTGTGATTTGTCAATTAGTCCCCGTGTGTTAGACACTAAGTTGTTTCCAGTTTCCTGCCACTGATTTGTGTAAGGTCTAACAAGTCACCTGACTTCACACACTTGATGGGTTTCCAGGTTTGAATCAACACAGCTCTAGAACTGGAAGTGAGAAAATTCAAGAAGACCTATGTTTATCTCACATCAGTGGTTTTCGAGATCTGTCCTCTCACCAGGAATGTGCTATCAGACCCTTTCCTTGAACACTCGGTAATGTTAGAGGCTAACATTATTTGCAATCTGTGTCACTTAGATGAGTTGAGGAGCCAAAATTACTGCCTCCATTTACAGTACAGACCAGCTGATTATTTCTAATTTTTCATGAACAGCATAATCAAACGTGTTATGAGTATCTTGTTTTGAGCACTCACTTTTATTAACATGAAAGCATCATACTGGTGGCACATCCATCCTAAGTCTTCCAGAATGCCAGGGTTGTAGGTGATGTGAGCATCAGACATGAAGTCCCAAATTTCAGCTCAGCTCTCTACCAGGTGCTAACATTTGAAGAATTACAGTCATCTCATCAGTGTTCAAAAAAAAGTCTTTGGACATGTTCCATAAGCAGTTTGATGGTCTGAGTAAATGGGGAGTACATAATTGTAGATGTAACTGGAGTCCTTGTATATAATTGCACTCATAAGTCAAACAAGACAATTCGTAACAATTTGATCCAGCATTTTAATTTTGTCTATTAAATTATTCATATGAATGCTTTTATAAGTTTAGCCATGAATATTTGAATGGCGGTTGATTCATAACTATAAAGTATCTTAGCCTTTTATTTTTCTCATTTACATCCAATTAACTTGTATGGAAAGGTAGAGTATTCTCCCTGATAGGAGGCACACCTTTCTTCCACAGACTTCCTGACACTGTCTGATGGACATTCACTGTAATTGGAAGTCAACATGGTACTGCTTTGATAGTTTCATATATATCCTAATAACCCTCATTATGTGGAGGGAAATTATTTTAAATCTTTCTTTTATAATTGAGGAGATGACATTCAGAGAGGTTATGTAGTTTTTCAGAAGTCACACAGTACAAAGGTAGGTAACAGTGGATTCCCATATAGGTTAGTGAAGACTGAATTTCTCCCACCATACTGGGTCACTCCCAAGATTCTTTAAGAACTGAGGGCACTGGCAACCTGCACCCTATCTCCCCATATTTCTCCATCTTGACTTTCACACTCATTTCATCACCAGGGAAAACTTCCTGAGCAGACAAGCTCTTTGCTCCTATACAAATAACACTTAACATTTTTTCCTTCTGCACACACACATGAGAAGGTGCTTACTTTGTAAGTATGGGTGGTCAGATATTATATCAAAAGATGCTGCAGAAAGGTCCATTTGTGAGGTGTGGCTATGGTAGAGATGGAAAAGTCACAAGACCTGCCCGGGGCCTTTCAGTATCCTTTGAAACAAAGCAGAACAAGCCATCCAGGACTTCGATCTCCAGTTGGCTCGTGTGTGTAGCTGTCCTAGTCCAACTGCAGGCGCACTGCAAGTATTCTGCAGCATCACCGAAGTGACAGCATCATGCTTAGTTCCCTTTTATAGCACTAATGTCCCTGTATTGGCCGAGGTAAGTGTTTTATGACAGCCGCATCTGGGCCACCATTGACAACGCATTAAATATCACCACAGCTGGACTCAGCAGCAGGGAGGTCAGAATGAGCACATTTATTTGTCTGAGACTCGGCTTCTGAAATAGTGCCAGGATGCTGGCATTTTTAAAGTTTCCAGATAAATCTGATGTTTATCTTCTACTCTTTATAATGTGCCTGAACAGTGTGATGTGCAGGTCTAACCAGGGGGTGATGGAGGCAGCTTGGGAGATGGGTAGAGGACTGTCCTAGCCTTCCTTTCTGATTGCTGTTCACTTCCTGCCCTGCCACATGCTACGAGAGTACCCTGTGTCATGCTACAGCAGAATGATTTATGTCATAAACCATGGTGATCTGCATCTCCTGCTTTGGTTCTCTGCTTACAAGCTCCCTGAACTCTCTCCTTTCTACCCTGTAAAGTTTTCCTATCTGAATCCCAGCACCATGCTCTATTGGACTGCTTTATTTCTTTATGTGTTCATCCCAACCCTTGTTATGTGTTTTTGGACAGAAATCATTTACCCAATACCTGCCATACACAGGGTCATCACTGAGTGCCTTAGACAAACAAAGGAGTAATACAGATATGCATTGCCACACCGCTATGCCCCAGCTCCCATCTTAACACCATTGCAAATAATTGAGCTTTCAAAAGTGGCTCCTGTTCTATTTTATCGTAGAGCTAATTTGCTGTTCTTTTACAAACCGCCTTTTACTCTGGCACTTGTGAACAGGACAATCAGTTCCTACAGCTGTTCTCTGATGTCATTACTATTACTGCAACACACTTTGCTCTCAGTTTGTTTTGCCGGAGAACCTTAGACCTTGGGAAAAGTTGCTCCTGAGGGGGTGATTGAGCAAGCTCATCCTTCCCACAGGATCAGGTTGAAGCCTCTGCCCTGGGTTTGCTTCACCTTTGGTCTCTGACAGCTTTGTTTGGGTTACATGTCTGGACTAATAGGTCTACCATTCCGGGGTAGGTGTATGGTGGAGATATAACGCCTGCAGACACTCACCATTGAGGGATGCTTATAGTTGACCTGCATGGCACTGGTTCACAGCCCAGATGTCCTCTCAAATTACTATATGGTCATGGAGGCTGTCCACAGAGGAAGGATGGAGGGACAGGATTAATAAGGGCATGGAACTTTTGGCATCTGTCCCTGGAGCAGAGGCCAGGATGGAGAACTACTCTCTTCTCTGCCGGTGAAGGCAGAGAGTGCAGGAAGAACTATGGCTGGCGACGTTAGCAAGAGCAGGTGCCATGGTTCTTTTTGATTGCCAACATGTGCACACATTCTTCAACGTTCCCAAGAAAGACCCAAATTAAGGGTAGAAGAAAATTGGAGAGATGGAGGGTGGCGAGTGGGTGCTAAAAAGAGATCAGCTCTTCAGCCCTGTTTTTCTTACCCAACTCAGTCAGAGTGATTTGGCTCCCAGAACCTCCTGCCCCCTTTCTGTCTTTGATGCCTCAGAATTCACCATTCTTCAGGTTTCATTCAACTTCCAGGCACACTGGAGGAAGTCTTTCCTTCTGCCCCCCATTCAGAGGCAACTTCAGAGAGGGCACAGAAGTCCTTGCTCCCTGTGTTTAGTGTCTGTAGTCATAGTATAGTCTCCAGAACAGGCATCCAGTAAGCCCAGATGTGGTTGTCTGGATAGAGAAGCTATCCTTTAGTGTGAGGACACCTGAGAGATGGCCCAGAGTCCCTACAGGTTAAATGGGAATTCATCAGAAGCAGGTAGGAGCAAGGAGCCCCATACATCTGCATTCTGCTCATTCTGTCCATCTTTCCTCCCCTACAGGTGCCTCTCCTGTGAGGACTCCACCTGTATGGGCCCTGTCTGAGCCCATTGGGGGTTTCCAGCTGCTTCTGGGACAGGCGGTGGCACTCCTGAGGAAGCGGCTACTGCACACACTACGAGCCTGGAAAAGCACCACCTCAGACCTGCTACTGCCGGTGCTCTTCGTGGCCTTGGCCATGGGTTTGTTCATGGTTCAGCCTCTGGCTATCACATACCCGCCTCTCAAACTGACGCCTGGGCACTATGGGACTGCAGAAACTTACTTTTTCAGGTAAGAGACTCCTTGATGTAGTTTTAGAAGCGACTTTATGGCTGTGTGGGTGTAGAATCCCAAGATGATGTTGCCATACAGCAATGACATCAATTTCTTGTTTTCTAACACCAGATAAAGATTCTCATATAAAGAGTTTGGGGGATAACTCACAAGCTGAGGACTTGCCCTGCCTGGCCGCGTTCCTGGCTTTGGTCCCTAGCCCCTCTCCCTCTAATATCAATACTTATATTATTCCTGAGGTCAGAATACATAAGAATAATCTAAGAGGTTCTTTTGAGGGCTGACTTACAGTAGCTAATGGACAGGCCTGGACCAGTCACTGATTGGCTCCTCACAGCAGCCAAGCATCCCCCATGAAAGAGGACATGGGGCAAAGGGGCTGACACACACCAGCAGCCTGACCCTTAGAAAGAAGTAGAGAGCTCGGTATGTTTTCAATAGTTTTGCATTTTAGGAAAGTATGTATGTTGTATATTATACAAAGCCCTCCACAGTTCTTTTCACGACAAGGGCTCCCAATTGCACATCCCTCTTAGCTAGACACTGGATTGCCCAAGCTGAATGGGATCAGAATCATGAGCATTTTCAGGTCTGCCAGGCAGATTTTCTGGTAAAACATTGGGAGGAATTTGTTAATCTATACAGAATTTTCTCAGGGTAACTAGTTTGTAGTTGAGACAGAAGGACAGAAAATTGTGTATCCTCTTTACCTCAGCTTGTCTGTTTTCTCTTCAGAGTCATCTTTAACTCCCTCGTCACACTCCATTTTCTACAGGGTTAATCAAGGCCCAGGGGTCACCTCTCATGGGGGAACCCACATGAACTGATGGCCTTCCACTGGGACCCCCCTCTAAAAGCCTCTACCTCAACTCTGTCTAAGTGCTGCATTTTCTCCACTCCTCCATTGCTCAGCCTCTGAAGTCGGGGCCACACTTTGGCTACAGTGAACGGTTTGCAATAAATACTGATGTGCAAACAGCTCTGTGATATTTTAAGTTGGAGATCTTCAAATAAACCCCAAAGAGATTGAACTGACTGATCCACTCTTTTATTTTTCCCATTGAGTTTTCATTTATTTTAAACATAAGTCAGCTTTGTGTTTTACAAACGGTCACTGCAGTTTCTCTGGAAATAGGGCAAATTGGCTCCATGTATCTTCTTTTTATTATTTTGCAATAGTTTTAATATTTTATTTTGGAGACCATGATTGCATTTCTCCCTTCTCTTTCCTGCCTCCGAACTCTCCCATATACTGTCCCTGCTCTCTTTCACATCCACGGACTCTTTTCTTTTTACTGCATGCATACATGTGTATGTATACACCTATGTATTCCTAAATACAACCTGTTCAGTGCATCTAATGTTACTTGTATGTAGACTTTCAGGGCTGACAGGGACTGGGCAACCAATTGGTATGCTTTTCCCTGGAGAAGGCCACCTTTCTGCTCACAACTTTCTTCAGTTATCTTTAGTTGTTTGTATAAGGTTGAGCGCTCATACTTAAAATTTCTGAATAACCTCTATGCTGATTTCCAAAGTGGATGGAATAGTTTACATTCCTACCAACAGTGTTTAAACCTGGCCAGCATTTGTTGTCATTTTCTTGATGTCTGTCAATCTGACTGTGGTAAAATGGCATCTTGGTAACAATTTGTACCTCTCTGATGGTTAGCAAAGTTGAACATTTTTTTCATGTCTATTGATCACTTAGATTTCATCTTTAAAGAACGGTCTGCCCATGTCATCAGTACATATATTTATTGGGTTGCTCATTTTCTTGTTTAGTCTTTTGAGTTCTTTATAGAGGGTAGCTATCAGTCCTCTATCAAATGAAGAGCCAGGAAGCATTCTTTCCTGTTCTTTAAGCTCCATTTCTTCTTCTGTGCAGAGCTATGAGACCCTGTTTATAAGTTGTTGACACTGTTTCCCGAGCTATCAGAATTCTTTTCAGAAGGTTCTTGTCTATGCTTGGGTCTTGAAGACTTTCTACTTATCTCTCCCTAACAGTTTGAAAGTTTCTGGTCTTACATTAAGATCCTTGGTGAATTTAGAGTAATATTTACCAGGTAAGTGATAGATACACAGTTTTATTCTTCTATATGTGAAGAATATGTTCCAGGTTTTCTAGAACTATTTGTTGAAGAGGCTGTGTTTCCTTGAATTTATGTTTTATTGGCATCCTGGCCAAAATCCTGATACCTTTTTGGGATTTTTGTCTTTGTCTTTTACTCTATCCGGTTGTCCTTTATTCTATCATGACTGTTTTTGTTCAATAATGCACTAATTTTGTATCTATGGCTCAGGAATATAACTTGACATCAGGTATGGTGAGAACTCTAAATTTCTCCTTTTACACGGTATTACTTTGGTTGTCTGTGATTTTTTATGATTCTATATGATTTTCATATTTACTCTTTTTTTCTATTTTTGTGACTGGTATTAGAATTTCAAGGGTGATTGTATTGAATCTGTAGATTTGTTTTAATAGGATGACCATTTCTCCAGTATTAATTCTTCTTCACGAGAGTGGAAGTTCCTTCCTTCTAGTATCTTCTTGAATATTTTTCTTTAGTGCTTTACTCTTTTCATTATAGAGATCTTTTACTTACTTGCTTAGTTTTAAATCCAAATTTTTGGTTTTTTTTTTGTTATTTTGAGAAATGTAAATGACATTGATTTTATGATTTATTTCTTAGTATGTTTGCCATTGACATATAAGATGCCTACTGATTTTTGTATATTAGTCCTGAGTCTGCCTAACACTTGTCAAAAGTATTATGAGCTCTAAGAGTTTCCTAGGTTGTTGTAAGGAGCTGCGGGCCGCTTCCCTGCCGCCCCAGTTCCCGGCCGCCAGCTGGCTCTAGCTTATGCCCGAAATAATTTCACGGAAAACTGTATTCTTTTAAACACTGCCTGGCCCGTTATCTGTAGCCTCTTATTGGCTAGCTCTTACATATTGATCTAACCCATTTCTAGTATCCCTGTAACACCACAAGGTGCGCTTACCAGGGAGGATCTTAACCTGGGTCTGGCTGGAGTGGGAGCATCATGGCGACTCCTCACTCAGCTCTTTCTCCCAGAATCCTGTTCTGTTTACTCCACCCACCTAAGGGTTGGCCTATCAAGGGGCCTAGGCAGTTTCTTTATTAATAAGAAATCACTCCCATATCACTAGGTGAGTTCTCAGGGTTTCTTATATACCAAATCCTAATATCTGCATAGTAAAGTTACTTTAATTTCTTCCTTTCATAATTTTATTTCTTTATTTACGTCTCTTTCCAGACTACTTTAGCTAAATCTTCAAGTACTATATTAAATAATAGTAGAGAAAATAATCACCCCTTTCATATTCCTAATTTTAGCTGAAATACTTTCAGGGTTTTCTCTGTTTAGTATAATATTCACTGTAGGTTCATTACCTATAGCCTGTACTCGCTGGATTATGGTCAAATTCTCAGTGGTCAGCTCCTTAATGAAAACAGAGTCCTTTGAACCCAGTCAACAGTTGTGGAGAGCTACACTTCAGCATCCTTATCATAATTTTTAAGAGTTCTATTTTATGACTTTCTGACTAAGCTATTACTTTTTTGAGGGGTGGGGTGGGGATAAGGGTTGTCATTTAGGCTTTCTATGTCTTATTTCTCAACTGCGAGTCTGCAGTCACCAATACCATGGCAAAAGAGGATTCCTGGCCTTTACTATCAGCAAGAGCATGGATTATGGATTTATACATGGTTTCCAGTATCACCAAGTGCCACTGACCTCAGCATGGTCTCTAGTAGTGATAAAGACCATGAACACCATCATAGCTCTCGACAGTAGCACAGAACAAGAACATCAACATGGCCTCAGATGGCCCAATCAGCTTTACATGCAAATATTCATTGCAACAAGTCATTGGAAAGGTTCTGTGTGAGCTCCTGGCTGCTACATACTCCCCTGCCCTCAATATCTGTTGCCCTGAGGCTTTCTGGTCTTGACCTTTGTGCTTGTAGGCTACTGTTCTTTACTTAAGGTCTCCCAGCAAGGCAAGTAGCATGGGCTGCAGCCACAGTGACTCCATGCTATGTACCAGCCAGTGGACCTAGGACCAGCCTTATTCAGTTAGGACATGTTTCCGTGGGAGCCCCAGGCCCCTGCACACTATCCTGTCTTCAGTGTTGCTCTCACCACAGCTCACCTGGCATGACTGCTGTACTTGTAGGATGTGGGCAGCTATCCTGCCCTTTCTGTCTCCCAGCAGGACAAGCAGCACTGGTCACAGTACAGTGACTTGATGCTAGAGGTTGGCTGGCAGAAGCAGGATCAGCCCTATTCAGTATTGACCTGTTTCTGTGGGAGCTCCAGGACAATGCTCAATACCTGTTGTTGGCGCTGGCAGCCCATGGCTCACTGGGCATGATCTTTGTGCTCACAACATGCTAACTGAGACACAGCAGTGAAGGGATTTACTGTGTGTGACTCTGTTCTGCCATCTTTCTTTCTCATTTCTTGGATTCAGTCTTTAAAAGCATCATCCCGTAAGACTTGGCTTTTTTCTTAGCTGTTTAGAGCTACTGAGGACACTTTGGACTCCTTTTCTGCACCCATGTTGCCCTTTGGAAATTCCATTTGTCCCTCAGACTCCTTGGAGTTCCACAATGGGTGCTGGCAGCTGTGGTCACCTTTATTTTCTCCCTCTCTAATTTTTTTTTGGCAGGCATCTGTAGGTCTAAGCTTTATTTTCAGTTTATTTTAGGTTTTGATATGTTATATTTTCAGTTTCATTCAATGATAAGACTACTTTTCTTCTTGATTTCTCTAATGAATTATCAGTTAAATAGTGTGCTGTTTAATTTTATGAGTTTCTGTCTTTTCTATGGGTTTCCAATCTGTTGCTGTTGTTTTACCTAGTTGTTTTTGTTTCTTGATTTTTATATTTATTAGGCCTTACTTTGTGCTATGCTATATGACCTACTTCAGGGAAAATTCTATATATTGCTTATGGTGTTTATTCTCAACATTTGCATGAGATATTCTATAAATGTCTGCTCAGTTGTTTGATCTATGATGCCTCTTAGTTCATGTTTCTCTATAGATAAGGTGAACAATGTGTTGGTGAGAACTGAATATTAAAGTTGCTGGTATTAATCTGTGTCTTTACATCCAGTGTTTGTTTTATGAAATTGTGTGAGTTCATTGCATATTCATTTAGAATTGAAATAACCTTTTGCTGGATTGTTTCTTTAGTCAGTATGAACTTACTTTATCACTAATTTTTATTTTGTCACATATGAACAGTGACCCTTGTTTGCTTTATTGTTATTTTATTTTTACCTGAGGTCTTCGATGTTGAGTTACATGTTTTGGAGATAGCAAATAGATGGAGCCTCATGTTTAACAAAATTCTTGTGGCCTTATGGATGTGTCCATCTTTTCCTTTACTATGAAAGAGTTCTTCAAGTATCATTTGTAGGACTTCTTTAGTGGCCATGGATTCTTCTAGTTTCTATTTATTATGGAATGTATATTTTTTAAATCTTCAATTGTTACAGGTTGCTTTGTTGAATATAGTAATATAAGTTCGTGTATTTTGTCTTTCAGAGTGTTAAGCTCACCTGTTATTCTTATGTGTCATCTTTTTTTTATTTATTTATTAAGCATACAATGTACTGCTGGCAAGGAAGGCACCAGGTCTCATTACAGATGGTTGTGAGCCACCATGTGGTTGCTGGGAATCGAACTCAGGACCTCTGGAAGAGCAGCCAGTGCTCTTACCCTCTGAGCCATCTCTCCAGCCCATGTGTGATCTTTTTATTGTGCCCTCAAATCCCATGTTCTGTTTCTACCTTATTCATTATTTGTGTAATTGTCTGAATGTTCCATTTCTTCTACATTGTCTTCAATCTGTGACAGCATCTCTTCCCTCAGTCCACTCTGTGAACCTTTCCACAGGAATTTCATTGGACTCATTAAACTTGACATTTCCATTTCAGCTTTTTTTTTAATAAGTTTGCTTTTTCCCCATGAAATTTACTTTTATATACTTCCATATTGACTTCCTTATCTCATGCTTGTGTTCTCCTTGTGTGCTTTAATGTGTTTGTGTCCTATTAGATTTCTTTTGAACATACTTATAATCATTCTTTTGGACTCTTTATCTAGGATTTTATCAAACTCACCCTCACTGGACAGCATTACTGTGTGAGGAGTAATAATCCTAAAAATTCTTTGAATATTCATGTACTTATTTTTTTCTTTGTATCCATGCATTTGAGAAAAGGCTGTTGGTAAGCTAAAAGAAATCAACCTTATTCTTTGAGTGGCTGTGTCTGTAGTGTTCTTGTGGGAATGATTTGTAGTATACCTGATGTATTGTTTCTCTTCCTTGGGCTGAGAATCTGTCTCAGTTACTCTGTCCTCAACCCACATGCTTGTGGCACCAGGATTCATACCCAGTACTCCCTTGTGTAAAAATACAACAAAAGTCAATTAAGGAGAAATTGTCCCTTCAACTGAACCATTTTACGAAGGAAAGGAAAAGCTGTAGTAGAGTGTCCACTAGATATTAGTTCCGGGTATATGTGGGAAAGAAGAAAAGCAGAGTAAGACAAGTGGTTAGTATGGGGTAATAGAAAAAACACAGGGCGTAAACTACAGAAAGGACAGTGGAGGAAATGAGCATCTCAGGATGGAGGTATAATGAGAGGAGAAAGAGGGGAAGGGTTTTGACAACCTCAACCATCCCAGCTCTCAGGAATGTAAGGTAGAGGGACTCCTTTCCTCTCAAACCAGAGAAACTTTATCTTTTGGGAAAGCCTATCAAAAGGGATTCAAAAGAAAAAAAAGAAAGAAAAAGGAAGGAAGGAAGGAAGGAAGGAAGGAAGGAAGGAAGGAAGGAAGGAAGGAAGGAAGGAAAAAAGCCAAATAGGAAAAAATAAAAGGAACAGAAACAGTGAAGAGCACAGGTGGCCCTCTAAATAGACACCAGATATTAAATATATTAAATAAAGGAGAAATGGGAAAGGACGAGCCAGGTCTAAGACCTCAGAGTCAATACAGTTAGTTATACTCCTGGCTGCTGGATCTGGTTTTGACTCTTCTGCTTCCCATGGTGTCAGCTGTACCTTGTGTCTTCTTTTACAGGTTGTAGCAGAGATGTCATATACACATTGATGTGTGTGTGTGTGTGTGAGAGAGAGAGGGGGGGAGGGAGGGAGGGAGGGAGAGAGAGAGAAAGAGAGAGATTGTATTGGTTGAAATGATGGTCACAGCTCTGGATGGTGTTTTACATGATTCTGTTAGCGAGAGATCCTACACAAGTCAGGTTGTAAATGCTGGTTCCAGCCCTGGGCCTTCTCAGTGTCTAGTACCTGCTTTGACTCTGGCTTCAGTTGGATTTCTACCTTGGTCTGTTTCTCCCCTGCTCTTCAGAAGTGTCCTGCCGGCCAGGTTCTAGTGTGGAGTCCTCTTGTGTTCGCTTTTGTTCCCACAGTGTGCTACACAAGGAAGGTCTAGGGTGGCCAAGCAACTGATTTAACATAACACGAGTCTTTTAAAGACTGGAATCTCACAGGGCCAGCAAGATGACTCAGTGGGTAAAGGCACTTGCCACCAAGCTAGATGACTTGAGTTTGGTCTTTAGAACCTGCTTCATGGAAGGAGAGAATCAGTTCCCATAAATTGTCAACTCATGGTTTATGAAACTCCCGAAGCAATAAATGTTATAAATTAAATTAAATTTGAAACTGGCATTTTCCCACTATTCTGGTTGAGTGAAAAGAACGGGCTTTCTACACACCCTCTCCTGCTTATGCTCTTGCTGTGTGCAAGCCTTTTATCCCTCTCTCTTTTCCATCATCTAAAATGTGTGCCATTGGAAGTACAGAGCAGTTTTTCTGACATCTTCTGTCTTAAGCCCTGGCTTGGTCACCATCAGCTGTTGTCCTCTCTATCCCTGGGAGGAAAGAACGCCACAAACCAGCTAATCACTGCAAGGTGGACTTTGAACTTCTATCCTGTTCTGCTTAGTAAAAGTAGCCACTTCCCCTTGCTACGGAAACTAGAGATCTTTGGATAAATGCCAATAACTTTCTCCAGTGTATTCCCTTGACATTCTACCCAACTGTATTTCTATATTATCTGCCTTCTTACAAGTCTTCTATATTTTATACAATTTCCAATTCTGAACTTTAATCAACTGAAATGTATCCCACTACTGATTATTACAATTTTAAGAAGTTTGACCTATCTTTGCTTTTATATTTCTTCAACTCCAGACATTTCTTACAGATGATATAAAAAACTTACCAGCTTTTTTCTAATGTTTGTTTCTGTATCTTCCCTCAATATGACATGAATGTATTACTGCTGATTCTATCTTTGGCAAGACAGTATAGTATCACTGACCTTGTACTTATCTTAAATTATAAATAGACTTGAGGCCTATGGCCAGCAAACTAAACACCATCATTCAATGTGGGCTTTAAACCCAGGTTCAATTCTTCTTCCTATGGAAGTGTGATTCAAGGACATGTGGAAGACAAAGGATGTAAATATAGATTGCGTTTTTCTATTGCTGTGTAATAGGATGAATATTTGTGCCAAGCTCCAGCTCCAGTGTGGAGAAAATACTTTTATTGATTTTAATAAATTAACATAATACGACATTATATTAGGAAGCCTTTAGAATTTGATTTTAAGCCCATGAAAATATGTGGAAATGCTTAGAAAATTAATTGGAAATATCTGAAAAATAATTTGCTTTGACTAGAAACACATCCAAATACATAAGTGTGGAGGCAAAAGCTGTTCTTGAAGACATTTCTTGGTTCCATCCTTGCTTGTGGTCTTGATTGCAAAAGCACTGGAAAATTAGCTTTATCTGGTGCTCTGGGAAGTGTTAGCCCCAATCTGCTTGACTAGGGTGAGGGGGTCACTGCTCTCCTTGGGAGTTCCTAATGGTACTTCATCTCCTCTCTATCAACAGCAGTGGAAACCATGGCATGGACCTCGCCCACGTGCTTCTGCACAAGTTTGGAGAAAAGGATCCTCTCTGTGCTGATGGTCAGCTGTAAGTATCTGGTATCCTCTGCACAGCAGAGATCCCAACACCCGAATCACAGGAGACTGGAGTGCTGCTTCCCTTCAGGATGGGTTAGTCCATGTTCCAACTTAGGCTACATGGAGTGAAAGTCAGCTTGATAGGCAGTACACCAATGAATGGGTCTTTCTAATGGGTCTCATTGTATGGAATGGCCAGAAATAAACTGCCTAATTATCCCTTTCTAACCTTCATAGACATTTGCTCTGTAAGACTATAAAAGATAGCAGTGTCATGTGACATGAGAAAATTCATGGCTTAAAGGACTTGCATAGCAATTAAACATGAATTATGTGTTAACTATTATTTTCTTTGTAGAGAAAGCTTATACATATTAAGGTATCGTTTTTAAAGTTAAAGGTAACACATGCACACATAGAAATTCCGAACATGTGGTGGTTTTCTTTTTGTGTCTGGCTTATTTCATTGTACACAAGTGGTTCTACTAACATTGCTACACGATTTAATTCTTTATGGCTGGATAATATTCCACCGTGTGGACATGCCACACATTTCATGATTCATTTAGTAGGGTGATACAAATCAGGAACTGCAAACACAACAGCTTTTCTGTAGTAATCAAAATGAAAGAGTAGTCACTGCCCTTACCCACAGCTCTGCCATGACCTTTGTGTCACTGCAGACATGCCATTTAAGCTTAGAAGGTTTGGTTTCCTACTATAGTAGGAATCTTCATCTAGCTTACCTATTTTGGGTAAATTGAATAATAACAGGCTTGCTGGGAATGTATGTCAAGGTACCTGGCAATGTATACAAGTTCAGATATTAGTTGTTATTATTATTATTATTATTATTGTTATTATTATTATATTATTGTTATTTCACTTCTGATTTGGCATCTCAAATATCCCAGGCTGACCTCAAACTTAACATGTAGCTGAGTCTGACTTTGACCTTCTGAGCCTCCTCTGTGCTGGGATCAAAGGTGTGTGCCTCCATGCTTGGAAGGGTGTTACCATGAATGACATTAAAATTCACAGCTTCCAGAGTGCTTTTGCTTCTTCTGGTCTATTTAAATCCCACCCAAACCCTGAGATATATGGGAGACAGCTTCTTCTCTTACATGAAGAAACTGAACTTTAGAAAAAGTTTATAATTGTCCAAGGCAGTAAGTGGGAAGAGTTCCATCTGCAATTACCCCAACACCTTGAACAATCTCTGCATCCATCTTCCTTATTGCATCCTCTGGATTGTAGTGTTGCTATTTTACGTTTATGGATAAATGGTCACCTGTCTTTTTTCTTAATTTGCTTATTGAGATTGTCATATAATTACAATATTTATTCCTTCCATTTCCTCCCTTCATGCCCTCCCCTCTGTTCCTCCTTCTTCCCTTTCAAATTTATAGCCTCTGCTTTCATGAATTGTCATTGTGTGTGTGTGTATAATTATTATGTTCTCAGTGTTGTGAGATATTTGTTTATGCCTTGTAAAGATATAGCACTGTGATTGGTTTAATAAAAATCTAAATGGTTAATAGCTAGGCAGGAAGGAGGTATAGCAAGGACTCTGGACAGAGAGAGCTGGGGGAGGGAAAAGGTAGAGTCTTCAGCCAGATGCAGAGGAAGCAGGATAGGCAGTACAGAATAAGGGAAAATTAGGCACATAAAAGAATGTAGATTAAAAGGTATGGGTGAATATAAATTGTAAGAACTAGTTAGGAATAAACCTAAGCTAAGGCTAAGCTTTTATAATTAATAATGAGTCTCCGTGTTGTTTTTTGTGAGCTGGCAGTCCAAAGAAAAATCCTTCTACATAATCAATCTATACAGTGTTACTCGTATGTATGTTTTCAGGGCTGACCATTTGGCATTGGATAACCAACTGATGCATTCTTCCCTGGGAAAGGCTTTCTCCCACTCCCAGCATTCCTTAGTTGTGTGTAGTTTTTGGAGTAGGGTTGAGGCTTTGTGGACTTTCCCCTGTCTGCTTTGGTTTGTCATTGTTCAGCTCATGTTTGGGTAGACATGGTTGGTGAGACTTAATGAGGTAAAACATATATCTGTGTTTAAAATATGGGATCAGTATTTACAAATGTTCATGTTGCATGTAAGTGATAATCTCAAGCCAATTAGCGGTAGCTAATTAAGGACATCACCTTCTTCATAGAGCCTTTCAAGCCCATGAAATTAGAACTGTGACTGAGGTTTTGCATTTTTAATTTTTTAAAAATTTATCTATTTTTTATTTAATGTGCATTGGTGTTTTGCCTATATGTATGTCTATGTACAGGTATCAGATCCCCTGCTACTAGAGTTACAGACAGTTGTGAATGCCATGTGGATGCTAGGAATTGAATCCACATCTTTTCGAAGAGCAGCCAGTGTTCTTAACCACTGAACCATCCCTCCAACCCCCAATTTTGCATGTTTAAATTCTCAATTTCTATTGTTAGTTTTTTTTGACAATTTCATACATTTACAAAATACACTCTTTTCTCTATTCTCATCCCATACCCTCCCTCCCCAGCTGACCCTTCTCCATGCCTGTCTCTTTCCAAGATTTGTGACTTTTGGTTTTGACCCATTTAGCTTAGCCAGGGCTATCAGTGTAACCTCTGGATTGGACCTTTATGTAGAAAACTGGTAAGAGTTACCATTAAGTATGTGACTGAAAACAATGAGTCCCCTTCCTTCAACTTATTAATAGAAAACAGCTCAACAGTGAGGAGTAGGGCTACCACATTTTACACACACACACACACACACACACACACACAATATATATATATATATATATATATATATATATATATATATACACACACATACATGCATATATATTTGCAATCACTTATTAAGCAGCAGCTAGTAGAGTCTATGTTATGGAAGCAGACACTCTATTAGTGATTGTTAGATCCTGGGAAGGGTTGTCACAGGAAGAATGGAGAGAGCTTAGGTATGTGGTTAGGTGACAAACATAATTTCTAATGATATGGTTGACAACTAGTCAAAACAGTTTCTAAGACATTTTTATTCTTCCCAATTCAAAGAAACGATAAATATTTCTGATGATGGTTAAGACTCCCAGTTTGGTCTCTACACATTATGCATATGTATTACAGTATCACACGTTAGGCTGGGGAGGCAGCTCAGTGGGTAAGAGTACTTGTGCAAGCATGAGGACATGAACACCTCCCGGGACCCATGTGGGAAAAAAGAGCTATGCATGAGTGTGTATGCCTGCAACTCTAGTATTTAGGAGTAAAGAAGATAGGTATTCAAACTTCATTGGCCAGTCAAAATACAAAACAGCAAACATTGAGTTATCAGCTCAAGGAGAGACCATGTCTCAAGAGAATATAGAGCCAAAGAAGAATATAGCCCATGCCCTCCTCTGACCTCTGTGTGATTATACAAGGGTCCGTGCATACTTGCACACTCACATACATTCAACACATATGTAAGAACAGAAGCACTCACACACTATTTCACTGCACATCATAGGTATATGCCCATTGAAATTTAAAGATGAAATGCCATCCTGTCAATATGTGCTGGTTGCTTTGAAGAAGGCTTTTCTGGGCTCTGCTAGTCACACTGACAGGGATGACTGGCCTCTGGACCCTACTAAGGCCTGCCTTGCTTCATAAGTGATATCCTTGCTTTATTTCCCCTAACTGTTATTGCTGGAGGATCTACTGAGAATCAAGTATTACTAGAGGGACCAAGATTATTGCAAAGAATCAATTCTAAGACATTTGTAATTACAAATTGAGCAAACGAGGCTAGAGTTAAAAGCCATGATAGTGTCCTGGATGTTACATGGCTGTCTTTCCAGTGATAAGTGTAGAGACCCAGACAATGACATTAGGAATATTTCTCCTAGTTTACAATGACGTATTTTGCCAATTAGTCATGTTGGTAATTAGCTGAGACTAGATAACCATTAATGGCCTCAGTGTGGAAGAATGAAGAGAAAATTAATTATGTTGTTTCACTTGACTTCTCTCTTGAAACACAAAGTGATTTATTCTGTGATGGGTTCGGTGGCAGTGTTTTCATTTTCTCTTCTGTAATAAAACACACAGGATGTAAAATACACATACCTCCGAGGAGCAGAAATGAGAGCACATCTATGGCCTAATGCTGCATCAAGGAAAGAATGATTAGCAGAAAAATAGAGCAGTTTTTATCTAGTCTCTCAAAAAGAAAACACCCAGCTTAAATCAATGGTTTATGAGTGGCAGAACATAGTCACAAGCTCACCTTATTTTTAGCTTGATGCCAGTGCCCCACCCACTCTCTACCTCCCTCCCCTAATGTAGAGCTGGTGCTCGGAGCTAGCAGGCTGGTTTGGGGGTAAGAGTAGTCCCTGAGGCCTGGCACCACTTCCGGCCAAGCTCATCTGTGAAGATGAAGGTGAGGATCAAGGGTAGAAAGCATTTGAGGTATCTAGGTGCAGGCGAAGAACACACCTGGACACCAGACCTCAGTCAGATCTCAGCCTCACTGACTATATGACCTGGACAGCTTACTCAACCTTTGTCTGCCTCAGTTGACATCAATGTCCTTGCCCTTCTACAGAAATAACCTTTACTCCAAATAATGAGGTGATCCCCGTGGAGCTTCCTTTCTCTTTAAACAAGTGCATGTCTCAGAATGCTGTTTTTGAGGAGGAAGGTTCTTATGGCACCTGTCCCTATTTTTGAGATTTAAGATGTTTACTATGCTATTAAAAACTCCAGGCATCCATATAGTGCAGTGACCTGTTCTACCCAAATGTTAGAAACCTCCGGACCATGTTCAAAGCCCGTTGACTCAGAAACGGTGTCATTGTGATTGTGTTCTACAAAACACATTAGGGATGTTCTCTGAGAACTCAAAGTATGTTTAAATTTCTATTATCTTGAAAGGAATTTACAAAGGCATGTGTGTCTGATGCCTAACAGGCAATTTCGTCTGCCTGACTCCCTTATGAATGCTCACAGAGATTTTCAGAAAATCGTTGGATACAAAAATTGTTGGAGGCTGAGATGCTCAAAACAAAAATCTGTTAAAAGATTGTCTTGGATTAGCATTCAAATCTCAGGGTTTTTTTCTCTCTATCAAAGGAAGCTCAGAAATAAGAGAAGATTAAGAAGGAGCAATGTGGACTTTAGAAACAATTCATTAAACTATACAAGTTGTATTACTCCCCTTTCCGTGGCTATAGTGTAATCCTACCGAACTAAAGACCATGACCTATTTTGTGTGTGTGTGCTGAATTAAGCAAGCTTTATCTTCTGTCTGACAGGGTTTTTTTTTCCCTAAAGGGGGATTTGAAAGAATAGTCCCAAATGGCTTTTTTTGTATAGGCCTCAAACTGCAAGAATAGAGGTTTCCAAGGGTGTTTGGTATATTAACTTGTCAGACAGTCTCAAAATTATTTGGAAGAATATCTTTATCAGGGTGGAGTATAGTATATGGGGCATGTCAAATTTCAAAAACATGGGTTAAGACATAGTCATACTTAAATTTTACAGAAAACAGGAATGAACTTATTCTGACATGATGGCTTATAATCTTAAGATTGAGTCATATTGGTCAGTCTATAGCAAAATACTTGAGGATGGACATTGTTTTTAGAAAAATAGGTTTACTCAGTTCAGAGTTTTGTCATGGCAGAAGAACATGGTATGAGCACCCGTGTGGCTCTGGTGAGCAGCCTGAGGATTAATTTGACATTGGCGGGCTGCATGTGAAAGAGACACGTGGCAAAGGAGATAGTCAGGGATGCAGTGCTCTCGGCTTACAGCCTGCACCCTCCCAGGCTGCTTCCCATGGGAGCAATATGAGTCCATGCCAAGGCTTCCTGGCCCTCCATGACTGATGACCTTACACTAGGACTTCCTTCCCAACACCACTGCTCTGAGAAGAGACTTTGTCACACATGGCTTCTGCAGATGAGGCCACATCACACCACAGCCCTCAATACCTGTCGTGGTAAGCAACTGCAGCAAAAGGACCACCTATTGGGTGGGAAAGGCAAAGAGTCAGGTTTTTTTTTTTTTTTTTAAGCACAAGCATTTAGATTATAGGCATCTGGTTAAAAAAAAATGCAACTTCCTTAGGCATTGTTTTCATGTTAACCTAGGAATCCCAAACTGGAATCTCCGTGAGCTAATTATAAAATAAAAATAATAATAAAGAAGCCCATAATCACTTTTAGTATTTAGGAAATTGTATTTGCCAGCCTGGTTAAAAGAATTGACAAGCGTCCTTCCATTGGGTTGGCTGTTCCAACAAGGCGTCATCAGCCTTTCTGCCTTCCATTGGAGCAATACACCTGTACAGAGAGCCTGGGCTTGGGGTTCAGCTTGGCAGGCCAGCCCTTCTGCTGTGTGACCCCCCCCAGCTAATGGTGCAAGCTCTTAAAGTTGCTGCCCTGGCCTTGAGGTTCTGAAAAGTAGGGTGAGGAGAGGATATAGTAAAAAGTCTAGCTGGCACCTGTGGGTGAATAAATGGTAATTTCACCTTCTCTCTCAGTATTTGAGTAGTTCAGACCATCTATAGGGAAGTAAAATTTGACTTAAAATTATTGTAAAAAAAATCTTAATATCTGGGTAAAAATCTACAGAGAAAAAGAACATGAAAGCATTTCTACAGCCAGCTAGATGGCTCAGTAGATAAAAGTGCTTGCGGCCAAGCTGAAAGGCTTGAGCTTGATCCCCTGAGACCCACATGGTGGAAGGCAAGCGCAAACTCCCACAGTGGTTCTCTGCCTTTCACACATGCATTATAGCACACACACACACACACACACACACACACCATTCTAAGAGTTGTTTACTCATTGCTATTCGCTAGCTATCGCAATCTGTCTGTCTGTGGTAATTTAATTGTAGCTTTTCTACAAATGATTAAGTTACTATGATATGCCAGAAATGAATGAACAGGTAAATTTAATGCAATTAATAAGCAATTACTAGTTGATTCTTGGTATCTGGCTATGATCTGAGAGTTTTGCAGACCGCCAACAGCCGTAGCTCTGGGAAGTCACAGAGCCCCAGAGCATGCTCAGTGTGAGCAGCCAGCTAATCCCCATGTCACATCACGGAATCCTGGCATGGTCACAAAACATTGTCATCAGATTAGGTGCTCACACTGTGAAAACAAATGACAGAGTCCGGCCTTAGCAGCAAGGAGGGGTCGTCTTGTGAACTGTGTTCTACCTGGTGGAACTTGCTTTCATCAAAAGGTCTTTTTAATTCTCTCTTCTGTTCTTTAGGGAAAATTCTTCAAGCTGGCATAAGGACCCTTTTTCTGGCCCAGAATTCCAGAAGTCATGCGGCTGCCTGGTATGTATGTGAAGCACCCTTCATTGTTTGAAGTATAAAGCTCAAATTAAAAAAGATGAGTTGCTTCTACCTGCCTTACCCTCTTTTTTTTTTGCTTAAGTATTTTAATGTCTATATTTACATACGAGGCTATTTATAGGAGAATTTTCATCCCTTACAGCGAACATGATTCCATTTTACAGACTCGGCTGCCTGCTCATTCCCTGCTCACACCTGTAACTCTCCCACCAACTCTGCCGCCTGCTCATTTCCTGTTCACACCTGTAACTCTCCCACCAACTCTGCCACCTGTTCATTCCCTGCTCAGTTCTCTTAATCATTATGATCCCCAATGGGATACATGAGCAGCTGAATCCTCTTCAGTTAGAAATGAGAAACTAGACTTCTCCTGTGGAAGAAATCTCCTTACATCTCATGACAAGTTGACCTCAAGACTTTCTTCATACTTTTATAGAAGTTCTGAGAACTAGATATTACAATCTAATACACTACTTAGAATTTCTAAGATGGTGGATGTACACAAAATATATGGAAGGAGATATTCTGTTTTTGAGGCAAAGGCCATAGCTACCTTGTCTACAAAGGAAAACAAACTAAAATTTATTTGGAAGATTGGTTGAAGTTCATCTCAGAGGCAATATCAGAAGGTAATTAATGAAAGGCATGCATCTGTTAGCTACAAGCAGCCATCAAATGTGTCAATCTGAATTTGTCTTTTAAAAGTCTAAGGGTGCAGTTTAGCTGAGAAAGTGAGAGCTTAGCACACATGAAGCCTTTAGGTTTGATGTTAGGATTGCATACAGCAGGCAAGGTGATCCTGCCTGCGATACCAGGACTCTGGAGGAACACAAAGAGATATTCACTGGTCATCCACAAAGGAATGACCACATGGAGAACACATTCATGAGCTTTTTTACTTAATGGCCCATGGGCTCCACTCTCTCCAGCAGCTTGGTTGGCTTCTAAAGGGTTTCACCTGTTTTCTTCTCATAGACAAAGTTCAGGAAAGAGAGAAAGACAATGCATCTGCGCATTGGGGACTCTGAGGACTGGAGGTCTTAAGGGTAGTGCACATTTTCACGTTTCCATTGTGGTCAGAGAACTCACTTGCATGCCTTGCTTCTTTGCACTGTTCAAAAGTCTTTTTATTTTTTTTTATTTTTCTTCATCTCAGTTCTTCCATTTTATCATGAAATCTTTAACGTTGTGCTCTAAGCTCTGATTCTTGAGTCTGGATTTAGTCTTTTTTTTTTTTCTTCCAGTAATGGCTTTTCTTACCACAAACCTAAAGTCTATTAGGATTAGATAGGGTGTCAAGGGTATAGGGAAAATGAATAACTATCAGAATGGTATTATGGCCTCCAATTCCATCCAACTTACATGAAACATAAGAGTTCAGTAACATGTATATAAGAAAAGAAAGATGCCAAATGAGAGCGCTATCTATGTATGGGTAAACATGCTTTAGGAATGGTAGCTAAAACAGCATTGCTATTTTTTTTTTAAAGTAATCGTTACAGAAGACTTCAGCTTAAACAGGCAACAGCCTGAGAATTTACAATAATGCTTTGACTAAAGAATCCCCTTCTTAATCTCTCCCTTCCCCCCTCCCCTCGCTGCTGGTTTCTGCTGTTTTGGCTTTTCCTTCTTCTTTTATTGATTGTGTGGTGGTGGTGGTGGTGGTGGTGTGTGTGTGTGTGTGTGTCCCCTCTGTGTCCTCTGTAATACACTTTAAGAAATACCAGTCTATACATTAGATATTAAAGGACCTCATGAGAGGGAATTGAGGTATGTATCATAAATGTTCCAAGGAATTGCTCCTCAGGGTTACCTCTAAGGTGACATGGGAAGTCATGCAAAGGTCAGATATACATCCAAAGTTAGTTCTCTACTTAACAGTGTTTGACAGAAGGCAAATATTTACTCCCTGTAAGTTCTGCCATCCAGAAGCCTTGGGTCACATTGATGTCCTCATATACATATTTACTGCATCTTGGCTCTTTCCAAGTCCAGAAACATAAGGTTAGTTCCAGTTGTTATCTGGAAGTGACACCACTACGAAATCTCCAGAGGTAATGGGAATCTTGTAGGTCCTGAAGAATGGACGGGAAGTTTTCTTTCTGAGCACAGGTGAATAACGGCTGCAGTAAGGACAGCAGCACACTACTACCATCAGGGATGAATGCGGCCTTGTTTAAAATCCAGAAGAAGACTACATTCTTCAGGCTGATGCCACACATTGCCATATGCTGGGTAGCTGAAAGAAGTAACTTTATCCTCACAAGTCCTAGAGCCGAATCTGAAATCAGTGGTGTGGTCTGAAATCACGAGACGAAAAGCTCAACTATAGGGCAGGCTGTAGGCGAGAATCCGTGTGTCCTACTTCTGATAGCATCAGTGGACTTCTGGCATTTGTTGGATTGTGGCTACACATCTCCAGTGTATGACAATGTGGTGCCCTCTCTTCTGCACCTATTTCCATCCTGTAGAGATGCAGATGATGCTAATGGGGCCCACTCTGACCATCCAGAGTGACTCCTCCAGTGGAGACCTATAACAGTGATGGTCTTCATACCCATTTCCACATATGGAGACACTGATAGATTCCAGAAACAAGAACATGGTATTTAGGGAATCATCATTAGACTTACTACAGGGATATAGCTCAGGTGATGGAGGAGGGTCATCTTTCTATCTGTTGATTTCATTGGTTAAGTAATAAAGAAACTGCTTGGCCTCTGATAGGGTAGAATTTAGATAGGCGGAGTAAACAGAATAGAATGCTGGGAGAAAGAAGCTGAGTCTGGGAGTCGCCATGATTCTCCCACTCCAGACAGACGCAGGTTAAAATCTTCCCTGGTAAGCCACCTCGTGGGCTACACAGATTATTAGAAATGGGTTAGATTAATATGTAAGAGCTAGTCAATAAGAGGCTGGAACTAATGGGCCAAGCAGTATTTAAAAGAATACAGTTTCTGTGTAATTATTTCGGGGCATAAGCTAGCCATGTGGGCGGCCGGGTGCCGGGGACACAGCCTCGCTGCTTGTACTACAACAGAGTGGCACTACTACAACACTCAGGGGTAGAACATTTGACTGTAGAAGGTATATTTGTAGATAATGAAACACAAGAGTTAAAAAAAGAGGCTAAATACCTTTTCTAGGGGGCTTGAATTCCTTATAAAATTTTGACTTCTTAGCCAGGGACTGATCAAAATACAGATTGTATTTTAGAAAGATACATATTGATTCACAGTCATAAGGAGGACTAGAGAGAAACACCAGAGACAGGGAAACTATAAAGGTTCTCATTTGACTCTGTGAGTAAGCTATTTGAATGTGGTTGAATTATTTATCCATCTATTTTAAATGCTAAGTGGACATCTTATGCATTTGTAATGGTCAGCGTGCTCATTAAGGAGGTTGTGGAAGGCAAGCTACTCCTGAAGGAATAAGCGTGTTAATTATCTTTGCTGAGTCATTGCACAGTAAACTTGATCTTCAGGTTTCTGTGTTGAGAAGGACCAGCATGCACTCAGCAGTTTTCAAGTATTTAATGTATTACAAGTATTTGATCTAGAGTGAGCATGTGCACTGTGTCTGTGGACTTATCCCGTCTGTTTAACTGACGGTTTGGTACTGTGACCAAAAGCTCTCTAATGTCCCTACCCTTTCCACTGTTTCTAACAGCGAATGTTTCACTCTCTGTTTCCTTGGTTTGAGTTTTTAAACTTCACATGGTAAGAATTTGGTTAAGCCCTAACTTCTGGCAATTAATGTTCTTGCTATCTAACCCATGCCTTTCTGAAGGTCATACTTCAAGCTTGCTCGACCCTCTTAGCTAGCATAGTTCTTGCTCGTGCAGCGGAACTGAGCAACAAACTCATATGTTAAATCAGGGTGCTTTGATTCCAGTTTTGAGGAAAAGCAAGCTCACAAAGCTGGAATAAAAAAAATTCAGAGATGGTTTTTCTATTTTTGCATATTATATCCTCCAAACCTGCTCTCCCACAGAAGTAGAAGCAGAGCCCATTTAGTCTGAACTCCGTAGCAGGATGCCAGCCCTATGGTGACCATTGGGTTGACCACTCCCTCCTTCCTCATTTGATGGCCATTTCATCATGTAGACTTGAGTGAAGCCCCAGCGGGCTGTTTGAGTCTGGCCTCTAACCCATATAAAAGAAGCACAGGTCTTTGAATTCTCCTGCTTATCTTTCTTTTCCTAGTTGCCTCTGACTTGTGCAGCTTCTTCAAATGAAAGACCATGCTAGCGAAAACATCTTCCCTTTATAGTTCCTACAGAGCTGCCAAAACTTACAAGTGAAAAAGGATTTGAAGTTCTTAGATATAATTGGCGGCACAGGTCACAGTGGAATTCTGGCAACTCTCAACTGCAGGAGGCTCTTAAAGAGATTCCAGAAACCAGAATATATAAAGGCTGAAGAAAATTTTATTAAAAATTAAAAGCTCGGAAAAGCCACATTTAGTTTAAAATAATGTCAGTAAGCTGATCGTGGGCTCTGAACAAGTTTCTATTTTATGTCTTTGAAAACAATTACAGAAGTGTCCAAATAAAAGTGCTGGGGCTCCGTATCTGACCAACTGCCTGGGACACACACTACTCAACCTCTCGGGCTATGATGTAGAAGAGTACTTGCTGGTGCCATCTGCGAAACCAAGGTCTGTACAGAATTGTTGCTGGATCTTTACTATTGTTTTCTAATTACAGTTGTCCCTCCACAGGCGCAGGTTCTGGTTCCAGGAACCTAGAGGGTGTCCAAATCCACAAAAGCTTGAGTTCCGTATACAAAATGATGATACAGTACTACTTTAGAACTCCACCCATATTCTTACTTTCTGTAGTCGTATCTTGATTTATGATACTGGACACAGTACAAATGCTATGTGAAATTAATGATGAATAAAAAGTTTGGAGATGTTGAAAGTAACCACAGTTACGTTCTGGAATATTTTCCACCTGTTGTTGGTTAAATCCACAGATGTGTGGAACCCATGGCCTTTTAGAGTCAATTGCGCTTTGGAAAAACCCATTGTTCCTTATGTTCATGTACTTTAAAGCTCAAACGTCTGAGACATACCTTGGTGTTCATATGAATTCCAAAGCCTCATATGAATTAAAGCTGCAGGCCTTAATCAGAGTCTTCCCTGCTGCCTTTCAGGCTTTGAAGCATTGGTGGATATCATATCCATTGAGATCTCATCAGTGACAGTGGAAGGGGAGCCGGGGCAGTTATGTGACTTCAGGGAATAGAGTAGAAAAGCTAATGGCATAATAAAATAATGGTCTCTCTTTAAAATTTTCTTTACTATGTAAAAGCATCTAGTAATGGAATCTGACAACAAACCATGTCTTACAATTCCTTGCTGTTGCGGAGAATTTTTGTGTTGAAATTTTTGGAGGCAGAGGAGGCAGCTACAGATGTGATAAATAGGTCTGAGTGATTCTCATTGCCTTAACTGCCAGCAGCATTCACCATTGTCTTAGTTAGGGTTTTATTATTATTATTATTATTATTACTGGGAAAAGGCACCACGATCACCGCAACTCTTATAAAGAAAGAATTTAATTGGGGTGACTCCCTTGCACTTTCAGAGGTTCAGTCCATTATCATCATGTTGTGGAGCATGGCACTGTGCAGGCAGGCATGGTGCTGGAGATTCCATTCGGCTGAGATCCCTATATCTTGCAGCAACAGAAACTGACTGACAGTCACACTGAAGGAACCTTGAGCAAAAGAGATCTCAAAGCCGGCCCCCACAGTAACACACTTCCTCCAACAAGGCCACACCTCCTAATGGTGGTGCTTCCTTTGGGGCCATTTTTATTCAAACCACCACAACTCTCTTGATCAGACTTCCGAAGTCCCTAAAATACACTACATTGCTTCATAGGTACAGACATTCCGTAGACTACCCATGTTGCTAGGATACTATACCACCTTGCATTTGCTTTCTTTCCTTTCCAGGCAAGTATGTTGCCATTGCCCTCAACACTGACCTCCTTTGCCCTCTGGTTTGCCTACATCTCTATTGCTTCCTTCCCTCCTGGCATCCTTAAATATATCCTACTACCTCTGCTTTTGCTTCCAAACCGTCATGTGGTAAAAGTTGTGCCCAGAACTTCGAATAGTGCCTGCCATTTCCGAAGTACCAGTCCATGCTCGCTGAATGGATGAAAGACTTCACTTGAGCCACATGAGAACACAGCTCTATTCCTTCATTTTTGCAGTAAGGGTGCTATGATTCAAGACTGTTCCTCAGTCTGTTTACATCCAGAGACTGAGAAGTCAGTATCAATGTGTACCTTTATTTCCGATGTCAACTATAATGGAAAGCTTAAGATATCATACAGTCCATGGAGATGCGTTACATAATTCTCACCCAGGAAAAACTCATTAATTGCATGACAGACAAACCAGTAGGTTAATGATTACAAAACTCAGCATGGTGATTGATATAATGGATGGATGTGTAAGGTATTAGGCTAATTCAAAAGAGAAAGAACATCTCAGCCAACTGTAGTTCTGAGATGCCTTTCTGAGCAAGGCTAGCTGTGAGCGGTAACGAAAAGTGCAGGGCAGGCCAGCCAATCTAGGCGGGTGTAAGATCACACTGGGCCAATCACCTTGAATAGTGGATTTGAGTGGGGGCGCATGGCTACAAATTAAAACAGAGTGCTAAGAGTCACAACCCATTCCAACCACAGTGTTGGTTTCCTGCTAAGTTCTAGTAAGTAGAGTTTCTAGCATGGTAAGAGTCACGTCCATTCCTTCTCTATCAGCAATATTCTCTCTGAGTGCTAGAATGAGGCGGCCCACTCTCCTCAGCAGCTGTCTCAGTCTGCGCAGGTCAGACATGCTCAGCAGCCTCTTGTCTTGAGAAGACTGGAACTATTATGTTGATGCTAAATGAACCTTTGAATGGAAGTCCTGGTACCCTGGTTGTGTTAGCATTTTGTTTACTCCTAACAGGCTTGGAGGTTGGTCTTTTGGAGTACAAATTCCCAATGAAGATGAAGAAGTGAAGACCAACGCATCAGAACAAAGGACTTTGGCAAAGGTAACGGAATTCCCTTTCTTCATGTTTTAGAAAGAATTTAGGCAAGCAAAAGCCCAAATACATTTTGAGCATGGGCTTCCTGTAGGCAGATCAAATTCCAGTGATTGTTACTGAACATCAAGAATGATTGTGTTATGAAGATCCTTTTGAGAAAGAAAAATGAGTTGATTTTTTAAGAGAGTATAAGAAATACAACAAACTGGTTACTTTTTTTTTTTGTTTAAGAGAGTGTAAGAAATACAACAAACTGGTTACTATTTTTTTTGTTGTTGATGGAATTTCATCTACTAGACTAAAGTAAATGAAAGGCTGACCTACTTTTGGAGATGTCTGTGGTTGCCATGAATGGAACCCACAACCACTATTCATGGTTGCCAAGGAATTTTCCCATGCATGGAGTTAAAGTAATCATCATTCAAAAGGTTGTGTGCACACAAGCCTGGCACAAACAAACATCAGTTACTCAGGTTGACTCTTGTGGGCTCTGGATTTCTGTGTCCTAGTAAGTATACCCTATGAGTTAAGCATATTCCTGTGAGAATTACAGGGAGAAGGTAGGAGCTTCTTCAGCTGAGAAAGTGAAGATTGGATAGAAGACTGTTTTTATCCACAATGGAAATTCAGAAATGGTAATTAATAACAGATTGTTTTCCCCCAAACAGTCAACATAAGTTTAAAATGGGTGAAGATGAGAGGGTCAAAGCTCTCAGTGGCTGTGAGTTGGAAAGGAGCATGATATTAGAGAAAGAAATTGGAAAAAGTAGATCAGGGGAAGAAGCTAAATCAATATGAAGGAGTGAGTGAAGAGATGGTCAAATCATTTCTTTCTTTAGCACACAGGTATCCCGTCTGCTCATAAACTCACCACAAAACCGCTGCAACCCCTATGTTCCCAGGAATCGCACTCCCAACTAGGAAGCGGGAGTATTTGTGTTTCCCTTGAAATGGAGAGGCTAATCCACATAAGCGCTTGTGCATGCGGTGTTTACTTTGGGGATAAAGCTCTCTGCAGACACTTCACATGTAATCCCCAGAGACAGTCTCAATGGCTGTACTTTATGGTCTAATCCCCGAAAAAAATCCCAAGTCAAAGTACGAACTGCACAGAAAGCCCTCCCTCGGCCGAGGGTTCTTCAAATATCTCTTCTTTTAAAATCAATGTACACATAGATTTATAAATCCCAGCATCCATAACTTAAAGGGAAATAATTTAAGTGGACCTAATGGCTTATATTGAAGAGTATTATGTAGGTATGGTTAAAATATGAGTAATCTGTAGAAGGGTCCTGTTGATCTTCTGTAGTAATGCCTTGATATTTTTATCTAAGTCCAGACATTTCTTGTTGCTATCAGCTGTCTGGGTCTTTGCTTTCAGACATTTAGACAACAGTGGTAGGATAGGCATGACTTGACTTGTTTTCTTCTGATTCCCGTACCTGATGGTCCTATGGCTCTTCTGCATTGGAGCGTTTTGCTCTCTGTAGGCATTTGAATGAGCTCTCTCGGACCCTTTGGGGAGTGAACTTCTTTCTAGGAAGCCAAGTTATCTAGTGTTGTGGAGAGGAATGAAGGGCTCCGGTGGTTGGTGTTCTGTCAACCAGAGGTGACTGGTGTCCTGTCAAATGGTTGTGCCATCCTTCCAGCAGCCCTTTCCTCCAGCTTTCCTAAGATAGAAATGGTGATTTTTCCATTTTCCCTTGGAAGGAAAAATGGAAATTTGATTGTGAAGATGCCTAGTCCATGATTCAACGAATATAACCTGCCTCTCGGGGACCATGATAACCTTACTCACACTTTGAGTGTTCTTATCTTATTTGATCCAGATTCACTTTCCATCATATGCACTTCACACAAAAGGCCCAAACACATGGCTCACACACCTGTGTGTGTATGTGAGCATATGCACGTGTACCCATGTGTATGTGTGTGTGTAACATTCCCTTCTGTTTGTTATACCCAGACTGACTTTGTTCTTCCCGTACTCTGTTACTTTCCTGAGGAATCATTACCCGTGATTCCTGATAGCAAAGATCTGGTGGTAGCACAGTCTATGCCTACCAGATTAACTTCCTGCTTCCCTTACTGAACGTTCTCACTTCCTGACTTCTGGGCCAACGGGGAAAGGAATCCCAGAACTATTTCCACAGCACAGTATAGTTTTAGAAAAGATTTTTTTTGAAGAAATAAAAAAACGCTTTTTATTTGAATGCTGCAAAATCCTTAACACAAATTTTCAGATCATCTTAAAATTCACTCGACTTAAAAAGTTAATAAGGGCCCTCTCAAATGGAGATCACTTAATAAGAAAACTGAGAGAGGAAGGAGCTCAAGAACACTTTAAATCCTACTCCTGGAGGCTTACTCACTCAACGCTTCATTGCAAAAACACAATCAAAAACAAAAATAAAACAATATATAACTACAAGTCTTCAGTACAGGAGCGTTTAGTCCATGATTACAGGGTGGACAGCTGTGGGCTGTGCCTCGCAATGCCACCTGGTATACTGACTATGAGGATGTTTCTAAGCTGGACCCCAGTTCTGCCTCTTGAGAATGATCCCCTCTCCCGCAGTTGCAGTGGTCTGCAACTCTATTCTCCAACAACCATTTTGCCATTTTCCTTCACGGCTCCATGTGAAGAGGATGCTTAGAAACAGGCCTCTGAGCAACTTCTGGGCTGGCCTGCAGAAAGCTGGGCTGTGGCTTACTCTGGCAGTGGGCATTCAGTTCAGTTTGATGTTGACTCCCCCAGTGCAGCACAGCATCTAGGCTGTTTGTTTATGTAATTAAGGACCACAAGCTGGGCCTGTGGTTCTTGTTGAGACAAGCACTTAGTGAGTTCTTCAACTTAATTACTGGGGTTTGGGGAATGTCAGATTATACACACCTTGAAGTGCAAGGTCTTTCTGTCCCTTAGAGAGGGCCACTTAGCAGGGCTCTTGTTCTTTAATGCCAAGTCCTGTCTCTGAGCATCTTGCTTAGAAACCTCCAGCCCAGATCTGTTGGCCACAGCCTCTGCACTTTGTCTGTAGACATACCACGGGTGACACTTTGACAAATGGGTGCCACTGTGTAATGAGGGCCCATGGTTATCAGTGGTCCACAGAGGCTGCCTTGCCACCTTCTCCAGCACTTTTGCACATTGCCCCTCCTATTCCCAAACCCCTGGGAGTGTTTCTTGTCACCCAGGTGCTAATCCTAAAGTGGTGCCCTGTGTTTTTAGTTCCTGTGACAGTCACACCTCCTGGCAGTGTTAATTGCTATATCAGTTATCTGTTCCCACACGAATAAGAATGCTGAAAGCCAAGGTTTCCAAACTCCAGAGGCCTCTACAGTGGCCATTTATTTAGCTCAGAGTCTGCAAAGTTCTGCTGCCATCATCCCGACTGAGCTCACCTTGGAGAGGAGTGAACATGTGCATAGTTGACTGGCTGTTGGCTTTTGCCAGGCGGGAGATGGATGATTTAATTTAGGACATTTAAGTTGAAAAACATCCTTTTAATGTGGGGTGACATGAGGTGAAAATACTGACTTTATTACTTGCAGGTCTTGAAAAATGCATTGTATGCCCCAAATCCACATACTCAGAGGCACGGGGCAGGAGAGGTTAGGGAGACAGAGAGGCATACATATGGGTCAATGTCTCTGTTATGGATAGGATATAATCCAAGCAGGTTTCCTACAGGGAGTTTTCTCTGGTGCATTTCAGGAGACTGGCACAGGCTATAGGAGGCCATGTGGCTGAGCAGTGGTCACTATGGTACATCTGCACTATCTATGTGTCTGCTGTAAGGGGGTCAGTGGGGTGAGCTGAGCAGATTCTTTCTGCACAACTCCTATATGGAAGTGACACTGACCAGAAGCAATACAAAGCAGATGTTTAGATCAACTGCTACGGAGCAATGAAAAACTGAAGAACTGCAGACAGGACCATTTTTTTTGGAAGGAAAAGACCCAGCTGACATTCCAAGGGATATTCAGGCCCCATAGAATGCTAATAATGTACTGCAGTGTGCGCATGTGTGAAGTCTGAGCTCAGCTCTACTCTGTCTATGTCCAGTCTGTCAGCCCAGCCCGGTCCTCTCAGTTATGTCAGTGGCTCAGCAAGGATGCAGCATCCATCTCTGTGCTTTTCAAACCTCTCTTGTTGTCTTATCCTGTGGTTCAATGCAATGAGACAGACTCAGTCTCATTGCAAAGGACCACACAACCTGGATGTTGAGAAATAAGGTCTATGAACTGTTCTAGAACAGAAACCACAGAACCCAGGGACATGAGGTATAGGGAGTAAACAGAGGCTCCTAATTCTCCAGCTCTGTTATCCCTCTACACCTCTACCTTGCTGGTGGTATCACTGTTCTGAGATATTGTATTTTTAAAATATATCAGTCTGTTAAAACCAACAGGCAAAAATCAAACTTAAAATTTAAAAATTTCTGGTACAGGGTGGAGATGGCATTATCACCCCCTTTCTCTTCTTATTTCTTTCTCACTTGTTAAACTTTTAAGGAAAGCTTGTCATAGTGGGGGACAAGGTTGGGGAGATGGGTATTGGGAAATAAGACTTTCAGATGAAATGGATAGGCTTTCAACTATATTAGCTGACTTGAACACAACCCTACATTTCCATCATTTCTGGAAATGTGTGTGTGTGTGTGTGTGTGTGTGTGTGTGTGTGTGTGTGTGAGAGAGAGAGAGAGAGAGACAGAGAGAGAGAGAGAGACAGAGAGAGAAAGAGAGAAGAACTCTGAGGGAAATGTCTGTTAGGCCAAAGAAATAGGTCTACTCCTGAGATCTAACCCAGAATCCTTTAGCTCAGTGCTTACTCCATCCCAACACTCAGGTCTCGAGTGCCAACACTCACGGAATGTGTTTGCCTTCTGTGTTTAGTAGGTTTCGAGATGTCTTCCTTTCCTTGAAGTTTAAAAGATGACTTTATAGCATAAATAAGCGGTGGGAAACAGCTGTTAGTTGTGTGAAAGATGGGGGTCCTTGTCTACTAAAATAAAAGAGTTGGGAAACACTAGTTTGTATAGTAGACTTTTATTTTATTTGATATTTACAGCATTTTATTACTTAGCTTTTCCCACAGACTACTACTCAGGGGCCCCGTAAAATACACTTGGACGCATAAGGATGGAGGAGAAGTGACTTGAAGTCTAGCTCTCACTTGTGTAAACTTGTGTGCAAATGTGAGACGGCTCCTCAAGGGCCAGCTTTCTGCGGGGTAGCTCTTGTTTTCAGAGTAAATTATCTGTTGCAAAACAACATCACTAGAGCCATGTGCTCTACCACAGATCAATTAAGACCCAAATCTACTAGTCGACAGGCTGTATTTCTTGAAGATACTATCATTGTAAACTTACCATACATATCTCATTCTTCATTAAAATCTTGATATGATATTTCGAAGAATAGGAAGCAGTGGTTCAGTGTGTTTTTAATGATATTTAGTATCTGGTCTTTACAAACATAGTCTTTTTCTTTTCCCTTTACCTTTCTCATCTCAAGAGATACATTGATTTATTCTCTATGCTCAACAAATGTTCAATTCAGTATATTTTGAGAAATGATGTTCCACGTGCAGTTATTAAATTGAAAGTAATCATTTTTTCTGATCATCCTCCATGCCTTTAATTTGCAGGTCAAATTTCATTAGCTTACCAACTGAGAAAGAAAAAAAACATAATGGGCTTCGGTCCCAAATCCTGTGAGACTATAATTATAAAGCAACATTTGCATTTGTTCTGGGGAAAATTAATCTATTTTTAGCTGTAAATTATATGCTTGAGATAAATATAAAATTAGCAGCCTGAAATTGGCTGTCACTGTCAGCCATGAGGGAACGCTGCTCCGAGTCCTGTGTTCAGGTGCTGTTGATGCTTAGTGACACATGAACAGAATTGAGAACCACTCTCATGAGATTCATCGTCTCCTTTTTCAGGTGTGGTATAACCAGAAGGGTTTCCATTCTCTCCCCTCCTACCTAAACCATCTCAACAACCTGATCTTATGGCAGTACTTACCCCCGGATACTTCAGACTGGAGACAATATGGTAATGTGATTTTTTTTGTTCATTGTCATTGACTACTTTCAACAGAACAGTATTTTTTTAATACTGAAAGGTGCAGAATAGGGCAATGAAGAATGATGCCCAGTTTCTCATCAGACATTCTGTGCATAACATCACACGAAGTTCTGGGCTCTCTCTGTCTCCCACATTAAATGTCCAGCTTTCTTGAGGCTGTGACCTTTTCTGTGAAGCAAAAGGTATTCTGAGGATTTATTTCAAAAATTATTCTGCAGTTTAATATCATATAGAAGCAAAAGCAAATTCAATTTTAAGGACTCTACTATATGGAATACTGCAATAGAGAATAAAAGATTTCCCTAATGTGTGACCATTGGTAAAGTGAACATTGTAATTTGGTTCATGTTGGCCCCCTCATCTCATCAGTCCCACGTGCCAACCGCCCACTGATTACCTCTGCTTTCTCATTTCGGCAAATGGCCTAGGTCCATTTTTTGTATCCAGAGTTGATTTCTTGGTTTAGGACTATCTCCCAACTTTAGTTGAGTGGAGAAGCAATAATTTATCAAGTTAATTTAAGTCATTACAAAAAGAAGGAAAAAGTCAGGAAGCATAAACAATACCAGGCTCTCCACCTGTTGTAGTTTATTTCATGGGTATTTGCAGAAGCATCAGTACTCATGGAGGTCCATGATGAGCTGTCACTCTGAATCGGTTCCCTTTGTTCACTTTTATTATTTGATTCACAATTTACTACCTGTTTTATTCTATGCTTTTTATATGAATGGGCATTTCTTCTGTACGTATGTGCCATGTGCATGCCTTGTGCCCTAGAAGGTCAAGAAAGGTCATTGGATTCTCTGAAATGGGAGCTGCAGATGATTGTCAGTCATCCTGTCTATACTGGGAGTCAAATTCAGGTCTTCTGAAAGAGAAACAAGTAGTGTAAACCACTGAGCCACCTCTCCAGCACCCCCACCTTTTCAGGTTTACTTTATGTTGTGGTGTTGGGTTATGTGGTTGCCTTATGCACACCTATGGCAAGTACTCTACCTCTTCCTATACTTCCAGCCTGCTAAAACCATTTAAAATAAAATAAAATAAACTAGTTTTTAACACCCTGATAATATCTAATGATAGTAGATAATAAAATATTAAAATATGTATGGCTAAGATAAGCACAAAAGAGTTATAGAATCATACAAGGTAGGGATAAAAGAATAATATTTATTAAGTGTCTGAACAATATCAGGAACTACAGTAGGATTCATTATGCATATTTTTTTAAAAGTTTCACATCAAAATTTGGAAGATAATGTTTTGTAGATGTATCAGATGAGACTGGAATTCATAACTCTACATTTTAATTTACTGTAGTTTTCTGTAGTGGTCTCCATCTGTTTTGAGGAGAAATTTCCTTGATAAAGTGTGAAGACTATACTTATCTGTGGGCATAAGAACAGATATTTAAAGATTTTCGTTAGAAATTATGTTGCTTTATTAAACCAGTACTTGTTGATTCTCCTCCAACCACCATGACTTCACTCTCACTGAGTATTTGGCTAGGCTTCCAATACCAGACATGGTTTCTTCCCAGTTCAGGAAACATTATAGAAGAGGCAAGGGAAGGATTGCAGGAGCCAGATATTCAGAAAATTTCCTGTCAGAGTGTGTCTCTTACTAATATCAGAAGTGACATCACTAAAGCCTCACCAACATAACTGCCCAAATGTTAACTAAACAAGGAAGACACTAGTGAATGTGTTCACCTGGCTGGGGAAAAGCCTATGAGGCCAAGGTCTCCACCCTTCTTCACAAATAACTATCAGCATCTGAGAAAAGCTGAGGACAAGAGATGTAGCCTTCCCCAGGGAAGAGTGAACCAGTTGACGGTCTAGTGCCAAATGATCAGCTCCAAAAACATTTACATAGGTATTATTAAATGGAGTGAACCAATTATTTTTAGGATTGTATGCCCTTTGTGTGCTGTGAATATGTTTTATTACCATTGGTTAATAAAGAAGCTGCTTCAGCCTATGGGAGGGCAGAATAGAACTAGGTGGGAAAACTCAACTGAATGTAGGGAGAAAGAAGGCAGAGTCAGAGAGATGCCATGTAGCTGCCAAAGGAGACAGACACTGCAACATTTTTGGTATGCCACAGCCTTGTGATGATGCATAAATTAATAGAAATGGATTAATTTATGATATAAGAGCTGGCTAGGAATACACCTAAGATATTGGCCAAACAGTGTTATAATTAGTATAGTTTCTGTGTTAGTATATGGGTCTGGGCAGCTGGATATATGCATATGTGTATGTATGGAATAAAAGTTCATGAAAAGAGAGGCCATGAATTTGAAGGAGATAAGAGAGAGTATATGGGAGGACTTGGAGGGAGGGAAGGAAAGGGAGAAATGCTATAATTAAATTATAATTTGAAAAAGAAAAACAATAAAATGAAAATATAAGATAGGCATTATTTGCCTACCTTATTGGTTAGAAACTTGATGTTCTACATAATCATCTAGGAGCTTAGGTTGCTGAGCCAGTTTGACTCTTAGGCATAGTAGCATCTTCTTCTCACAAGTAGCATGGGTCACTTTTCTCTCATATCCAACTGAATGGTCCTTTTCTTTGTGGACATTCTCCATCAAGGACTATAATAGTGGCCCTTGAGCGATGCACAGTAGTTTGAGCTCAATTGGGTATTCTAGAGGTCAACACTACCGGTCAGTCCTGGCATGCTTCAGTTGTCTAGTTTGACCTCATCATGAGTGTGAGTATGGAGTATGAGTATGGAGAGCAATTGTTCTCTCTGAAAAGGATTATTTTTTTTAAGCCAAATCTCACTTGACGTTAACTGATGCTGTATGGAGGAAGGACCTTTTTAGTTAGTCAGTGAACATTCTTTCCTGAGGATAAGAATAGTATTGTAAAATGAAAACATAAGAAAAAATAAGAGAAACACAGAAAGGTTATTCTCAAATGTAGAGGTATTTAGGTATCTAGGCAAGATCGGGAAGAATCTGGAACAAAGAACACACTAAAGTTCAGACAGATGAAGAAAAGTTTGGAGCACGGGGGATAAGAAAGGATTTAAGACCCAAATAGAAACTTGTACTCCTGAGGCCGAATGACTGACGTCAGACCTGGCAGCCCTTTGAGAAATGTTAGGAGAAAGCAGGTGTCCCAAAGGAGGCACAGGGTGTTTTGCATGGGGGCAGATATTGCATGAGGACATGAAACTTTGCAGTAGGATCCAGAATACTGGAAAGGAGAGAGCAGAGCAGCCACAAGCAGCCTTGCCTTAAAAGTGACTGGTGAAACGGTGGGGCTGATCTAATGGGAGCTCACCAAGGCCAGCTGGATGATGGAACATGTGATGAAACTGGACTCCCTGAACGTGGCTGACAAGGAGGGCTGACTGAGAAGCCAAGGACAATGGCACTGGGTTTTAATCCTACTGCATGTAATGACTTTGTGGGAGCCTAGTCTGTTTAGATGCTCACCTTCCTAGTCCTGGATGGAGGGGGGAGGATGTTGGACTTCCCACAGGGCAGGGAATCCCGACTGCTCTTTGAACTGGAGAGGGAGGGGAAGGGGGCTGGGGGAGTGGGAGGGAAATGGGAGGAGGTGGAAATTTTAAATTAAATAATAAAAAAAAGAAAAAAAAGTGACTGGTGAAGGAAATCAGGTAAGCAACCCTAGGACTGACTTGCATATTCAGCCAGTGAACAGGTCAGGATATCAAGCTGCCATCTGCACTCAACGGCTAGTGTCCACAAGGGCAACCAACTGTTGTCCCTCCAACTTCCTATCCACTCCCTTTCTTTCTCTCTTTCAATATCCACAGTATTTTTTCTAGCCCTCAGCAGCTTCCTACTGTGGCATACATGGTTCTCTTCTGCATCTCTTTGCCCCACTAGACTCTTGTGCTATAGGCAGCTGCTGACCGGCCCCCTGTCCTTCTCCCTCGGGGGCAGGTGGAGGAACAGAGTGGCCACCACTACCTCAGGTTAACTGGAAACAAATAGGTGCAAATGGTTTAGGCTGTGGGAACTTCTCTGCCACTGCAGCTCCTACAGTGATGAACTGTTTTATAGCAAAGAAAGTGGTTTCAGTCATCAGCAAGATGCCAGAGCAGAAAGCCTGAGGCCATGGCTCCCCCAGGGATATGTTACAGGAAAAACTAGCAATGAGCTAGCACACCTTTCTAAGAGCAATGGAAATTAAAGAGCAACAGAGACCAAATAAATACCTAATCAACGATACACACCTCCCTAGACCTGGATGGAAGGGGGAGGGCCTTGGACTTCCCACAGGGCAGGTCACCCTGACTTCTCTTAGGACTGGAGAGCGAGATGGAGGGGGAGTGGAGGGATTGGGAGGGAAATGGAAGGAGGCGTAAATTTTTAATTAATAAATAAAAAAAACTCACACAAAAAAAGAAAAAGTAAGGAACTGTGTGCAACATTCATTTGGTTTTGTCCCACCTACCCTTGGTATATCCTGCAGCAGTTTAAGAGAACTGGTAGCTCAGTCCAAGAGGCTTCCTATGAACTGGAGACAGCACTCAGAATTCTCAGCTGCATATTCTATGCTACCTATAAACTGCCTGAGTCATGTTGGTCATGGCCTCTGTGTCATGTTGGTCTCTTTGTTGTGTGCTTGAGGTTCTGATAACAAAAGATGCTCAAATGTCAGACCAGAAGAATCCAGGAAGCAAGGGTGTGGCCCGTTAAAGTCATAAGGGGAGGCTGCAGACTGCAAATGCCAGGGCCAGAAAACTGCAGGTTGTAGAGTTCATATCACAGCTAAGGCACTAGAGGAAGCAGTAGTGAGATTTTTGGTGAAAATTAAATATTTCAAGTCAGTCTTGTATGGAGGAGAATTAGACATAGGCTGTTTCTAGGAAACAGGGACCACAAGAACCCATTCCAAGCAACTGCATAACACAGAACTAACATGCAGAGTTTGTGTATATGTGTGTGTGTGTGTGTGTGTGCACCCGTGTGTACATGTGTGTGATTTTTGCCTGACTCTTTCTTTGAGATAAAGTTTTTCCATGTATCACAGCCTGGTCTCAAGTTCACAATTCTTCTGTCTTCTCCTTCCAGCTAGAGGGATTAGAGGCCTATGCTACCATGCCTTACAAGTTTTTGCGAATGCTTAATTTTGAACAAAAATTCTTATAAGGTTTCTCAAAATATTGCTCTTATTATGATTCAGTTATGGTGGGGGCAAGAGATTGGGAGTTCACTGACTTTGAAAGGTGGGTTATGATACCCATTGGTTCTGATAAAAGGCGCATGCCACCCACTAGAGTCCACATAGGAGACCCTGTGATCACATGAGAGAGAGAGAGAGTAAAGGTTAATATGGGTAGGAGCCTCGGGTACGCTTCTGCAGAGAGCGGCGTTGAAGCCTGGGAAGCTGTTGCAAGGAACTGCTTGTTCATCCTGCCCATCCAGAACCAACATAACCACACAGAAACTATATTCATTGAATCACTTCTTGGACCATTAGCTCTAGCTTCTTCTTGGCTAACTCTTACAGATTAATTTAACCCATTTCTGTTAATCTGTATATCACCTCGAGATCGTGGCCTACCAGCAAAGTTCCAGCATGTCTATCTCTGGTGGCAGATCCATGGCAGCCCCTGACTCTGCCCTTCTTTCTCCCAGCATTCAGTTCAGTCCTCCCTGCCTACCTAAGTTCTACCCTATCAGCAGGCCAAGGCAGTTTCTTTATTCATTAATGATAATCACAGCACACAGAGGGGACTCCCACATCGGGAAGCAGACTCAGGATTGCTCTGGAGGAGTGGGTGCCGTGAGGGTTGTTATACACCAGCTCTGCACCTTACTGGCTAGTACTTGGGGTAATTGGGTAGAGGGTACCATTGCTGCCTGAACCACAGTTGCCCATCGATCATGTCTGCACTGCTGGTCATATAACCAGATGATGGCCATCTCAGAAGCATCTACTTACAGCAGTGGGTTCTTCATTTGTTTGTTGCGAAGCTGGCTTAGACATCAAAAACACATTTATTCTCTGCTATTGGAAATTTCTCTAAAGATATTTTATTTGTTTTCTTTGTGTCAAAGTTTCAATTTTTGACTTGTTTATGTGCTCAGCGCTGGAAAGAAAGTTTTGTGCAGTAAATTGGGAACATAGAAGACAACAGCGCAGGAGGGTGCATTGTGAGTTGTTATTAAAATATTGATTAAGAACTCCCACTAGCAAAGCTCTGAGCAAAAATATTCTATCACATCTCTTTCTGCTTGCCCATTCATGTGGGAATTGGACAGAGCTGGATCTATGAGCTTAATATTATAATGAAAGCAAGGCTTAGCCAGGGGAGGTGGCTGACAGCAGAGGCCGTGGCTTATCCTCAGCTTTGACCCCAGTAGCCCCATCACCTAGAGCTCAGGAGCCTGCAGACAACAGAAGCTGAAACACCCGTTTCCGAACTACACAGACAATACTGGGCATTCCTTCCTGGTTAGCCCTCTGATAGCTGTGTTGGCATTTATGGGCATTTTTGCCTCAGAGGTGAAGAAACTTTATGAGTCCCATTCTGTTTATTCATAAGGAAGCTGGTTTGTCAGGACCTACGGTGGTGTCTTTTCTCATCCTAGGGCTCTCATATCTTGTCTGAGTCCATATCTGAAGCATGGAGCCCAATGCCATCCAGCTTGAATTTTCTAATCCATTTCCATAGAGCCAGTTTGTGAAGCCCTGGAAAATGGATTCTCTAGCCCAGGAAAACCAGCTCTGATTCCCAAGGTGAATTTCCAAGATGGAGTATCATCTCTTTCTGTCTATTAGCGCAGTAGGAATTCATCTGCTCTGATGTAACAGGTACCTGGACATTTTGGGGTGACGAGAAGTACAGCTTTTTAGGTCTCACTTGGAGTGTTGTGTGGAGATTTGGGGCTCAGCAAGGATGGCAGGACTGTGGGTTGAAAGGTAATTTTGTTCCTTTATCACTTCTTTTATATTCATGTCAGCAGTTTAATAACATTTGTGATCAGAGGCATTTGCCAGAATCCTAAGGGGACCTACAAGTCAGTCGAAACTAAACCTGGAATATGCCTTTTCCTGCATAGCACATAGTCATTCAGCAAATCTCCGTTTTTGTCCCTGTAACCCCACAGGCACATGTCTTCGTGTCTTTTCTTCTTTTATTACTCCCCACCTGGACCTGGGTGCCATGGGTGCTTTCCTGGGTATTTCCACCTTAGGCAGCCTACCATGGTGACTCTCTGGGCACATCTGAGGTCACCCAGGGAAAGCTTCTTTCTAGACAGTATTCTCCTTAATTCATAGCCCCTCTTTTGAGATAGGGCCCTACTAAAAAACCAGATGGAACTCATCATCCCCCCACCTCAGTCTCACAAGTCCTGAGATTGTAGATGGCATCATCTTGTTATGTCTTTTAAATTATTTTGTCTTATTTATTTTTATTTTGAAATAAGGTCTTACAGGGTCTAGGTTGTTCTTCCAACCCACTATGTATTTTTAACTATCCTCAAACTCCTAATCCTTCTGCCTACATCTTCCAAGGACTGAGATTACAGACCTATACCACAATGCCAGGAGATGATCCATAGGCTGTCCATGGTCTGGTCCAGCACTCTGCCATTGAAAGTTCTGCCCCAGGTAAAGGTTCAGCAACAACACAGCAGATCTTAAATGTGCACATCAAATCACAATCCTATTGGCATGGAAATTTATCTCTATTAAATATTCATAAGCTGCTGTTTACTGTCTTTTAGGGTCTTCCTGTGATGCCTAGGCATTTATCCTACACGTAGGTCAAGTAATGAAAAAAGAAAACCAAGGAAAGTCTCTGAACCTGTGTGTGCCTCTCAGGTCACCCCACCTTCCACCATGTACCAGGTGCCTAAGTGCTTTTGCCTCCTGGATCTTGTTTTCTGAAATCATTTTTTTTTTCAGAATTCCATTTGTATTGATTCAACAAGCAAAGTGCAATCAAGATGCTGACATTTTGTTGGGAAAAGCATTTCTAAAATGGTGAAATTGTTCTTGCCCAATACTTAGAACTTTCAGCACCTCTTATGTGTGTTCAGGATAAAGCCCATGCATCTAAATAGCTGTGCATTTACTGCTGCCAGCCTGAGATCGCATCCTTTTTCATGCCTTCTCACATGGCTCGGCATCACAGGGCTTTTATGATTAGTGGTTTACTGCCCCTGAGAACCTTCAGCTAGGTTTCTCCCTGCACTGTCCAGCATCTTAACAAAAGTTTATGCATTTCTGCTCAATGCTCAAGGTCTATTTCACGTGTAACTAGACTCCACTGAAGGCCTCCCACCTATCAGAATGAGTTAATAGCTCAGCTCTTGTCCCCCATAGGTAGTAGTTACCAAAATCCACCTGTGGATCCATTTCCTCTGACATTCACATATTTACACAAACCCCTGCAGACATTATGCCAAGCACGGAAGCAGTGAGGACTGTGGATTGCCATCATCTGTTTTTGTTTGTGTAGCTCCAGGACCTGATATTTTATAGTATTTCTTTCTGGACCTATTCTTATTTCACTTAGCATAATATTCTACACTTTCATTCTTGTTGTTAATGGCAGGATTTCATCATTTTATGTCTGAATAATAGCCCTTGGTGTAAAAATACCACATTTTCTTAGTCTATCTGTCAGTTGATGGGCACGTAGGTTAATTCCATGTCTTTCCTATTGTGAGGAATGACATAGTGGACATAAAAGCACAGGTACCCTTTGACAGACAGCAGAAGAAGGATTTCTGGGTCACAGGCAGCTCTACTTTTAAATTTTCAGGCGCACCCTTGTTGTTTTCCAAAAAAGCTACTCTTCACTAGCAGTGTGTTGGTCCCTTTCTCTACTTTCTCTCTTAAGCTTATCATTTGTGTTTTTGATATAGCCTCACAGTCCTGCTTCCTGGAGTCAGGCCTTGTCTCCCCATGGTTTTCATTTGCATTTCCCTGATAAGTTCTGGTATCATAATTTTTTTTAATTTCATGTGCTATTGGTAATTCATGTTTTCTTAAAAAATATTGAATTTTAAAAAAATATTTTAAAAAATACTGAATTTTAAAATTGATTACTTTTTGCTATTGAGTTATTTGTGCATCCTTGCTATGCACCACTTATTGACTGTATGGTCTGAAATATTTTTGCCCATTGTATAGGTTGTGTCTTCCCCCAGTTGATAATTTCTTTTGCTGTGTAGAAGTGTTTTCATTTGGTGCCATCCTGTTTGTCTAGTTTTGCTTGTTTTCTGTGTATTTCGGGTCTTATCTAAAGATAATCCATGTCCACTGCAATGTTGGGAAGCATCTCTTTCCCCTTTATCCTGTAATACTTGCCTGACTTTAGGTCTTGTGGTTTTTTAAAATGGATATTGAATTGATCTTTGTGTAGAGTGAGAAATAGTTTTGTTTCTTTCCTTTACATACGGATACACAGTTTCTATAGCACCATTTAGTAAAGAGTGCCTTTTCCCCAGAGTGCGGTCTTTTCCCGTTATTATTTTTATTATATTAATTATTTCTTTGTCTATTTATTGTGGGTGCTTTTTTAAATATGGTGCACATGTTGTGATGCCCATGTGGAGGTCAGAGAACAAATTACAGGAGTCGGTTCTCCCCCTCTACCGTGTGGGTCCTGTGAATCACACTCCGGTCATTGGGCTTGGTGGCAAGATAATTTCCCCATGTGCCAGCTCACCAGCCTGCACGGTTTGTTCTTGGCATCTTTGAATAAATCCAAAACAATAACGAATCCAGTTGGCCACAGATGGGTTGTTCTATACCTGGACTTTCTGTCTTGTTCCATTTGTCTGTGTCTGTTTTTAATGAAAACTCTATAATATAAAAGATGTGCTATTTTTAATTTTAAGTACTTTGAAGTCAAGTGATATGGTCCCTTTAGCTTTAGCCTTTCTGTTCAACGTTACTTTTCTGTTCAAGGGTTTATTATGATGCCATATGATTTTTTTCCTTCTTTCCTATTAGTGCCTTTCTTTCTGGGCTTGATTTGCAACTTAATAAGATTATAGGTGTTTGTATGTGCTTGTGTTTAGAGATGGAAGGTAACAGATGGGTCCACACACATGGCATGCTAGGCAGTGAGGCAGAGATGAAAGAAACCAGGGACCAATGAATAAAAACAGTCTCTAGGAATAACCTTCCTCACCCAGTTCACAATGAGAGAGAAGGAGCCTGAGATCAGGAGACTGTCTGTGGGAAGATACTGGGCAGCTGTGGTTATTGGGTGCTGGGAACTGGTGCCTGCAAATGTGACCTTCATTTCAGTCACAGTCAATTTAAGGGATGGTCCGTGTCCTGCTGGGGATGGCTGACACTGGAGGCAGTGAGTTATTTGTACCCATAGTGCCATGTTCAGTCTGAATGCTACCAAGTAGAGGCAGTGACTAACAAGCTTCGTTGTCTTCTTTCGTGGGAGTAAAGGGTCACAGTGGCCAGAGTCTGCCAACTCTACTCCTTTAAGAATTATGACTTAATGGCAATTTACTAGAACAGAGACTCAGCCCATTTCTAACCCAGGTGAGGTGACCATTGTACCTGTCTTTGTCAAGTAGGTGTGTAAGATCAACTTTATTGGATGAGGATCCTCTTGCTAGTGGTTGACTGAATGGGATGGGAGTTGTTAAAAAAATCTCCTTCAGTCAGAGGCAACTCTTTCTCTATTCTCTGTTGTGCCTGTCTCTTGACAGCTGATTTGGAGGCTTCTGTCTAGATACACAGAAGTGATAAGTACATGCTGGGGATTCAGTACCTTCTGTTCAAGTCTTCTGGTTTCCTGGAGTCCACCACCTGCTTAGTACCTTTGAGATTCCCATTGTAGGGTTTGTTGTGTTGTGTTTCTGGGGTTTTGGTTATGAAAGGGAGGACCCAAAAGGTACAGGACTTCTCCATCTTAGAGGACCTAGAGTTTGGTCTTGAGATTTTTGTCTACAATCTCAAAAGACAGTGCACAGTAGAATATTGCTTTTTCTCTCAGAGACAGAGAGACAGAGACAGACAGAGAGAGACAGAGACAGAGAGACAGACAGAAAGAACATAGTTCACCTCAAATTCTGTTTGAGAGATGCTGTTGCTAATATTTTAAACAGGTAATGGGATTATCCTCCTATAGAAAGTGGCTCAAGAATTACATTGTAGATGTATTGTTAGCATAGGTTCTCAGATAGCATAGCTATCTGAGCTGTTAGCCAAAGGAAGATGATGGAATACTGAATCCATACAACAGTGGTTCTCAACTTTCCTATGCTTCAGCCCTTTAATATAGTACCTCATGTTATAGTGCTTTGCTACTTCATAACTGTAATTTTGCTACTCTTATGAATCATAGTGCAACTATCCACATTTTCCAGTGGTCTTAGGTGATACCTGTAAAAGGGTTATTTGACCCCCAAGAGGTCATTACTTAGAGGTTGAGAATCACTACTATAGAAGAAAGAACACTTAGGTGAGCATTGGTTGAAGCATAGCACACCAATTATACACATTTACATGAGGCAAAAATATTTTTGGAACATCAAAGTTGATCCATGAAACTGAAGACATACAACACACAAAACAGAATTTAGTAATAGTGGGTGTGTCAAGAGAAATTCCTAAAATGAGAAAAGTACTTGTGCCTGATTGGTTTTGGATTGGGATTTAATATAATTTTTGCCCTACTTTTTGTTTGCTTGTTTATGTTTGCATGTAAGTGTGTGTATGGGTATATTTATACCCTACTTTTAAATTCAAGTGCTTTTCATGATTACTACTAATGCTTAGTAGTGGTAATGATTTTTAATATTGAGAATGCATTTTCCCTCTAAGACATTAAGAGTGGGAAGAGAAGGTGAAATTCATCAGAATGACACTTAGTAGAAGCACCCTCCACTTCCGTACTCACTCTTAGTGGTGTCTGATTACGTTATGCTTTTAACTGTCCCTCAAGATTCCTGGTGACTCCTGAAGACTCAAAAAAGCATTTCTTCAACCTTTATTGCCTGAAAAGTTTTTACATGGCCTTTGTTATTTAAATATACAAAGTAGATGTAAAAATCAAACATCTACTTATAATAAATTACAAAACTTATTTTCAACACAATTCTTTGTTTTACATTTACAATTTATTAAATATGAGAGAAGTTTACAGGCTAATGAGATCTGTGTACTATTACTTTTTACATAAAGATTTAAATCTTGGCTGAACATTTGATATTACAGGGTAGGCAACTCCTTTATAGTTGATCAGCATTTAGATTTTATAATGGTCAACACTGAGAGTGACACTTCATATTAATATGTAGAACAAAATGACAAAAGAATGTTGAGGACCATTTCAGAAATTGTAAGAAATCTAGTTCTAATTTCAAGCCAAAATTCATTTAGCATTTTCTAATGAAACTCAAGTCAGAAACTCTCAAACAACCGATTTTAAAATCAAACATTCTAACAGAGTACAACTAGAAAACACACTGGTTTGATACTTACAAGATGAGGAATGATGGTAAGAAAGTATGAAAAGCCTTTGTTTTAAATAATTAAATATTCGTATTTCTATAAGAAATAAAATTTTCCATGTATAGTAAAGGCACTGTAATTCAGGATTTACAAATTTGAGCCAAGGCATTTCAGGCAGCCTTTTAGAGTTTTGTGGTGGGGGCATTCACAGTACAAAGGGTGCAAGCTGTTTGTAAAACCTGTGATTATTAGTTGCACTTGTCACCTGGACCTAATCTAGACCCAGGAAGAGGACCCAAGGATTGTCTAGAGCATGTCTGTGGAGGTTTATCTTTATTGGGTTAATTAAGTTAGGAAGATCTCCTCACCATGTGTGGTACCATTTCTTATCAGGGGACCCTGGACTATATATGGTGGAGAAAGTGGAGTCCTAGCTTGTACTTACTAATTCACTGTTCTCTGGTCTTGACTATATATATTATGTGTGTAGCTGATTTAAATTCTTTCCAGTGATAGATGGGAACCTGGAACTGTGAGATAAAATAAATCCTTTTTCTCCCAAATTATTTTTGCCAGATTATTTATCACAGAAACAAGTAGTGAAACTCATATGATATACAATGGAGGTCTCACAGTTATTATTTTCTATTCTGAATTAATTAAAGTTCTCCTGTTTGCCTGTTTGGAAATCTATTTACTGTTGCCGTACATTCTAGTAGCCTGCGTTCAGTTATAGGACCTCACATGGGTTGTGACCCACAGTTAAAAGAACAGCGATTTAACGAGCACAAACTTTTCCACACAGGTGGAGGCCGAGAAAAGCCTTTCGATGTCTACATTACAGACATGTGGGCATTAATACTGCCAAAGATATACATTTATAAAAGTAATGAGCCCTGACATGATGAGCTGAATCACAATGTGTTAAGTGTCTCTCCATTATAATGGATATGATACGAAAGCACAGATGTGCATTTTTATAAATGACAGATATACAGTCTAGAAACCATAACAGATGTAGCCATAATGAGAATACTAAATGAGAAACCTAATTTTACACATTTATACATTGCTGTGGGCCAATTCCTAGAAGGAAAAACCAGAATATAAAAGATAGGAATAATCAAAGAAAAATGTTTTATGTGTCCTTAAAATGCACATACGAACATCACCTCTGAAAACCTTTGAAGTGATGTTGGCAAGGGCTGTCAGCCCATTGTGATGGGCATTGTGATGCTGTAGTCATGGCCCTTTGCTTTAAGACTCTTGGCCCTGTTACCAGCCTTGTCAGCCCAAGATTTTCTCATAGTGCCATTGTAACCTAAGTAGAATACTGAATAACAGGATACAAAGAAAATAATACCCAATTACAGGGATTGTTCCTTGGCATAGTGCCGCTTCCACACTAGAACATCAAAGGCTGTAAATGATATTTCTGGCCTCCCAGAAAAGCGATTAAATGGAGACTCAGAAAATTGGAGCTGCACCTCTCACTCTGATATGAATTCTGCCTGATCTCAGGATCAGTTCGAAGAACCTTCTTCTGCTTCCATTCGCTTTCTGAATTCATCTTCCACTCCCCAACCCCTTAGCTGCCTATTTCTTCACGGCAAGTCCCACTATAGGAGTGGTTGCTTTATATGTGGTACGTGGTACTGGACACTGGTCAAAACCAACCCCCACTTCCTTGGGTCTTTGAAAAGGGGTTTGCTGTCTAAATTTTCACTTCCTGAGATAGTGTGTGAGATGCACTGTGCAGTTGGGTTGTGTCCCCCTATCGATACAGGCTTAAAGCTTCCTTGGGGAGACAGTCATCTTCTCTGTGTTTCCTTGTTCATTTCCTATTCATTGCTCTCTTATTTTTTGAGAAAATGTATGCATATGTCATGTATTTAAATAACCCCAAACCTTTTCCAGTCTTTGCAAAATACACATAAAATCTTCTTACATCCAATTTAAAGTATATTAGTTTAATTTTAAAGTATGTTTAACCTCGTAGAAGTGCTGCAAAAACAAATAGGATTCTGAAAAACGGTAATGTGGTGGTAAGCCAAGTGTGTTTGCAGACCCAGACACCACACAAGTTTCAAGCATATATATTTATGTCCATTATAATCCACCATCCCCAGTGCTGCCAGAACTCCCATCCTGCTCCACAGTACCTTCTGGGGATGGCCTAAAGTACCACAATGGCTTCTTTGTAGTGGGAGGTAATGTCCTCAAGGATGGGCCATTTGTCTGCCCCATCACCCTGCCTATGTTAGCTGGCACAGCAACACCTATGGCCTGAGACTGAGCAGATAAAATCTTTGCTTGGTCCTTGATGGGCCACCCTGGTACCTAGTGCTCTGATTTCCACATCCAAGTAAGAACACTGGCAGAACATGTTGAGATTATCGCTGACCTGGGCTCTGCTGATATCAGAGGCAGGTTCTGTGCTCAAGAAAACAGAACCTTTTTGGCAATCAAAACCTGGTATGTTAGGGCTACACCATTCTTTGAAGTTCCTATTTCCTCTAAGAATCCACCATTCCAGAAACTACCTTACCAAAAAATGTTTGTCTTTCATTGGTTTCCTTACGTGAAGTTTCATTATCAGAGAGCCGGAAGGAAACATGCATTATGCAAATATCCAGGATACAGCCAAGCACACCGGTGATTACGAACCAGAGAGGCAGTCCATCATTTCACCGGTGAGATGGGAGAGCAGATTGCCCTCACCTCCTAGATTAGAGCTCTAAAAATGACACCAGTCCAGGAAATATGCCGCAATGAAGGACAATACATTCATAACTTAGAAATGAGGGAGCAGAATGCCATCATTAGAGCGCCATTTTTGAACTCTCGGCAGCAACTCTGAGGTTTAGGGTAAGCCTAGATGTTTATGAAAGTTGGTCAAACATGGATCCATCATTGGTAGTTCAAAATTTCATTACTGCACCATCCGTGGGGACATTTTCAGCTTTTCTGCAGGATGTGAAGAGCAGAGACTCTTGGTCTCTAGCCTATTTCCTTCCTGCTGGATGATTATGATCTTTGGGTGATCAGCAGTGTGTGCTGGTGAGAAAGTGGGCTGTGATATCAGCATCTATTGGCTGGAAGTCCAGCATGTCCCACCTAGTTGTCAGACTCTAGGAGGCATCTGAGATACCTGTGTTTTAGGTATCCCTTCTCAAATGGCCATAATGATACTAGTGCGACAGAGCTTCACTCAAAGATACACACACACATACCCAAAGCACATGGCACACATGACCACAGCTTATGTTATCCCTAAGTATCTGACAGGATTCGTTTCGGGAACCTTGATAGATGCCTGAATCCACAGATGCTCACATATTTTATTTGAAATGGCATTGGTGCAGCATAGGCCTGTAACTTAAAATTACTCTGTCGCACAATTTACATACTCTCCAGGTGACTGAAAATGCATAATAAAATGAAACTGCTATCAGATAGTTTTTGTGCTACACTGTCTAGGGAATAATGAAAAGGAAAATGTCTATGCTTGCTCGGTACAGATGCAGGTTTTTTTTTCCTGGATATCTTGGTGCATGGTTAGTTCCAGCTGTAGGTATGTAACACATCGATGAGGTATACATTTGGGTATACATTTGGGTACCAGCTGCTCATCTCTGTATCATGTATATAAGAACTCAGGTTCTGAGGACTGTCACTTTTTCCTCTTATGTGCAGTCCTGTAAATTTAATTCATTTCTTTGTGTGTATGTGTGACAATAACACTTAAGATCTTTCCCATCAAAGATAACCAGGGCATCATTATCCATGGTCACCATGCTTCTATGTCTGTCTGTCCCTAGGACAAATTCCTCTTGTATCCCTTCAGTAACATCTCCCTCACCCTGCCCTTTCTGCACTTAGCTTTTATTGTTTCACTTTTTAAAAATTTACATCTAAGCACTATCACGTGGTTATTTATTTTTCTGCTTCTGGCTTATTTTATTTATGTATTCATTTCAGGAGTATTTTTGCCAAAAGCAAGATTTCTATTTCTTTAAAAAAAATTGGTTGAATCATCCTGGCAGTGGTGTCATATGCCTTTAACTCCAACACTTGGGAGGCAGATGCAGGTGGATCTATGTGAGTTGAAGGCCAGTCTAGTCTACAAAGAGAGTTCTAGGACAACCAGAGCTGTTACCACAGACAAGCCCTTTGTAAAACCAAACCAAACAAACCAAAACCAAAACCAAAAAAAGGTTGAATCTTAAACTCTGTAGGTATTTGTAAATGCCCATGTCTATGATCCACACTCAACACTTTTTCTGCATCTGTTCATCTGACTGGACACTTGGTTTGTAGATTTCTCTTGGTCACTGAGGCTTTGCTGAACATGGTGTGCAGACATGTTATCAGTATAATGATTTTATTCCTTAGTTATGACCCTATCAGTCTTTTACTGGGGTGCCACATCTTACAGTATTTCTAATTTTAATTTTTGAAGTATATCCATTGTTCTGTGTCTCATAATGGTTGCACTAATTTACATACTCATCAGCAGTGTTTTAAGAAATGCTGGTTAGTATTCTCCAGAATCTAGAAAACAATAGGACCCTAAGAGAGACATACATGGATCTTAACTACCTGGGACGTAGAAAAAGACAACATCCCCTGAGTAAATTGGTAGCATTGGGACCATGGGAGAGGGTGGGGGTTGAGAGGAAGGGAGGGGAGTAGAGAAAAATATATAGCTCAATAAAAACAAAAAAATTAAAAACTTAAAAATTAAAAAAAGAAATGCTGGTTAGGTTGATTAGCCTGACTAGTAATCTAATCATCTCACTGTGTATTTATGTTAAAAGTGACATATAAACTTGGAGCATAAGCTTGGCTTAATGATAGCGTTCTTAAACTCACACACTGATAAACTCACAATAAGTTGAAAATGCTGTGAGAAATTCATACAATACAATTAACAGCAAAAAGATCACAAGTTTATGATTCAAAGTTATAGAGGATGGATCATGTGGGTGGCTAGGACTGGCTGCTCAATGTGCTAGCTGCCCAGCATGACCAGAGAATGGTGCCAAATGTCTGTAGCCAGGAAAAGATTAACATTCAATTCTGAAACACAATTTCTACAAAGTATATTTCACTTCTGCCTTACTGTAGAGTTGAAAATTCGTAAGTAAAAGCCCTGTAAGACAGGAGCGGTCTTTATACATTTTTATTCAATGGTTTTGCTTGACTAAAGCATGACAATGTGATAATGATTTCAAAAAATGAAATTAATTTCTGAATAGGAGTGAGGTGGAATGAGATGCTGATGGGGCCTGGACCAGAAAGTTGAAGGAAAAGATAAAATGTATCAGGGTCAAGGAAAATGATACTAATTTCTTCTTTCAAATGGAATTGATGGGAGAATTTTATATTTTATCATAAAATGAGCCTGTGTGAAGGTGAAGGATACGACTGTTCTGTTTTTCTCCCTCTCCCCTCTGCCCTTTCATTCATACACCTTTCTTTCTTTTTCCTTCCTTCCTTCCTTCCTTCCTTCCTTCCTTCTTTCTCTTCCTCTTTTTCTCACTCTCTCTTTCTTTTCTTCCTTCCTTCTTCCTCCTTGTCTGCCTGTCTGTTGTTCTCTCTCTCTCTCTCTCTCTCTCTCTCTCTCTCTCTCTCTTTCTTCTTTTAGAAAAGTATTCTCTAGTGTGTTGGAGCTGGCATATATGCTGAGCTTGGGGAGAGGCAGGCCTAGCGATAATGTGAGTTCAGAGCCACCAAGACAAGGTGCTAGTGGGCATGAGCCCTGTGACTCTGTGTGAGTGGGAAAAGTGGAAGAAACAGAACTGGGAAACTTGAACACATGTGGCAAAGAAAAGTGAGGTGAGGATAGGACCCAGTTCTGCGCCTGGATGACTGGGATAATGGGAATCCTGAATGGAAGACACCCATGGACTAATAATGGGCATTTGGAGATCAGAAACCGGTAGGTTGTAGGGAACTGGGTGTGTGCAGAACATATTCAACTCTGAGTGTTCAGACCCGGAGAAACATCCATTTATTTGGAGGTTCCAGTTTGCATTCAGGTGCTGTGATAAACAAAAACAATGTGAGGGGAGGAAGGAGTTTAACTGATTTTATACCTGTAGATAAAAACCTATCACTGAGGGAAGCCAGGACAGGAGCTTAAACAGAAACCATGGAGGAATGCGCTTCTTGACTTTCTTGGTCTCTCAGTGGCTCAGACTCATCTAACTATCTTGGTCAGCCCAGACCCATCCTTCTATGTTGAAGGAGCTGCGGGCTGCGTTCCTGCCGCCTGGCTCCTGGCCACCAGCTAGCTTATGCCCCGAAATAATTACACAGAAACTGTATTCTTTTAAACACTGCCTGGCCCATTAGTTTTAACCTCTCATTGGCTAGCTCTTACATATTAATCTAACCCATTTCTAATATTTTGTGTAGCACCATGAGCTGGCTTACCAGGAAAGATCTTAACCTGCGTCTGTCTGGAGTGGGAGAATCATGGCGACTGACTGACTCGGCTTCTTTCTCCCAGCATTCTGTCTGTCTACTCCACCTACCTAATTTTCTGTCCTATCAGGGCCAAGGCAGTCTCTTTATTTAACCAATGAAATTAACACAAAACAGAAGACTCTCCCCCATCACATCTAGGGATGTACCACAATCAGTTGACTAGGCCTCACTACATCAATTACTAATCAGGACAATTTGATCTACGTAATTCCTCAACCGAGATTTGCTCTTCCCAGGTAATTCTACTTTGTGTAAGCTGACATTAAAAACCAATCAGTCTGCTGGGAGTGCTGGTATTCCGTTCTGGCACTGGATAACTGGAATTAACACAGGTTCCACAAATCAATGCCTAGAATTTCTGGTAGGAAAAGTTGATCCTGGAGGGCAAGTGAGAATAAGACAGGATTAAACACTAGGACTTTGAGTTTGATCCGGGGAAAAAGGAGATCTGGTTAGATGCTGAAATAAGTCATGCCACCAATGATTATTTTCCATTATATCCAATAAACCCATAGAGTATGTTCCTTAATGACATCACACTAAATAAGCCCATGGCGAATGTTCCCTAACAGCATCACGCTTAAATGCAGCTATCAGCTGCCCTTGGGGCCTCGGCACTGTGGCAGCCTGCCTAGGAGGTTTAAGGGTTGTCTTGACCTTATTAGATTCGATTATCACAAGAGCCAACCAATAGAGATTCTGGGAGGGAGATTTGGGAAGATGCCTGTGGAATCAGGTAGGTTATTCCAGTCACTTGCAGGATATCCAGCTGCTCAGCAACCAGAAGAGTGGCTAAGCTTCAGTGTCTCGAGTTTTTACTGATATTTAGTTGGTTAAATAAAACCACTATGTCTGTTAACCAAATTCATTGTCCAACCTTGTCTTTTCTTCAAAGATTGTATTAGAGCCAGTGTTCTTAACCTCTAACCATGTTTTCTGTTTGGAACTTGTGTCCATGTACCAGCTTCTCTTTCCAAGCCATTGTAGACTGTTGCCGGGGGGTTTCTATCCCACCCGGTCCTTCAGTTGTTCAGTCCCAAAGGAATACAGAGAGGTCCACATTAATTATAAACTGGTTGGCGTAGTAGCTCAGGCTTTTCTTATTAACTAATTCTTATATCTTACTTGTTGACAGGGGTTTTCTGTCCCACCTGATCCCTGTCCTGCCCAGTTCCTGAAGTCGTTAAGTCACAAAGAATCACACAGAGGTCTACATTAGTTATAAACAAGCTCAGGCTTCTTATTAACTAATTCTTATAACTTACATTAGCCTATATCTTTTTTGGTGAGGCAGTCACATCTTGCTTCCTTTGAGGCTGGGTCACAACTGCAGTCTGAGTTTTCCCAGAATTCTTGTTGCTATGCCTCTACTTCCTGCCTGGCTGCCATCACCCCACCTATACTTTCTACCTGGCTACTGGCGAATCAGCATTTTATTAAAAATAATACAAGTGACAGGATAAAAGACCATTGTCCCACAGCAGTAGACTAAGTTTGTTTCCCCTGATATGTGATGCTATTTTAGCCACCTGAAGATGTTTACATCTGTCCTCTTGCTCTAAAGGTATGTGTGTGGGGAGGGGGACATTTAGGATTAGAAATTTCAGTATTCTTCTATGTTACTTCAATTTTATAATCAAAATAACTCAGGTTACCACATTTTCTGGGTTTTCTTTAATTTATAATATTCTCATCACCAGGTAGAAAGTAGAATTGCATTTAACAGTGAAATATATTGTCCCCGAGTACAGCACCCTGGGAATACTTGCCGTGCTTGACAGGATCTTATTCTTCATAAACAAGGTCTGAGGTCACTTAACTTTTGTGTGGCTACCTGGTAGAGCTAATCAGTATGAGGCTGGCCAGTGTGAGGCTAGCCACTAAGTGAAATTCTGGGGGACTGGAGAGATGGCTCAAAGGTTAAGAGCATTGCCTGCTCTACCAAAGGTCCTGAGTTCAATTCCCAGCAACCACATGGTGGCTCACAACCATCTGTAATAGGGTCTGGTGCCCTCTTCTGGCCTGCAGGCATAGACACAGACAGAATATTGTATACATAATATATATATATATATATATATATATATATATATATATATATATATATATATATATTAAAAGAAATTCTGCCTGCCAGTGAGTCGGCACTTCAAGCAGGCAGCCTAGCAAAGGGAGGTAGGGCATCATCACACCATGAAAGACAAACAGGAGAGCGAGTTGTGGGTGTTACCAATCCTGACAGTCAATTAACTAACTCTGGCAATTCAGTTGGGGAAGGCTGTGTAAGTCCAGGATTGAGAAAACCACACAGCAGGCATCAGACTCACACAGTGGATGCCAGGAGAAGAGTGTCTGGACATTAATTCAGAATCACAGAAATTGCTTCGTGACATTGTGCAGGGGCGTTTCTGAGCAAATAACTCCTGTTGCTCTTTCCGTTGTGGGCCGGAGCCTGCCGTGTTGTATGGCTGATCCCACTTTGGAATGAAATCAAAGACTGCAGCAAATGGGCGTGGTGCAGGCAGCGGAGAGCTGTCAAGGTACATGTAAAATGAATGAATCAAAAGGAAAAGAAAAATACAGTCACAACATGAAAAGCATTTTACATTTATCTTGTCACCTGTTTCTGTATTTATTTTTGAGACTGCTCTAAAATCACACCAAACCTTCAAGGGATCCACACGTAAGCCCCAGATTTGCTTCTGAATATTAAAATGACCAGTGTGAAGAAGACAACCTAATGACTCACAGTCCACAGTGCCTTTAGGATGAAGCACAAATTGGTGGCAAAAGTACTGGGTTCTTTGTTGTAGCATCAGTTGGCATTTGTTAAGGAAAGGGTCCTGCTGTATGATAGTCTAAAGAGCTTTATAATAAGATCTGATTGTTTGATAACATGGTGGTGATTTCTTCACGTTGACTCCCTGGCATCGCACTCTTAAATGAGCCCAACAAAGTCCACACACCAAACCCCAGAACAAAATTAACTCGCGAAAATGGTCTAGTTTTCCATCTGTCTGGACTTGGCCTGTTTTCTATCAAGTGTTCCCTCTGCACATAGTTGTCTAGCCTGATCCCCATCCCTTAGGGCACTAGGATGCTTAGAACACTGGAGAAAGGAGCAGGGTGCCTGTGATGTGACACACACAAAATACATGATGGTTACGTTTGACAAAAGCAATCAGAACACAAAGCCCAGCACACACCAGTTTAATATCAAGAACACATCTGCCCTTGGTTACTAACAATGAATTGGGGGTGGGCAGAGCAAGCAGGAGACATCTCAAGATGGGAGATGACGCCCCAAAGGGCAGCGCCTGGAGCTCACATCTCAATTTGTTGTTCACAGGAATAACACTGTACAGCCACCCATATGGAGGAGCCCTGCTGAATGAGGATAAAATGTGAGTCGACAGGGTGCTGGGGGGGCATAGAAAAAACCTCTGCGTTTCTGAGGAGTGGTTTGGATTCCTCTTCAACGTGTTTTCAGGAGAGATACTGGCCCAGATAGCTTTAAAGGGGGAGGTGCAATGGCTGGGCAGAAAATGGCTGAGAATATTATTCAGCTGCATTTTTTTCATAAAAAGAATGTCTAATGAAGAGTTCCTGTAGCCGGTGGGCAGCACACATTCCAGGAAGACGATTCAGATTAATAGCCTAAACACGCCATTCACATTGGCAATCATGTAAAACCTTCCTGAATATTTCTCGTGTGTGATTTTAAAAAGTTCAGTCTACAAGAAGTGCAGGTGGAGATCGGTGTTGTTGCAGGTGTGGTTGGGCACAGAATGAAGTGTCTGGTATCAACACCTTGCTAGTAAGGACACTGTTTCTGTCCTCATTCTCTCCCCTGTCTCCCTTCTTTTTCATATAGCTAATCATTTAGTTAAAAGTTGATGATAAAAGTATCATTTATGCCGGGCGGTGGTGGCGCACTCCTTTAATCCCAGCACTCGGGAGGCAGAGGCAGGCGGATCTCTGGGAGTTCGAGGCCAGCCTGGTCTACAAGAGGTAGTTCCGGGACAGGCACCAAAACTACAGAGAAACCCTGTCTCGAAAAAAAAAAACCCAAAAAGTATCGTTTATACTTCTGGCCTGTCAAGTGGAGAACATATATCTTGATGGGGGACTCTGTCCTTACATAAGCAAGGAAACAGTAAAGGTGGGTTGCAGTTTGCCCTCTTCTCTATACTGTTTTCAGAGTCCTGCCTCCAGCAGTCTCTTGCCACCTGGCCTCAGTGCTGGGACAGGGTAGCTTATGACTATTATAAATCAATGTATTATAGAAGGAAGGCATAGTCTAGTGGGGGATATGTGGTCAGACTTTCCATTGTGCCAGACACCTCAAGGACAGCTTGTGCCCACCTGTTCCCAGATGGACAGAATGAGCAGTGGCAGGGCTTGACTTGGCAAAAGGTTATCTCAGAGCACCAGCTACCCACCTGTTTGAGAGAGTGCATGGTGCCACCCTGGTGGTATATGGTCATGCAGAAAGCATTTGGTATTCTCAACACCCAAGTTCTGACATGTGCCAGAGAAGAGAGTAGCCATACAATTTTCCCTTCCTTTGGGTTCTGCTGCAAAGCAAGTGAGCCACAATGTAGGGAAGGGCTACCACAGCTGGCTGCCACTCTGGCGATGTTGACCATTTAGCTGAGACTTAGACTCCATGATGGAGAGGAGACTGAGATCGGAAGATGCTGAGATGCTCTCCAGCTTCATGTTTCTCTATTCTGATCTCTGTCCTGTGTTCTGTTAGCTCTGAACAATAACCCACATCTTCAAAAGCACTTGAGGGGACCAAATGAGGGAGAGAACCATAAACTTTTGGCAGTGTGCCTGGCTCTTCTCCTCCCTAAGTGTTAATCATAGAAGGAAGGTCTGACTTCTGTGACAATCTGATGAGTTGTTATATTATCCTTTCTTCACAGCCTGGAGAGCATCCGCCAGTGTGGTGTCGCCCTCTGCATTGTCCTGGGATTCTCCATCCTGTCCGCATCCATTGGGAGCTCTGTCGTGAGGGACAGGGTCACCGGAGCTAAAAGATTGCAACATATAAGTGGCCTTGGCTACAGGACATATTGGCTAGTTAACTTCCTATATGACATGGTAGGATTTGGGGATATGGTCCTTATGTGAAGATGGAGGTGGAAGGGCCCATGCCACATGGGGCGGGCCACAGCTGAAGCTCTCATTCTGGTGACTGAGAGCATTCTATCAGGTTGCCTTTATGGGGAATCATCAGGTATTCAGGATTGCTTCATGAAGGGAAGACTCAGGAATCAGGGGCTGGAGATCTCGGAGGGAAATAAAGGGCCCTCAGAGAAATACACTTTCTTTTTTAGGGAGGAAATGAGGCAGCAACAGCCTTCCCTATTCTCTTTCAAAGGGTTGAAAGGTGAGATGAAAAACATTAGAAATGATCTTTCATCTGTATCCGTAATCTTTGCCCTCGGTTTGGTAGCAGGTATCAGAGTTCTGTGCAGTGTGCAAATCCCTAGACTCTGTCTCCTCTTCTTGGAGTGGCAACAGCAAGTCCTTGCTGGGTTGCTGTCTAGTGTTTAGGCCAGGTATTTTCAACGCATGCACTCTGATTTAGTGATCTTGTACAGCCACCGCTCATGCCATCGCTGTGGAATAGAGTTTAATAAATGTGCCTGCATGCCCTAATAGATATGACTCATTCTGGGATGCGGCCAATCCTACACGAGCAGAAGGCAGGGCAGGCCTGAAATGCACTGAGAGCCTCCCACTCGTCAGCTTCTGACCATCTGTGTTATGGTTTACACAGAGCTGATGTGTTAGCAAGTTGCTCTTAAGCAATGTTTACCCCTTCGAGTGGGCTTCAAGCTCATCTGTTTTATTTGCCTTTGATCCTGTAATCTAGATGTTTGAAAACATACAGTTTATCTCTGAGTCATACCTAAGACACCTCAGGATCTCTTGCAAGTTTGCCTTCAACTGGCACTAAAGAGGATTCATAAATTTCAAGTCTGAGAAGGGCTGGTCCCCAAAGGCTTTATCTTTATTAAGCCATGCCTCTTCGTGGGAATGCAGTGGCTCCTCCAGCATGATGCTTCTATTTGCACAGACCCGTGCTTCAGCGCCTCCTACTCAAATTCTGTCTCTAGTACCACAGTCTCAAGATTCTCTGCTCCCCAACATTTGCCAGCTAGTGATCCCATAGAAAGTGAAGGATGTGCCAACAATGAGTAGGATCCCAAAGAGTCACACGCCCATGACACCACAGAGAAACTAAACCTTGAAGACCCTGGGATTTTCCCTCTTCTCTTTGCTTCCTTTATTTCTCTATTCTCCACAATGAGTTCTTCACTTTGTGATGTGTGGACTTCGGGTTTAAAGGCAGGAAGAATATTTGATTATTGGCTGGCACTTCCTTTACTTTTACTCAATGATTTTATATTTATTCTCTGCAATGCCTCAATTAAGGCATTGATTGTTGAGGATCTGTTATGGGTTAGGGCGTGTGCAAGATAGCTGAAGACCGAACTTTAGTGTCCCCCAGCAAACTTAATTCAAACTGATCAAACCTCAGTGTGATCGTATTAGGAAGTGGAATCTTTGGGAAATGATTAGACCTAGAGGATGTAGCCTTCATGAATGCATCAGGACTTTTATAAAAGTGACCCCAGAGAGCTTTCTCACTTTTTCTGCCACATGACAAGACAAAATAAATAAATAAATAAAGGACATTGAGCCTATAATTAGTGATCCTAGAGAAGCTAAATAAGAAAGAGAACCCAAAGAAAAACATATAGGCATCCTCCTGAATATTAACCTTCAGCAGGCGATGAAATGAGACAGAGACAGAGACCCACATTAGAGCAACGGACAGAAATCTCAAGGTCCAAATCAGGAGCAGAAGGAGAGAGAGCATGAGCAAGGAACTCAGGACCGCGAGGGGTGCACCCACACACTGAGGCAATGGGAATGTTCTATTGGGAACTCACCAAGACCAGCTGGCCTGGGTATGAAAAAGCCTGGGATAAATCCAGGCTCGCTGAATATAGCAGACATTGAGGACTACTGAGAACTCAAGAACATTGGCAATGGGTTTTTGATCCTACTGCACGTACTGGCTTTGTGGGAGCCTAGGCAGTTTGGATGCTTACCTTGCTAGACCTGGATGGAGGTGGGAGGTCCTTGGACTTCCCACAGGGCAGAGAACCCTGATTGCTCTTTGGGCTGAGGAGGGAGGGGGACTTGATTGGGGGAGGGGGAGGGAAATGGGAGGCGGTGGCTGGGAAGAGACAGAAATCTTTTATAAATAAATAAAAAATAAATAAATTTAAAAAAAACCCACACCACTCTAAGATCTTATCTCTTTGTTAAATCTGTTACTGCATTGATCTTTGCTTCCTCAGCCTCCAGAGCTGGGCACAACAGGTCACTATTGTCTGTATTCCAACCAACCTGTCTGTTTTGGTTTCACTCACTCAGTGGACTGAATGTTCAAACTAAATCTATTAGTAAGTTATGTCAATTTATGAGTAAGTTATATCTTGCCCCAACGGAGTTCACAGTCTCATCAGAAAAAGAAGACAGCCAATATACCAGATGTAACTGATTCATAACTAAATCTTTTTCAAGAATGAAAGAAGGTAGTGGGGTAAAGGTAACTTTAATCCAGGAGGTTACAGTAATAAATGAGTTTTCAGCAAAGATCTGAAGAGAAAAAGGACTCAGCTGCATGGGTGGTTCTGAGGAAGCATTTTGCAGTCAGTCACACCACAGAAGAAATAGCTACATGTTTGTCCGAGGAAACCCTGGAATCCTGTTGCCCGTGCAGAAACTTTGACGGAAAGGCTATGGAGAAAGCAGAGCAGGAATATCCACCTCTTCCTCTTCCCGGCCCCCATGTGTGGCCTTGTTTCTAGGATAGTATCTGAGTTCTTCGACCCTTCCCAAGGGAGAAAGGCATAGGTACTCTTTTAGGTTGTTAAGTCTGTTTTCTCCTGAAGTACCATAGACCTTGGCTTCAAATTCAGTCACATTCTGAAGTCTAGGTGTTCAGCACATCAATGTTAGAGGAACACAACTAAGCCTGTAGCAATGACTCAGCATGATGAACCCGAAAAATATTCTAATATGCAAAGCAGGAGCTAGGCTTACGTAGAATTTGAACAGAAACTACAGAGTAAATAGAGCACGATCCATGTCCCTATCTAATGCAGCAATGCCCCCCTTTGTCTTTTCAGCTCTTTTACTTGGTTTCCGTCTGCCTGTGTGTCGCCATTATAGCCGCCTTCCAGTTAACAGCTTTCACTTTCCGGGAGAACTTGGTGGCCACAACCCTCCTGCTGGCACTTTTCGGGTATGTGATGAGAAACACGGCTGCCGAATTATGGTTTGTTTTCTGAGAAAGAAACCCCTCAGGATGGCTTTGAACCTGCTGTCTGCTTCATGATTTTCTGTCTGCCGAAGCAATTACGTTGCTTCTACAAGGGCTGCTGAGCAAACAAGCTTGAGCAAGATGATGAGTGCCCTGGAAGGAGGGGAAGGGTGACATGCTCGTAATGAAGATGGCACTAGTCCTGTCTCAGAAAGGCCCTCGAGCTGCTTGACAAACTGCTGCCGTGGGTAATGGATTCTCTGTTAGTCTCACTTTGACGTTAATCGTGGGCTCAAATACATAATCCATTTAGCTCTGAAATTGCATTTGTGGCGCTTCTCCTGTAAAGCTGTCTGGCATATTTTTTTTCCTCTCCAAGAATATTAGTAGCTTGGAAGTATTTTGTGTGACTTCTATCACTTTTTCCTCAGAGGAAAAAGAGTAAAAGTAGAAAGTCACTGCGACTGCTCCCCAAATGGTACCTATCTGGCAGAGAACATTTATTAATATACTATCTCTTTTAAAGTAGCACACCCAGATTTATGCCAAAGACTATAACTAAAGTGGATTTTGCATATTTTGTTGTTAACCCTGTGATCCAGAATGATTCCAAATATCAATAGGGGACAGAGTTTTCTCTGAACAAGTGTGTGTACATCATCAGATGAATGGGTAGATGGATATGAGTTCATGGATGGACGGAGAAGTGGGAGCATATATAATGGGGACAAGGAAGCCTGTTCTTTCAGGAATATTCATGTCACTTACCCTGTGGCCTTGCTAAACTTAATTCCCCTTTAAACCTTAGGTTCTTCCCTCTAAAATGCCAATTCTGATGCTGAAAGTCAAATGAGATAATCTCTGTACGCATCAGGGACAATTGACAGGGACATTAGATTGATTTTAGCCATTACTATTCTTCCTAGAATTATCTTTTGCTTTAGAGAAATCATGTGCTCACTAAAAACATCCTTGTGGAACATGATGTTACACCCAATTTGAAAGTTCTGACCTCACATTTAAAGGACAGTGCGTGTGTGTACCCTGTTCCTGTTACTTTATTTCAGTTTATTAATCACATTGGCTAACTAAGCGTTGTTGCATTTCATTGTAGCATATGTAAAATAGACATTGCTATAAAACTATGTTTGTATTTTAGAGGGCCAGACTTCAAAAATTATGACAAAATTTATTTGAAGTTACATGATTCGAAACTTAATCTTATGAAATGTGTTTTTAGAAAATGTTCAACTTGATTACATCAAGCTAGAAAATTCTATGTTCATAATTAAACATGTTTTGGGATTTTTAGGGAAGCATAGCTCTATGGATACATTCTCATGGTCTTCCTCATCTTAGTTGCTGTCCTATTGCTATGAGGAGACACCAGGACCAAGGCAACTTATGAATAAAGTTAGGTCAGGCACGGTGTCACATACCTTTGATCCCAGAATTTGGGAGGCAGAGGTAGGGAGATATCTGTGAGTCTGAGGCCAACATTCTTTACATAGAGAGTTCCAGGAAAGCCAGGGCTATGTAGAAAGAGATCCCCCCAAAACAAAACACAACACAAATAAACAACAACAAACAAGAACCAAGAAAAAAAACCAACTAAATAAATAAAATAAATAGATAAAGCTTTTAATTGAGGGCTTCTTACAGTTTTAGAAGGTTAGTCCATTATCATCAGGGGCAGGGAGTGTGGCAACAGAAGGGCAGCATAGTGCTGGAGAAGGAGCTGAAAGCTCACATCTGACTAGCAAGGTATAGGAAGAGAGAGAGAGAGAGAGCATGAATGAATTTTGTTGGTCACAACAACACACTCCCCTATTACTAACACTCAGAACTTCAGAACATAGGCAGAAAGACCAGGATGAGGCCACCTATTAACGCTCTCTCTAAAAATTCCCCCTAAATTAAAACAAATCAAGAAAGGTCACACTAAGCTACACGAAGTAAAAGACAAACAGCTTATGTAAAAAACGTAAAGAACATATCTGGTGCATGTTTTGTGCTAAAGGATCGTGGAAATGAGAGCACAGATTCCTGTTCATCCCCCAGGGGAATTCACACAGCAGGAGGAAGGGACTATTTGTCAGGGGGAGACCACGATCTGTTCTTACAAATTCCAGAATACCTGTGAACAGCAGACCGACCTCCAGTGATTATACAATCATTAAAATGATGACATATTTTAATAAAAGAGTAGAGAGTACTCTTTAAAAGGCCACAGTAGGTTTCACATAAATTATGCTCTATAAGTCAATTTAAATGTTCCCTTAAAAATTAGAAAAGATGGGGTGGGAGAGATGAATCTGCCAATATGTTAATTTTAACCAAGTGTTTGAAAGGAAAGTAATAAAAATGTAGTTTAAAAAAAATCATGGAATGATCACTGGTGGAACATGAGCTCAAAGACTCAGTAATGCAGGGAAGGAAGTCTCCAGGGGCATCATTTAAGACTACGTCTTTGTCTCTGGGTCTTTTTTTCTTAGACAATGCTTTGATCCACTTGTCAAACATTGGAAATACATAACCCAGTATGAAGACCCTATGTAAAGTGTGGCAAAGTACAGATTCTATGCAGTCTCCAGGGGAGTGGAGGACAGTGATGAGGTGGTAATTACTTCCTCAAGGATAGCTCAGGGTATCCGGAGTGACAGTGGAAGGAGAGGTATTGTGAGGCCACCCTGTGAACATGGAGATGCTGATCAAAGCCGATGATCCTCTCACTGTGCTCTGTGCTGTGCTAACTGACCACATCTGATATGCCACGAGGTGCTGCACCCCCCATTTCTCTAGCTCCCACATTTTCAAGTTTACCAGAGAGAGCTGGCTGGATGCTGTATTGTACAGGGAACAAAAAAAGGCTGACTTTTTTGTAGTTCTGGTTAAGGTACACCAGGATGGTTATCCCCGCCTGTTAATAATCTGTCTGTATAGAATGAAAACAGTTTGTCTTATATTATTCTATAATGCTGTGCTTCAATCAATAGTATATATATGATATATATTACATATACACACATTTGCTTACTTTAAGAGTTTGATAGATATTAAAACAACCTTAAAATTTGACATATAAGTGTCTACTATTGTTTATATGTATTTCACTTGTAGGGATAATTTATTTCTTCCTCCTTTTCCTCCTCCTCCCCCCCCCCTCCTCCTCCTCCTCATTCTTTGTGTCTGTTTTGTCCTCTGCATAGATCTAGCTGCCCTTGAACTGTCTATCTTCCCGTCTTGCAGCCTGAGCTCTGGAATTACCATGCCTGGTTCCCAGTTACTGAAAGCAGTCACGTGACAAAGGCTAGCAGTGGAGTTTTCCCTAGAAAGGGTAGTAGGAAGTGTCTATAGGTTTGGAGGTGGAATTTGTGCCTTCCTGTTCATGCTTTACTTCAGACAGGAATAGTCATAATATACAGCATTAGCCGGCGATGGCTCAGCTCTTTGGCAGTTATTTTGATTTTACTTAATTATTTTATAGAACAGATATTTTAGAAAATTGCTTTGAAGCACTAGTTTCCAAATTATGCTTCACAAAAATGTTCTTCAGGGTCAAATTATGAGGCAGATTTTTTTTTGAGTGAGGTTTCTGAGATGCTATATGGCTTTGTACATCACATCCCTTACATTTTCTCAAGTAGAAGAATTTATCCTTTAGACCCAGGGGTGTTCTCTAGAAAGACTGTTCTTGGTGACAGAAAGCTCTGAGTATTGTTATATTCTTGGAATCTTCCAATTTCCATTATAACCGGTGGGCATTATTACTGCAGTAGACTTGGGAGGCAAAGAGGCTCCAACTGAAATCCAGTGGAAAATCCAGACCCCAGAGACACTTTCCCTGATCCTTGCAGGGTCTTTGGAGGCTCCAGAGAAGGTTATTTTTTTTTTATGGGAGACGATTGCATATATTACACAAAGTGAGGGAAACTTAACCATTCTAACATCACATCTGTAGTATACTTCCATTGTGATAAGAAACAAACATTTCAGGAAAATAACCATGATTTCTCTTCTCCTTTTTAGATACGCAATGATTCCATGGATGTATCTGATATCCAGTATCTTTCCCAGTTCCGACGTTGCCTTCATCTCCTACATCTCCTTGAACTTCATTTTTGGTTTGTGCACCATGCTGATGACTGCCATGCCCCGGCTCTTGGCCATCATTTCCAAAGCCCAGGTGAGTCCCTGGCACAGTCCATTTCCAAAGCGCCACAGCTTGGAGAATGGGGGTGTCTGCTATGTACTTTGTTACCACGGTGGCAAAATGACTGACTCACACTACTTAAAGAAGGGAGGGTTTGTTTTGACTCACAGTTTAAGAGGACTTTCACTTTTAATTTAGGGTCTGGCAAAAGCATGTGTAGGAGGAGGCTGTTCCCCTCCTGGAGTGCAAGGACAAGCCTGGGGACTAGGTACCCCCTTCAGAGTTCTGCTTTTAGTGACTTCATGCTCAAGATTACAAAATCTTTCAAAAATAGTGCCACCATCTGAGAGCCAAGTGCTCAGCATGTCACCCTGTTGAGTAAAACCCAGTGGAGCTTCCGCCCAGTTGAGTTGCATTTTCTAGGGGAATTCAAGAGATTATATGAGTGACCTTGTCTTTTAAGTGTAGAAGGAATAATTTGTTGACAGAGGTTTATGCCCTGCCCAATCCTGCAGCCATTCAGCTCCAAGTATTTACATAGAGGCTTAAATCAATTATAAACGGTTTGGACTATTGCTCAGGCTTATTACTAACCAGCTCTTACAACTTAAATTAACCCACAATTCTTAAAATTGTTTAGATTGTGGCTTGGTACCTTTTCTCAGTAGGCATTCTCTTATCTTACTTCTTCTGTGTCTGACTGGTGATGGTGTCTCTGCCTTTCCTCTTCCCTGAATTTTCCTATTCTGGTTGCCCGCCTATACTTCCTGCCTGGCTACTGGCCATTTAGCATTTAATTAAATCAATATGAGTGACAAATCTTTCAGTGTACAAGAGCATTCTCTCACAGCAGTAATTGATTGCAAAAACTTCTGCAGTGTTGTGGGAGCTACTCTATAGCCATGGCAGGACTACTTAGGTATTCATTGCTATGGGATTCTCAGAGATTCTCAGATGTTGACTTATTGATGGCAGAGGAATGAATACAATAAAGTATGTCAAAGTGTCACTATGTCCTGGTTGAAATCTTAAGTAATATGGGACACAGCCCTGTCCACACTCACATGATAGAGTGCCTGAAGAATGGTATCAAAGATTCATGGGATTTATTAGTGTCTTACCATGTATAGAGAAAAACACTGTCCTCAACATGAGCTGTTCTCCAGGTTGAGAATCCCTGTGAAGAAAATGTCTACTAGGCATTAGGGGCAGGCTGAAATCCCTTCTGTGGATGCATCCCATTTATTCCTCCCATTTTCCCTCTACCCTGGCTCCTTAACCAGTCTTCCCTTACCCTTGGCTTCTGCTTTAAGCCGTCATTCCCAGTGTGACTTATAGGAACAGGCTGCAGATGCTGGCTTCTCCTTAGCTCTCATAGTTCAGCCCTTTCTTTTTCTGCGTTTTATTCTCACCTTTGAGCATATTATGCTCCTACGTCCCTACGCTGCTCTCATACTCTCTGCTGGCTCAGTAGTTCCCAGGTGTTTGAGCCACAATTTGTAAAACTCATCTGGGAGTGGTGCAGTGCTGCTAGTGAAAGGAAAGGCTGCTATTTCCATTTCCAGGGAGAGAGGAGCTGAGGCTTGCCCTCACCGGGGCAGGTTCACTCCTTGTGGCTGGGTTCCAGACTTAATAAACTCTCAAATAGTGGCCATTGTTATCTCTTATTATTGCGCCTCATGTTTGTGTAGAAGCAGCGGGGTATGCAAATATCCATTTTGCATTCAATGAGGGCAATGATCTATTTCAGTGATTTTTTTACAGATTCATTTTGACACTAATATGCATTAATATTCTGAGCCTTTAAATAGACAGCTCGCTGAACAATTAATTGGCTTTAACTTGAGCAGAATGTTTAAGTCGGCAGAGGAGGCTTCGAGGCCCTACTCCACCCCATCGATTTCTAATGTGCCACAGTTTGATGAGGATGCTGTAAATTGTGGTGGGAAGGAAACCAGATCCAATACTGATCGAACTGGGAGCAACCCAAAGCCTGGGAAGCTCTAGGAGAACTCGATAGCAAAAGAGGGGTAAGCCACCTCTCAAAGGAAAAGGAAGGCCAATCACTTGGAGGATTCACCTAAACTAAAGAGGAGGTTAGCTAGCCAGGAGTGTTTTCATCCACGAGACTCTATTAGCATGGCGGATGAAAAGGCATTGTGATCTGCAATTATAGATGGCACTGCTCACCTGGAAGAATCAACAGGCAATGGGTGTTTCCTGGAAAGAAAAATGGTCTGAGTCACTCAGCAATTAGAAATGGAGGGGATTTGGCTGGATTTACTTTGATTCTTCTTTTTCTTTTTTGCTCCTTAATGTAATAGTGTCTGCTGAAGCTATTTAACATTATTAAAATACTCATTCTAATTGACATCAAATGTTCATTTCATGTTAAAAAGCATTATGAACTTGTAAAAGTAGTGAAAGATATCAAAAGCAGCCTCTGTGCTCTCGGGTCATAGCCAGAATAACCAGTACCAACCACTGCATATGCCGACTGCAGTGCCAATGCAATGTTTTCCCTTGTTGCCAAAATACTGCTAAAGAATGATGTGTCTTGGGTTCTCAGGCAAGGTCAGGCATGTCTTTTGTCTTGCTGTAACCAAGAAGATGTTAACAGCTTAAAGGCTACAGTTTTTATTGTTTACATATTAATATGTGTCAATTCCTCTATTCCCAAATCAATTGATTTGTCAATCCATGAATCTCTGTGCTTTTTTATTAATTCAGCATTCACACATTGCATAGTCTTAGTTAACACTTGTGTAAAAATCACTGTGTTCTTAAAATGAGTTGTAAAAGCATGGATGTCATCATATCTTTTCATTAATTATCAGCTCCCAGTTTCAAAGCTGCCTATTTCAGACTATCACTGATAACAGAAATTCTTTCAGGCAGTACACTAATTGACTCAGGCATAGATCAATGTGATTTTAAATGTACTCCTTTGCTGAGAGACCTGTTATGGACTTGCAGGTAGTTGCCATTTAACGTATTCACCTAGTGAAAATTGGGAGAGATGGCTAGTGGCTCATTCTCTTCCCACAAGGACACTAATCTCATTGGATAGATTTCCTTTTGCTTGTCTTCATTTACCCAGAACTACCTTTGAAAGACCCGACTTTCTAAGCTACCACACTGGGGATAAAAATTCAACACGCATATCTTGTGAGGCGTAGAGGTATTCCACCCATAATATTTTGCCCTTGGGTTCCCAAGACTTGTGGTTTTCTCAGGTCGGGATCATAAACTCATTCTGTCACAGTAGCTCCAAAATAGCTCGTTTATTATGGCCCCAATTCTAAAGCATAAAAACCTCCTCTCTACTCTATAAACTTCACCAGGTTCAAATATGGGTGAGACTCAAAAATATATTTCATCCCAACTTCTCTCCAGCTGTGAGGTAGTACAATCAAATACATGGGGGCAGTTATAGGACATACATCCCTAGTCCAAAAGGGAGAAGAGGGAGAAAGGGATAATGGGTCCTATCAAACAAAACCTAGTGAGACATACAGTACAGGATCTCAGGAGTAATCCTATCTGGCTCCATGATTGTCTGAGAGTGTTTCTGCATAATGGAGATAGAGCAGACTGGACCAACAGCCTCAACCAATGACAATAGGAAGTTATTACTATATGTCATAAAAATGAAATCACTTTTAATTTCATCTTTCTCTCCCTTTTACTGTGCAGAATTTGCAGAATATCTACAATGTGCTCAAGTGGGTTTTTACTATTTTTCCTCAATTCTGCCTGGGTCAAGGGCTCATAGAACTCTGTTATAATCAGATCAAGTACGATCTGACTCACAACTTTGGCATTGATTCTTATGTGAGCCCCTTTGAGATGAGTTTCTTGGGCTGGATCTTCGTGGAGTTGACCTTGCAGGGCACAGTTCTTCTCCTCTTGAGGATTCTGGTACATGGAGACCTTCTACGATGGCCAAGGTATGTCCTGAAGGGCTGATGCTTAATGCCTCTGACTCTTGAATAAAGAGTGAGGAAAAGTCTATCTGGAGCTTGCAAGGTAGAGGAATGTGCCTTAGTGGCATTATTATGAGTGATTCTAATAAGTTAAAGGTTTTCTGTTTCTTTGTTTAGTGGGTAAGGATGAGTTACCAACTAAATGGAAAGAATTTCCAAAGATAAGGTGCCAACCTTTAAATATTCCTTTCAGTTATTTGGTTGTCTCAATTTATATTCCACTTTGAAATTGCTCAACATTTTGGCTACTTTGTAACACCAAAAGTGAATTTGATTGATACCATAAAATAATTCATTTTTATAACTAATGTGATTAACTTATAGTCAGGAAGGTGTAGGACTTCAGTGCAGAAACCACATGACTTTGCCAAACGCAGTTCCTTTTGTTCTTGTTTTAGTTAAGTGAAGAGAATGGTGTGTGTATATAATGCAGATACACCAGGATGATTGCAAACACACACAGAGACACAGACAGACAGACACACACACACACACACACACACACACACAGACATAGACACACCCACACACCCTTTAAGGTAATTGTCAGATAAGGCTTAGTAGTTAAGAGCACTGTCTAGTTCGATTCCCACTACCCATGTGGCAGATCACAATCATCTGTAGCTCTAGGTCTGGGGGATCTCATGCCCTCTTCTAGCTTCCAAGGGCACCAGACACAAACAAGATGCATAGATTATACATGCACACAAAACACTCATGCACATCCAATAAATACATATATATTTCTAAAATACATTTGAAATCGACAAGGAAGTGTATTTTCTTGTGCAGGTTCTCTGTTTCTCCCCCTCCACTACTTAATGCACTGATCCTCTCTTTGGTTTTGGCCCTCTGATTCCTACTTCAGACAGAGATTCTTCCCAACCCCCATTCCTCTAATTTTATCTCTTTGATTTTCTGAGACAGTCTCTCAGTGGGGGGATTCTTTATGGAGAATCTGTTACCACCTTGTCACTAAAGAATCTATTACAGAGTAGAAAGCTCCATTGCTAACATTGGTGGGCAACCCCTTTGTATGTATTGCTTTCTTTTCAATCATTCCATGATGTATTTCTTTACATAATAACCCAAGGCTGCTAAAGGAATGAACCGTTTTGAATACAAATCCCCAAACTCTTCTGAATTTGGACATGATTATTCTGGAATTTGCTGATTTCCCATAGCTGACTAACTCGAGTAGAATTTGGAACACCTGTTAAATGTACTTGCTCCTGTGATAATCCTTAATACTTCAGTCCATTTAAAACCCACAATGGAGAATCCCTCTGGCAGCTTCCAGGATTCTCAATCCTTCTACAGTATCAAAGGAGTTTTCTTCAGTGAAAAGACTTTGTGTTACCTTTACATCATAGAGGACATTAGTTGGGCTCTACTTCAGAACAAGGTCTCTGATATCCATAGCAATTCATTTGTGTTATGTTGATGCAAAGGGCAGGGATCACAGGCACTGTCTACCCTTCTGCTCTTTTATGACTCAGTGTCACAATGATTGTGAGCTCCAATTTGTTATTTTAATCCAAATAGAACTTAGTCACTAATCAGTGCTGAATATGAATAGCCAAGTTTCTCAGCAAGTCCTTCTTAGGGAGAATTATACCAGTTTTAGCTGAAAGTGGAGGAGAGTGGGAGAAGCCTGTCCCCTCATGGGAACCAGACAGAGCCTACTCTTTCTACCATATAAGTGTTACCAGCACATCCTGGGTACTAGGTGTGGTACCCACTCTACTGCTGTACTCTAAGCTGCTTTGTTTCCCACCTGTGCACCTCTGCTGTCTCATGGTGACAGGTCTCCATTTGCACACAGCACTGGCCTGATAACAGCCCACATAGGTGTGTTTGTGGGAGGTCTTGCCTCTTTATGTTATAGTATGGAACTTGGCTGTGCTCCCTTAATCCTTAAGCAGGCAGAGTTAGAACAGTCATATAGTCCAGATAGCTGCTGTGATGAATTACTGGGACAGGCCTGCTGTGTCTACTGCCCACCTGGGTCCTTCTATTACACTGTGATTGGAGGACAGCTGAGTGGAGGTGGAAGAATTCAGAAGTTGGTTTGTTTGGCTGTTAACCAACAAGTTTTTGTTTGTCCTCCACTCATCAGAGTGAGAAGAGTTAAAGAATGTGCCAACTGGTCCCTCCCCGAAGCCCCGAGTTGCTTAGTTTGGGAGATATGATTAATAAACATACATAAAATTTCCAGGTAGTTCTCATGAGGAGAGGCTAGGAATCTTTGATGCAGACCATTGAGTTATCAGCGGAAGGTTAATGTTGATGGTAGCCCTTATCTAATAAAGAGAAACTCTAGTCAAGCAGAAAAGTGTATGATGATAGAGTTTCATAAAATGAATTAACTCATGAATCCCCTTTTGGAGTGCTAAGTTGAATACTTCCCATGTTTTCTGTGCCCACCGTACTCTCTGCTCCTAAGTAATCACCCTCTGGATAGCTGTCACTCACATGTTTTTTCTCTTTTGATTAATTTTATATGTCTTCAAATATTATGTAAGTGACATCAGACCCTTCTGAGGATCTAACCATCTTTTCTCATCTGTATTATATGTGCAATGAATCATGCATATTTTTGTAAAATGATGATTTTAGATGTGGAAAAATAACACTGATTAAGTCTTTGGCATGACTCACCAGGACTGACAGTGAATGGTTTCTCTTAGCTATAACTATAGTACTCTTTTAGTGCTATTAACTCTAGTATCCCATTGTTTTGAAATAATTTGAGAGTTGTAAAAAATATTTAAAAAATGCCCCTCTTTCTTTGAATAGATGATTATATGCTATATAACCACATATCACACTGAAAACAAGGAAATTGATGGGAGTGTAATATGAACAGTGTGCCTGATTTGTACCTAATCATTAAAATGCAGACATGTTATAGTTTGCTAGACAAATGAAAATTTACTTGAAAGTTAAAAATACCCAGATGGAAATCCTAATGAGGACCTACCAGCCCAGATTCAGAGCGAACCAGTTAGATGCAATGATTAGTTGTACTCAACTGGCAAATATCAAGTATCTGTTGAATGCTATATGCAAGATGTGCAAAAAGTTTTCTGTTTAACTCTTTTATGCAATCCAATTTATATTTTAAGTTTAATTATTGGGTACTTTTCTATATAAGGTATATACACAATCTATTTTGTTAAATATTTAATAAATGGTTTACTACCAAAATACCTATATAAGTTAGTATTTTATAGTAATGTGATCAATATTTTTGGCACTTATCATGAGGCCTGGCATGACTTTCTTATCCCCCTAGCGTTGACATCTCACAGGTTCTTCTGTTAACAAGAATATGTCATTTGATTGTGGAAAGGAGTTGACTTTCTCTGGTAATCGGGATGATAGGGCTAAGATGCCCTGACTCTGTCTTCTGTCTCCACAGGGGTCACTTGGGGACAATCTCAGGACTGTTCCAAGAGGAACAGTCTGTCTTATCTTAACTCTGTCTTTATCTTCCCAGGGTCCACTCTGCCCCACAGGACACGGTCAAGTCTGCTAAGGATGTAGATGTTGAAAAGGAGCAAACGAGGGTGCTTGAAGGAAAGACCAGAGGGGACATTCTTGTGTTGTGCAATCTCAGTAAGAGCTACAGAAGTGTTTTCAGGCGGAAGACCACTGCTGTGCATGACCTTAGTCTGGCCATACCACGAGGCGAGGTATCAGCTGCAGTGCTTACCCATTTCTCTTGGGAACCTGTGAACTCTGGCTGTAGTTCTGTCTGGGGTAGTCTTAGAATATCTGAAATCACAACAAAAAGCAGCCTCTGCATTCCAGAGATTCCCACCACGTCACAGAGGTAAAGTTGGAGACAGGATCTTAGTGTAATGGAAATTTGCTGACTGATTCAAATTTTATTTTGTTTTATGATTCTTTAAATTTTGTGTATCTGGGGTTTTTAAGTGTCATTTGACTTTTGGGATGACTTTATTAAGTACAAATATTTTAAAAAATCCAGTTGAAGGAACCCACTTCTTCCGTTTATTTAACCTGCAGTTTTCCTTGAGTGCCCAGTTAAATCCATCTAGAACACTGGTCCTCAACCTTCCTAATTCTGAGACCCTTTAATATAGTTCCTCGTGTTGTGGTGTAATGGTGTTTATCAACCATAAAATTAATTTTTTGAATCTTCATAACTGTTATGAATTGTAATGTAAATATCTGATATGCAGGATATTTGATATACAACTCCAAAGGGGTCAAGACCCACTGGTTGAGAACCACTGATCTAGAAGTGTGCTATTCTAGAGGGCTAAAGATTGCACATACCACAGCAGCTATGGAGAAATCTTCAATCAGAACTGGCAGAAGCTATATAAACTGACTCTTATTTGGACTCAATCCATAAAGGGAAATTAATCCTGGAAATGATTATCTTTAATTAACTGTTAGAAATAAAGAGGCACCTTGCATGCTTGGAGAAACCCAGTGGTTATATGGCTCTTTTATTGCTAGCCATGCTCTCCTGCTGAGCAAATAATACAGACATGAGTACTCTGGGGTACACAGGAGCCCAGAGACCCAGGTAAAGCAATTTAGGAGTGACCTAGATTAGAACCATGATTTCTAGGACAACTGGACAAAATGTTAAGGATTGTTTCCTAGCTATTGTTTCTACTGATATTTTGCCAGCTCTGTGATCTAACATTATTGAATTTTGAATTAAAGTTAAATCAATTTAAATCAATATTAATTTTCTTACTATCTATCCATGGCTGTTTTAAGCCAAGGAGAAGAAAGAAAGAAAGAAAGAAAGAAAGAAAGAAAGAAAGAAAGAAAGAAAGAAAGAAAGAAAGAAAGAAAGAAAGAAAGAAGGGAAGGGAAGGGAAGGGAAGGGAAGGGAAGGGAAGGGAAGGAAGGAAGGAAGGAAGGAAGGAAGGAAGGAAGGAAGGAAGGAAG
>JABTXL010006405.1:6459215-6546306 GCA_025134845.1 Neodon shergylaensis
TCTATCTATCTATCTATCTATCTATCTATCTATCTATCTATCTATCTATATCTGTGTGTGTAGGTTACTCAGAGTGGAAATAGACTAGTTTTAGAAAATATACAAAAATGCAACCAGAAGGAAAGCAACTTCTGCAGTGACAGACCTTCCAAAGATGTTACCATGATTATCTCTGGATAATTTGGATTATTGTTACTTACTACTCATTCTGTTAAGTTTTATATACCCAAATTTATCTTTCTTTAAATTAGTGCTGATGTTTTCATGCACAGCTGCCACAAAAGTATTTGAAGCATAAAGTGCCTTTTTACAGTAACATGTTCCACACTGTAACAACATCACACGTCAGAAGCGTCAGTATACCGTCAAAGCAAAGGCCGTTTGTAATATAATATCAATTACACTCCATACTTTGTGTCTAACTTCATGTTTTCTTCTTAGTGCTTTGGGCTTCTCGGAGTGAATGGCGCTGGGAAGAGCACAACATTCAAAATTCTGACTGGTGAAATTCCACCAAGTTCAGGCTATGCCGTCGTCAGAACTCCTCAGGGGTATGATTCAGATTTAATCATTTTCTTGCCACTTATGATGATATCAAGTCCAGGGAACCCCCAGTATCCCCTCAGGTCTGTGGAAATAAGCTTAGAAACACTATTTTCCTCCAGTCTCATTTTCTGTTTGCCACTTACCCAAAGGGGTGACTAAATCTCCCAGTGTCAGTATCAGGGACCGGAACTCAACCCTTGTAGCCAAGAAGACAAGGTATTTTTCTCAGTCTTAAAATCTGTTGTCAACATATGCATTATGCCTGCCATTTTTAATTGAAGTATGCTGACATTCTTGTGTGTTTGCATCTAGTTTTGGCTGTTATCTATGTGTTCACATGCATCTGGTTTCGGCTATATAAGTGTAGAAAGATGTACCATGTCCATTTAGCAGAACAATAGAACTAGGTTCTCCCTTACTGCCTATGCCCTAGCTAGCCACAGATTTTTGGCCCAATTAATGCTACAAGTTGATTGGCATGAGATCTCATTTTTATTTGTACATTACATACTTTTGCCTGATATACCTTTTGTTTTTTTAAAATGGTATTATTATTATTGGCTATTTATTGAAGTAGAAATTCTTAATTATATTCCTGTAATGAATCATATATATATATATATATATATATATATATATATATACATATACATATACATATACATATACATATATGTGTGTGTGTGTGTATAGTCTCAGCAGTTATAGCGAACTTAATTTTGTTCCCTTGTCTTACTTGTGGCTTTTTGAACCTTGAGTAGTATAAGGGTTGTAACTCTGAGGGGAAAGGTTTCCCCAATGCAAGTGTTGCAGCTCTGAAGAAAAAGGTATCCTGGCAGTTGGGAACCAAGGAATACCACAAAATCACACTGCATAAGAAACCTCACACAAGAATTTATTAAGAAAGATACAAGAGGGTGACTGCCTCTGCTCCAGAGAGAAGCAGCAAAAAAATCTGAGCAAGAGGCAGGCTTTATGTTGGGTTTTTTGGGGGGGGGTGGAGATTCTATGATGGCCTGGGATTGGTGGGATTTTGTGGCCTGATTTTGGGGTTTATTTCTGTAGGGCAGAGCTTGGCAGTCTGCATATTGAGGCACTGGAAACTGCTGTTAAGGCTGTTAGAGTAGTCTGGGTGGGGTTGTGCTGGCAACTCATGCACCTCAAGGGGTTGGGCTTGGCCTTTAAAGTAGTCTGTGTGGGGTGGCCATTAACTAGCATACCTTAAGGGACTTACAAGTAGCTCTTCCCTTTCTGAGGTAATAAAGCTGTTACCTGTCTTTTCCAAAGATTCATCATTTTAATGTATTTAATTTATATTGGAATCTTTTGTATAGCTGAAATATAATTTATTTTCTATCTGAATACTACCCCAAATCTTTTCTCTACAAAATTCCTTTGTTCTCTAGTTAGCATCCCTTCTGTCACACTGGGTCCTTGTTTATGCTGGGTATTTGGCCTCAACTGCATTGCTCCAAGGAACATCTCAAAGTAGTTCTTCCTCTTCCTTCTCCCTTAGTTTTTATGTGGACTCTTTGACTGAGTCTAGGAACCAAAGTAGTACCAGGCAGATCAGTAAGAGAGTATCATAGAAGTTTTTACTTTTGTTTTAGTTGACAATAGATTCTTCTCTCCTACAATACATTCCAACTACAGTTTCTACTCTCTCAACTTCTCCAAGTTCCCCCTCCAACCTCCTCTCTTTCCCAGATCTACTCCCCTTCCATTTCCCTTCAAAAAAAAAAAAAAACTGGCCTCCAAAAGAAACATAAGAAAACAAGATACAATAAGGCAAGGCAAAACCTTCCTATCTAGTTTGGAAAAGTTGAGCAGGCCAAAGAGTCAGAAACATACATGCTCCTACAAAAAAACACAAAAGTTCCACAAAAACACCGTATACCCAGAGGACCTGATGCAGACCCTGTAGGCCCGTTGCTTTCTGCTGCAGTGTCTGTGAGGCTGTATGAGCCCTGCTTACTTGGTTCAGTGAACTGTGTTCTCCTGGTGTCTTCTGTCCCCTCAGATTCCTATAGTCTTCCTCCCCCTCTTCTGTGAGGTACCCAGAGTTCCAAGAGGAACGACCTGATGGAGCCCTCTAATACAGCCTCTCTTTCTGCAGAATGTCTGAATGTGGGTTTCTACACCCAGAGGAAGCTCCTCTGATGATGACTAGTCAAGGCACTAATCTGTGACTATAGCAGATATAATTAAGAATCATTTCATTTTTTTTTTTTTTGGTCAGCTATGTTTGGTTCTTTTATATGGACAGGAAGATCTTCAGAAAAATACAACATCTGAAGAAATGGCACATAGAATGATTTTATACATTTTAAACAAAAATTGTTAAGTTTGTTAAGTAATGAATTAATTGTTAAATTTATAAAGGACAGAAGAGAGGAATCTCTATCATAGTAGAGTATGCTCTAAATTTGGCACTGAGAGATATGTGGCCTTGTGAAGCCTAGCGGAAGATAAGGGCTGCAGGCTTGGGCTTTGTTAGTCAGCCCATGACAGTCCCAGTGTCCAGTCTCTGGTGATATAGGGTATTTCATTTCTTTCTTTTCTTCCTCGCTCCCTTGCTCCCTCCCTCCCTTCCTCCCTCCCTCCCTTCCTCCCTTCCTCCCTCCCTCCCTTCCTCCCTCCCTCCCTTCCTCCCTTCCTCCTTTCCTTTTTATCTAGCTGTGGCTGATGAAGGTAGACATAGTAAACCAGATGTCCTTTTCTTCAGCCACCTTTTCTTAGGAGCTTTCCACTAAAGTGACGGATATACACACCTATGTTAGTGTGGTGTGCTTTGCCCTACTGTCCACAGATTGTCTACTGTTACCAGAATGTCCTTCCTAGTCCTTCTTCAAATTATTTTCAATATTTTAGGGACTTCTTTGCTTCATATTTCAATACAAACTCAACATTTTGATGATAGTTGTATCAACTTTTATTGCAATTTGAGGCAAAATAATTACTTTGTAATACTTTGTCATCATCATCTTAGACTATGCTGTATAGTGACATTCATTCAAGCCAGTTTAGAAACTCCGGTTCTTCTGTTCTTGAAATTTTCCTGATGGAGTTTTTGCAGTATCTTTTACTTTACTGATCCAAGCAACTTGACCTTGACATGAGGCGTATTTTCTCTTCTCTGCGTGACCATTTCATTTTCATTTGATTTTTCTCATGAACTGTCATTTCTCTAGCTTACACTAGAACTGAGTTATGTGGGTTTATTCATCCCCATTCTCCTGTTTTTCCTAACATCTTCCTGTCTAGCATGGTTTCTGTACCTTCAACCCTCTCTGTATGTATAACATCAAAGCCGGCCTTCAGTGCCGGCCAGGCTCCTCATTGTATGGCATATAGAGACTTTTCTACCCACAACCTTGCAGAACTTGGTGCTGCTGGTCCTGATTCTGCCAGTCCAGTGAGGAAAATGCACATCTTACTATTCATCCCAAGAGATATTCCCAGCTTCTTTTGATGAGGAGCGATACTTTGCCCTAACCCAAAATCTAGGGGATCTCATTTTGAATTTGAATTTGTTCTCCCCTTCTACCACAGCCATAAAGGACTTTATATATATATATATATATTTATACTTATATATATATATATTTATACTTATATATATATATATATATTTATACTTTATATATATTTAATATTATTACTTGAGAAATATGTGGATACTTAAAACATTTGAAATTTAATTAATAGATTTATAGAGTCTAACTTTCCTGTCTAAGGACAGAGTGTGCATTTATACTTTGCTAGTCAGACCCAATACATGAAAACAACATTCCTAATAAAATCTATCTGAGAACAAAAAGTCATATTTATTCAGACTCATGTATGCCAAGCTGGTTTTACATATCATTTATCATTCTAAAATCAGACCTACCTATATGAAACGGAAAATCCCTTGAGGATTAGGGTGTTGATTTTCCTACCTATGGCCACAGAATTAAGAAGTAAAGCATTTTTTGTTGTTATTGTTTGTGGTGGAGTCTTATTATTTATTCTCTCTAATTTGCCTATTTACAAGACTATATGGACAAAAGAGGCAGAATTTAAAAGGGAATAAAAAACATAAGGTTTACTTTTTCATCCCTGGAACACTCACTCCATTCTTTAGTATTCCATTCCATCATTTGTGAAATAATTGGAAAATGAAATTCAAATAACTGCTCTTGAAAGGAAGAATAAATTTGCATTCACATAATGGTCTGTAAGTCTCTTATTATGCTACATATCTGTGTAATTAGTTTAATTATAACTAAATCACACTTGCATTAATTATATTTTTAACCTTGATTATTTGTAATGTTAATTGCACATTGGTATTCAAAGAATTAAGCAGGTAATTAGTAGCACAATAGAACTTGTAACTACCCAGAATACTGGAGTACCCCTTCCTGCCCATGAAGTCAGGCACTGATTGCTGCACAACTGAAACACAGGGACCTGGATGTTCACTGCAGTAGGGCTTATGTTTTTTTTTTTTTTTTTGTTTCTTTCTGTGGTTATTTTATCAGGAACAATCTTTTTTTTCTGTTTTAGTGTTTGATTTATTAATTTCCACAAGTGAATAAATGATCTCACATTTGAGATCGTGTGTGCCTCTGTGTGTGTGTGTGTGTGTATAAACAGAATTCTTTTCAAACCTACAATTATGATCTGGTTTGAAGTATGAGCTCCTGATATAATGACAGTGATCACAAGTTGATAGCCTGCCTGGCAAGAACTGCATACTTGTTTTTTGATGGTGATGAAGGAACAGAATCTCCTATAGCTGAGGCAGGCCTCCAACTCTCTATGTAGCTCAGGATAACCTTGAATTTCTAATCTTCCTGTCCACCTCCTGAAATCTGAAATTTCATGCCTGTTCCCATATCAACTTTATGTTTCCAGTATAAGACTAAAATTTGGGACTTAGATTATCGTAGGACAGGACATATATGTTCTAGGTTATCCCAGCTTCCTCTCTGCCATTTGTCTCCTTTTCTGACACAGGAAGGTGTTTGGATTAGGTTTTCAATCCTGTTATTATTGAAAATTACAGCCATGGCTTAAAAATACTAATAATAAAACTCATGATTTGTTGTTACTTTATTATTCACCAAAGCATTAAGAGGGGAGGGGTCTTTAAATTCTGGATCTTCCCTAATAGTTATTATGGCCTTAGGAAGAATATGTTACTCAAATTGACTGACATGGAGTCTGAGATTCATACATATCAACTCATTTGCCAGAACTTAAACTCTAGAAAACCATAGTAGAGTTTGAATTTTTTTCAACTTTATTTTTATAATTGTTTTATTTTTCAGAATTTCACTTATGAGTACTATAATTACATCATTTTCATACCCCCTTAACTCTTTTTGTGTCCCACCACTTCCTCTCAAATTCATAGTGCCTTCTTTAATTATTGTAACATTTAAAGGCACATACGTACATACATGCATATAAATTTATAATGGGTTTTCAATTGTAATTTATTCTTAGCATTTTGAAAAATTGTATATCCTTGTAGTAACCTCTTTCTAAAGCAGAAAAAAAAAGCCTTTTTGATAGGGATGAGAGCTACACCTAGCTGAGAATATAAAAATAAATATTTACAATATAATTATAAACTATATTGATTTGGGAAAATGGCAGGAGGCCATCACCAGACATGACTTGTTGGTTAGTTTTTTAGTACCAGGCATAAACTCTATTCCAGTGAGTGGTTCTTAAGTTCAATTAGACACCTCTTGGTTACTTCCAAGATACAAGTGCCTCTATTGCACCACTGAGACTATGTTGCCAAGCTGATCTAAGAGATTCCTACAGCCATATAGGTTATTACCATTCCTCTTGGTTGTCTCCCAGTACATGAAGATAAGACCCTGTTGCTGAAGATACCAAAACTTTAGATATGAGACCTGGAGGAATTGAACTAAAACTGACCTGGTAGTTTGATTTCTGAGGACTAACTCTTATAATATCTGAGTGTACGATCCAAGGTACCAAGGGAGAAAAGCAATCAATAGTTTTATCCATCTGTAAAACCTATGAATTTTTCAGCTTTAAATCTTAAAGCTTTCCTAACCTAGTATGCCCATTATTAGAGAAAACTCAAAGCAAAGAGAACGAAATAAAATATGGAAGAACAGGATGAGATATTCTTAAAAGAGATCGAGAGACAGCAGAACAGTAAACATTTTTGAAATAAGTGTTCTGTTGTATTTAAAATTCAAATGCTCAGAAACTGGGTTTCAAAAAGTATGAATTGTACATGGCAGACTTAACACACTTTCACTGCAACATTCCAGGGGAAGCGAGTGACAGTTTGGCAAATAAAACAAAACAGAACACATAGATATATTAACACCTCTTAAATAAAATTTGAGGAAAATGTACACAGAGGTAGAGAGACATAATATATATGGAGAAAATTACCACTGTGAATACAATCAGTAAGGCTGTATTTCATGCAAAGATTCTAAATAAAAGTCCCCTTACTGGTTTGTGAACTCCCACAATAACTACTAAAGTAGAACTTACCCCACTAGAACAGGCCATAGAACGAACATAGGCTCTTAACATCACTATTTAGCAGTTTTCTAGAATTGATGTCACTACTACAAAGCATAGTTGTAAAATAAGAGTAATTATATTACCATATCTTTTACAATATATTTGAGTTAGGATATTTAAGTGCAATAGCACAAGTAGAGTATACATGAATCAGAAACATAGCTATGTGGGTGTTTAAATCAGAATATCAAAATAATATTTTAAGAATAATACGCACGATTAAACACATAGTTATATATTAGTATATATCATGGAGGAAAGGGAAAACCCAATAGTCTTCATATTATTCTTCCTCACAGAGTTGTATAGACTGATGGTAGATTTAATTAATTTAACAGAAGGCAGAGGAGGCTTAACACAAATTTAGGTAGAAAAAGAGAGGAGTTTAACGATGGCCTTTTTGAAAAATAGACATTAAGTGGTATTTCAATGCATTGTGTGGGTTTTCTAATAAACAGTGTCTTTCCAGTTGGATACCCCAATCTATGGAATCAGAGAGACAATAGGCTGAACATCTTTTACTCATTGATGGCATTGTTCTAAACAATTAATATAAAATTTACAACATAAATTTTGTTGTGTTGGTTTGTTTAAATAGGAGATTTAAAATATTTATACACTAGAGCATTAAATTTCAAGATCACAAGTATTAACTAAGACAAAATTGATAAGACATGTGTAAAATATTACATGATACAAAATATCTAAAGAGAAAAACAGTAATCATATATAATAGGTAAAAGATAAGAGAATTCTCTGCAAGAGCTGGAGAGATGACTCAGGTGTTAGGTGGGTACTGCTCTTGCCGAGGACCCAAATTTAGTTCTCAGCACCATGTCAGACAACTCAGAACCAATTGTCACTCCAGCTCCAGGTCATCCAGTGTCTGTTCCTGGACCCCTCAGATACCTATACTCATATGTGCACAATCATACATACATGCATAATTAGTCTTAAAAATAGCACAATATAAAAATGACTGGTTAATATTTAAAGGTATTTATCTACCATTAATATTAAAATTGGGAGGACAGAGATTTTTATTTTGATCTCTCATCATGATAATTTAAAAAATTATCCACACTTTCATGAAGATAGTAAAACAGAGTAAACAGTCATGTTGTTAGGTAACAAAATACACGGTGATATGTATAAAAAAATACTTGAAATAGTAATTTCTCTTGTAGAAATTTATGCTCTAAAAAAGAATGGAAATTTAAATAAAAGACGGAATAAAAAGATCAATTTTTGTCTTATCTGTATTAACAGGAATTAGGAAGATGCTGTGCTCTTGCTATATATTTGGTGATTGGATTAATTGAAAATATTATTGCTAAATCATGTGAAGTGATGTTTAATAAGTTAATATAGATTAAAATAATAGAACATGTATTCATTATAAAAACTAACCCAACTATTTCCTAAGTTCTTTCCTGAAGTCATAAGTAGGAAGAAGATGTTCATAGATCATAAGAACTGGCAGGGCTGATGCCATTGCTGCCTGAGACATGGCTGGAACAGATGTGAGGCTGTGCATTGGGACAGAGGCACTAGGGTTGGGGTGCTGTAGTGCTGCTCTGCACAGTGGAATGGATGAGCCAGGTCTCTGAAGGGCTGCATCCTTCCTGAAAATTCCCACAATGGCATAGGATGATGGTGAAAAATCTTGACAGTTTTTCTCAGGGATCATAGTTAGGAAGAAAAAAATCTCCCAACATTGGAGCTTCAGGTTTATACTCTGTAGTTTGGACTCCAGCAGCTGCACATTCCCTAGGGAAGCCTATCACACAAAGACAGGTTCTAGGTCTTTCCATGAAGTACACACATTTCAATGATGTTGTATATGACAGAGACACGTATTTTTTATTTGTAAGCTGAAAGTAAAAATATTTGACAAAGATTGGCTTCAAGTTGATACACCATGGGAATTTTTTTTATTTTAAGATTTTTTTTTAAATTTCATTTCACATTCTGTATAAACTGGAAATATTCAAGCAGAAAAGATGAGACTTCTTTGAAACACAACCCCTATATCAAGGTTTTTCAATTAATTTTTAAAAATAGTATTAAAGGAGAACATGAAATTAAACACCATACTACACACATAGTACCAGTCTTCTGTGGATATAAATTAGGAATTGAACAAAAATGAGAATTGTCAAAGAATGCAATGTACCAGAAATGCAATCATAGAGAATATATGGAAATTATGGCAATAGGACAAATAACATATTTGAAAATGGCATAATTTCTGTGACAGAAAATGATGTTTATTGAATTTAAAATAAAAACATAATGATTGGGTTAAAATTATTTGCTGCTTATAGGAAAATATGAAAATGTGATTATTTGAAAAGGAAGGAAAGGGAAGGTCCAAGTCAGGTATGATGGTTCACACCTGTAATCCCAGCATCCCTTAGACCATGCCAAGACGAATCTGTCAACTTGAGGTCAAATTGATGTCGAATGTCCTTCTGTATATGTGATGATTTTATTGGCTAATGATAAAGCTGTTTTGGCCAATGGCTTAACAGAGTAAAGTCAGATGGGAAATCTGAACAGATATATATATATATAGAGAGAGAGAGAGTAGGTGGAGTCAAAGTAACTGCCAAAGGAGAAAGACACTGTAACCTTACTGGTAAGCCACAGCCTCGTGGTGATACACAGATTAATAGAATTGGGTTAATTTAAGATGTAAGAGCTAGCTAGGAATACACCTAAGTCACTGGCTAAAGAGTGTTGCAATTAATATAGTTTTGTGTGATTATTTGGGTCTGGGTAGCCAGGAAACAAATGAGCGTTCTCCTCTTACACAAAGCCAACCTGGGCCTATCTAAAAAATAAAGAAATGATTAAGTAGTGAGGAAAGATACAGTCCAGCAGGCATTTAATTATCTCTCAGATTGAAAATAGAGGAGACTGAGAGAGCGACAGCATTTGATGGAATAATGGCTATAAGTTTTCCAGTATTAAGAAAACAGATGATTCCTTAGTCCAAGGAAACACACTTCTCTTGAGTAAAAATAAGATGCTTTTCATAACATCATATGGTGAATATGAAGGCAAGCTTTTCAAAAATGCAGAAGAAAAGACAGATTGCAGCAAAGGAGGGGGAACTTGATCCAGTCTTCTAACTAGTGGTTCCTAGTTGCTTCTGGTATTAAAAATACCATTTAAGTAAATTAAGGAAAAGCAAGATTATTTTCTCAGTAGCATCAGATACAACTCCAGAGCCCATCAGCTTCTTCTGTTCGTGCTGGCACATATGCACACAGAAGGCTTCCACTATGACCTGGGAAAAGATTTGTGTGACAGAGTACATTTCAGAACACAGGACAACTCCTTGCCTGGTAGACTATAATCAGAGGAGAGCACCAGAATGTCATAGCTGAGAGTGTATCTGCAGCCATGATATCGCGGTGGGGAATTACAGCTTACATTTGTTTCTTATCCAGGCTTTATTTCACAAATCTCACACCACTATTATGTACTGGATTATGAGGCAATTAAATAATAAACAGCACAAAAACTCTTCTGAAACCCATGACTTTGGCTTGGTTCTTTAGGTCGGCATTTCTGAAGCTTGTTGCCTTTTAACACATGCAACTAGGGCAGCTGTTAGGTTTGGACTGTGGCTTCCTCCTTCCGTAAATGACCACTATTACAGAATTCATGTGAGCAATAACTATTAACTACTATGGCATCATCAAAATGCGCAGGGTTATGGGCATAGCACTTTCGAATTTATATACAAATGAGTCTGCTTCCCATAAACAAGCATAGTACCAAAATAAAAATACACAGAGCTCACATATTGCTTGCAAAAGCCCAATCCTCCTTTTGAGTTGCAGATCAGATTAGAGTCCTTGTGGTCATAAACTCCCCACATCGGAGCTGCTTGTGAGTTGGTTTTCTTCTCCTTTAAAGTAGATGGAAGATTAACAGTGCTAAAATGAAATTAGGAAAAGAGTGAAGGGAAAATCCTATGTGATTTTACATGATTTTAGTTTGCAGTTTTGAGAAAAAGCTCTATGTATCTATATGTACATGTTAGGGTGTGTCAGTACAAGTTTGTGTTTGTGAACGCTTGCATAATCCCACTGATGGTCACTGCATTCATTTTACCTGACTCCTTGACTGACACTGCCAGGCTTTGAACACTTCTGAGCAGTCTTCATGTTACTGCCTGTTTGTATTCAACAAGGATTCTAGGCCACCACATCCTCGGCCATGTGTCTGTTGTATCATCAAATTCTCATATAAATTATCCCTTCCTAGAACAGAGTCCCATCTAGTTGAAAACCTCTTATTCTTTGAAAAGAAAAAAAAAATGTTACCTGTGCTGTCACAGTGAGTGTTTGATCAAAAATACAAATGAGCACAAGGCTCCTCCATTTAGCTATCAGCACTGACCTCAGTGGGCACAAGGAAGATCACCAATGTGCACTGTGCATCAACTGCCCTCGATGGGGGCTGCCCCGGTTTTTGAGGGATCACCCAGAACAGGCATGCTTAGATGTGTTCTTAGTTTCTGACTGAAATGCTCAGTTGTGTGTGTATATTGCTTGTCCATATTTGCTTTGTTTCTATAGTATATTGCCTTAGGTGTGTATTCTGTCCAGAGAACAATCTTTGGGAGTCTTGATATTCCTATTTTCAGTTTTGGAATGAATAAACTTACTAAGTATGTAGCAAAAATGTCTAATAGAACAAATAGCAAGTAGTTTCTAGCATTATCCAATTGGGTATTTGTAACACCCCCTCCGAAATGACTGGGGAAGCCCAGAGGCAGCAGCTGTCAAGAACTAATTGTGAGTCCCAGATGGAACAGTGTTTCCTTTCCAATTAAACAACTAGGAGCGAGCGAGCGAGTGAGCGAGCGAGAGAGAGAGAGAGAGAGAGAGAGAGAGAGAAAGAACACAAAACATCATTAAAGTGGGTGTTGAGAAAATCCAGCATAAAAGTGGCCTTGCTTCAACAGTCATGCTGAAATTCATGATTGAGAGTATCTGGTGAGAGCATCGTCTCCATCCCGTCCACAGAGTTTCAGGCCCCTTGTTCCCATAACAGGCATAAGAGTCTCTGTTGGAAATGATTTACCTTCTACTGTTCTCCAAGGAGCAATGCTTTCTATACCCTTAGGTTGTGTCACAGTGTCAAGGGAGCGACTTGCCCCAGGAAAGGCGCTATATGCATGCGTATATGCGTACACTGGAGATAACATGCTTGAGTCTGAAAACTAGCAGTGGCCCCTTATTATTTTTTCTTTCATGATATTTAATTTCTTTTAAGCTATCTTTTCTTATTTTATATACTAATCCCAGTTCCCACTCCCTCCCCTCCACCTGCTCCCCTTATCTTCCCCCCACCCCATCCCGCATCCACTCCTTAGAGAGGGTAAGGTTTCCCATGGGGAATCAACAAAGTCTGGCACATCACTTTGAGACAGGACCAAGGCCCTCCAGGCTATAGATCTAGACGGAGCAAGGTTTCCCTCCATAGGGAATGGGCTCCAAAAAAGGCAGTTCATTCACTAGGGATAAATCCTGGTCCCACTGCCTGTGACCTCACAAACTGCCTAAGCTTCACAACTGTCACCCACTTTCAGAGGGCCTAGTTTTGTCTGATGTAAGTTTCCCGCATCAGTCCAGAGTCAGTGAGTTCCCACTAGCTCAGGCGAGCTGTTTCTGTGAGTGTCCCTATCACGGTCTTAACTTTTTTGCTCATATTATCATTCTCTTTCTCTTCGATTGGACTCTGGGAGCTCAGCTCAGTGCTTAGCTGTGGATCTCTGCATCTGCTTTCAGCTGTTGCTGGATGAAGGGTCTACGATGATAATGAAGGTTGTCATCAATCTTATTACAGGGGAAGGGCAGTTTGGGAGGTCCCTTATTCTTAGAGTCTGTTCTCAACAAGTGCAGACAGAATATACTAATCATATAATTTATATTATTGTGCTTATTTTTCGTCTCCAAAAAAATTGTACTTTTTCAGGACCAATAGGACTAGTGTATGTGTGTGTGTTTGATTTTTAGTGAAAAATATTGTATATGTGAATTTTAATGAAACATTGTTGATGTGTGACTTTCAATGGAAAATATCTTTTGTATATAACATCATTCTGGTGACATCTTGGAGGAGTGTTTCACCTAATTTATTACTTTTCAGTAGGCCATTGTATTGCACCGATAAATAAATTCCTATATTCCTACAGGGGTATGTCAGAATAATTAAATCATCTTGGGTAATCTGCTTCATTACAAAGTAGTATGAGGAAAATTCTGAGAGTTCTTTGACAGAGAACTATTCCTAAGCTTTTTGCTAATTACGGGCTAATGTGCAATAAAAAGGGATATTGGAAGAAATCACTTCCTTTCCCAGACTTTAAATACAAAAACTAAGCTGAGGTCCCGGTTTACTGTAGATCTATATTCTGCTATTATCTAATATTCTTCCAATATAAGGCTACATTTTCTTTAATGGACAGAATGAGCACCTGAGGATGGGAGGCAATTAAAACACAAGCGTGAGGCACCTTATTTTTTGTCTGTGCATTTTCTGGTGCCGCAAGCTATCTGAGAGTTTGTATATTGTGTCTTGTGGTATATAGTGTTGATGTCTACTCTGCAAATAAGTGTTAATAAGTGATAGAAGCTTGACACTTCATGCGAAATGCTCTTGGTGTGAATTTATCTTCTGATGCTCCCATCCTGAGCAACAAAGTGTGGCATTTCTGATTTTCTTGCTTAGCACACGTCAGTATTGCCCACTTGCTCATTTCTCTTGTGGAGTGCTACCGGTTCATTGGTGGTAAGCATAGTCAGTTCTATAAACACACAGGAGCTTCGTTCTCAGGTTTGTCCTTACACTGAGTATTGGCCATAATTGTCTTTGTTATACTGTAAATTCCCCCCAATGAGTGTGTGTGTGTGTGTGTCGGGGAACTATCATCCTTTTGTATCCAGAAGGTAGTTTCCATGTTGCTGAAGGAGACCAATACCTGCAAACACTCAGATTCCTTCCTGTCAGTCTTCCCAACCCAAGACACATGCCACATACCTAGGTCTGTGGTCCCCAACTGGTTGACTCCATATACATGTGTATGTGAAAGTGTTTACTATATTAGTTTATTGTCAGGAGGCCAGTCTTGACAAAAATACCTTTCTCCAGAGTAGAGGCATGGGAATTTAGAAATATAGTAAAGAATACGAAGACTGGAATGAAAATACCAAAACGCAGAAACATATAGGATAGTATCGGGAGGGAATTTTTAAGTGTGTACTGAAAATTCTCCCATGTTTAATTTCCAACTGCTTAATATACCCTGACCACAAAAGGTAGGAGTAAGACAAAAGACTGCATTAATATACCAATTGAAAACCATGGGCTACATTCATCACACTCATGCCCTAGATTCATACCCTAGACCAAGCACTCTGTAGGCAAACCATTCCCTGGGTGGAATCCCAAATTATTTCCATAAAGGGAAGTGGAACTTGGTTGGATCTTTAAGAACAAACTACTTCCCTATTCCAGGAGCACAAGGTCTGGCAACTAGCCACACCTGTTGACAATAGCCTTGAAAGAGCAGAACTCCTTGACTCATCACTAGGTGGGACCTTTGTTTGAGGTAGAAACACAATAACCTTAAATGAACTAGAAAAAAAATCACAAACTCCCTGACCTTTGGCCTCTTTGGGCCTCCACAGTTTATCAGAAAGTGATTTGTCTTTTTTCATTTCACAAGGGAAGACAATATGGTAAGGAGAGGCATCAAATCTGGACTTAATCACAGAGTTTGGAATTATTGGCAACTAATTTTCTCATGTCCATTGTCATTCTTTTAGTCCTTTTTAAACATTTATGGCAATAGTAAGATTTAAGTGTCTAATATGGTTGAATTGATGATTCTCTTTAATGATGCTATTAAGAACATGCCTGGTGTCCTGCACACCTTTGACTAAAGAGCCCTACCGAGAAGCCATTGTTTTATGTACTTATTCTGATGAGCTTAGACCCCTCACAAGTAATGTTCATATGCCCTGGTGCTGTGATGTGGATGTAGAGCATCCTCAAAGATGCTTTATGCTCAGTGTGGCTCTGTTGTCCTATTGTACAATTTTCTTCAGGCTGTGGGAGTTAGCGGGAAACCTGGAGATCAGTGGAGGCACATCTTCATAGGGCATTGTGGGACTCCTGATCTTGTTCTTTCTTCACTTAGAAATAAAATTATTAATTTCCACGGATGAGTTGAGCTTTATGAGCTTTCTCACCTCGATGGGCAGGACCATGTGAATAGAGAGGAATGGCCTGGCTTCCTGAGTTTAGAGTGTCACTAATCTATGGAGGAATGGGATTATGAGAGTGCTCTCCCTACCTGGAGCACTGCAGTGTGTGTGTGTGTGTGTGTGTGAGAGAGAGAGAGAGAGAGAGAGAGAGAGAGAGAGAGAGAGAGAAAGAGAGAGTGTGTTTGTGTGTGTGTGTATGTTCTTTTAATTTTTAAAATATATGAAGACGCTGTCTAGATCACATTACTTATCATCTATCTATGTTGTTGTAGGGCTGTTTCCCTCATGGGTCACATGACCACCAGCCATCATGAAGGAACATTACTGTGATGGTCTATGGTAATTATATTGAGGTGCTTAATGGTCCCTTGTAGAAGACCAAGGTGTCATCGCTCGCTCACCTGAGATCATAGCTATTGTTCCCTTGTACTTCTCAGCTGCATGCAGTATTGGAGCTTGGTAGAGTGTGCAGGAGAGGAAATACTGCCTGGGTATGGGGACTGTTCTGTTGATGAGCTTCACTAGCTGCCCTTGGTGCTGGGGTGGGACTTTTCAGTGTTGCAGTGGGCTTTGAGTCACACATGCTCATATGTGTGGCCTCCCATCTGACTCCTGTCAGATAACAAATGTATTGGTTCACCAGTCTGGGCTTGGATGGAATTCTGTTTTTGTCTATTGGTCCCCTTGCCTAAAGTGATCAGACATCTTTATGTCCAAGCAAGAACAGCCATGCCCATCACCTATGTGCCAGGATAGCCATTATCTATACTGTACTCCCAGTGTGCACTAACTGGCATCCTGAGAAGCCACTTACAGTCAACACAGAGACGACCAATAAAGCTTCTTTGTCTTCTCCTTTATTATAATCTCCTATCCTTCTGTTTTTTTTCTGTTGTACACTTTTCTCTTTCAGTCTTATTTTATTAAATATTAAAAAAAGATGCATGTGCTTGCCCCATGTAGATGTGTGTATCTATTGTCAATGGAGAAAGGTAAATGAGGCCATGTTCTATTTCTAGGCTGCTTTCAGGAGCACTGCATTTTGAAAAAAGACAAAAAAAAATCACCATAAATCCCTTCAAAGAACCACCAATGCAAATAAACTGCACTGTGTGTTATTTAACAGCAAATTATGCCACTGAAAAATTCTGCTACTGAAGGTCTAATCCTGAGGCTCTCCCTTCATGATGGAGGTGCAATGACGTCAGAAAGGTTTTCTTTTTCAGTCATTCAAATGGTTTTAATCTCTAGCTTGTGTGTTTTATTTATAACTGTAGGTTAATGCTTAGGAAATCTTTCTTACCTCAACAATGGAATTTACCCAAGGTAGTAGTTCAGATGCTCTATTGGTATTTGTTGGACTAAATCCATATTAAATCTGTATTATATAAAGAGCAAAGGAATACTTGAGTTTCAGTCTTCCAAGAAAGTTATTAATAAAGTCCAATAACATTGATGAAATAGTCTTTGCTGATGTGAAGTGACTTATTTAGTATAGAATAAATTATATTTATATACACTCATATATGTTCATGTGGTCTTAGTTTTGAATTTACTTGAATTTCTATGGTTATAGTTTACCCTCTTCTTATAGACTGTTTAAAAATGAGTTTTAACATCAAGCAAAGTCTTTACATTTAGGTAATATGCATTTCCCTATTGTGAAATACATGAAGACTGCTATGCTAATCAGACTGCCTACAAAGCTGAGCTTCATCACTCAGGACTGTAGCCTGACTTCCCATTTATGATAGCTGCTTTCCTGCCCATTGTTTCTTCCAGGCACCTTTTCTTACTTAGGCAATTCATATTGTAATGACTGTTTTTTTTTCCTGTTACATTTAAAATGAGATATTTAGGGAAACTAATATTTATTTTTAATTTTGACCAACTATTTTATGAATTTTTTTATTTCACCTAGCCTTTTCTTAACTTAATATCTCCATCTTTGAGGCAAATGATAGTACTATGTTCTAATTTCTAGTATTTACATATACTTAAATTATTTTGTTGATTAATTTTACAGGAATATCCAGAATTATTCTTAAAAACTATAATTGAAATAAATATGTTTTAGCAAGTTTTTTCTTTTGCAGAAAAAACTGACAGTCCTGGCATTGAGCAAGGGTCTCATGCATACAAGACAAACACTTTGCTGAAAAGCTACAGCCTGATCACTAGTTTTAAATAAATTTTAATCTGAGAATTAAAGCAGATTTTGTTAATTTTTAGTTTTTAAACTATCATTCATCTTATGTCTTTCAAATAACTAATAATCTGTGATTATTCATTTCTACTTAATACTTTTAAAGCAAACTGTAGGCATAGAGCCAGACTCATTGACCTGCCTCCCTGGAGGGTGAATCATCATTTTGATATAACTCAGGGGACAAAAGTAAAATGTATATTTAATCTTGTTTAATTCAATACCCAATGATATGAATTAAAATCCATCCTTGCATTGCAGTAATAATCCAAGCTGATCGTGTGATTTTTTTTGAACTTTCCAAAAGTTTTACTTTCAAGAAACAGCAATGAAATATTTCTAACCCTGTAAACCTGAGTCTGGAGACTGACACCTTTGCCCTTGTCCCCTTCCATCCTAACAATATGCTCTTGGGTTTAGATTTATACATCACCACATTATTGCACCTGCTCAAGCTTTCACACTACTTTCTTTTATGTGGTTAATTTTTGTTTTATTCCCTTGGTAATTTTTTTATTTTTATTTATTTTTTGTATTTTTTTATTTATTAAAAATTTTCACTTCCTCTCCTCATCCCATTTCCCTCCCCCTCCCCCTCCCTCTCCAGTCCTAAGAGAAGTCAGGGTGCCCTTCCCTGTGGGAAGTCCAAGGCCCTCTCCACTCCATCCAGGTCTAGGAAGGTGAGCATCCAAACAGACTAGGCTCCCACAAAGCCAGTCTATGCAGTGGAATCAAAGCCCAGTACCTTTGTCCTTGACTTCTCAGTCATCCCTCATTTTCAGCCACATTCAGAGAGTCCAGTCTGATCACATTCTTTTTCAGTCCCAGTTCAGCTGGCCTTGGTGAGCTCCCATTTGATCAGTCACATTGTCTCAATGGGTGGACGCATACCTCGCGGTCCTGACTTCCTTGCTCATGTTCTCCCTCCTTCTTCTCCTCATCTGGATCTTAGGAGCTCAGTCCAGTGCTCCAATGTGGGTCTCTGTCTCTATCTCCATCCATTGCGGGATAAAGGTTCTATGGTGATATGCAAGATATTCATCAGTGTGGCTATGGGAGAAGGCCAGTTCAGGCACCCTCTCCTCTGCTGCCCAAGGACCTAGCTGGGGACATCCCCTTGGACACCTGGGAATGCCTCTAGAGCCAAGTTTCTTGCCAACCCTAAAATGGCTCCCTTAATTAAGATATCTTCTTCCCTGCTCCCATATCCACCCTTCCTCTACCTCAACCATTTCATTCCCCCAAGCTCTCCCCAATCCTCCCCTTCTCCCCTTTCTCTCCCCATCTCCCCTCCCCCCCCACCCCACCCCCATCCCCGTGCTCTCAACTTTTGCCCGGTGATCTTGTCTACTTCCAATATCCAGGAGGATAAATATATGTTTTTCTTTGGGATCACCTTCTTATTTAGTTTCTCTAAGATCATGAACTATAGTCTCAATGTCCTTTGTTTATGGCTAGAATCCACTAATGAGTGAGTACATACTATATTCATCTTTTGGGTCTGGGTTATCTCACTCAGTAAAGTATTTTCTATTTCCATCCATTTGCATGCAAAATTCCAGATGCCATTGTTTTTTACCGCTGAGTAAAACTCTAATGTGTATATGTGCCACACCTTCTTTATCCATTCTTCCATTGAGGGGCATCTGGGTTGTTTCCAGGTTCTGGCTATTAGAAATAGTGCTGCTATGAACATAGTTGGACAAATGCTTTTGTAGTATGATTGGCCATCTCTTGGATATATTCCCAAGAGTGGAATTGCTGGATCCTGAAGTAGGTTGACTCCCAGTTTCCTGAGAAACTGCCACACTGATTTCCAAAGTGGTTGCACAAGTTTTCATTCCCACCAGCAATGGATGAGTGTTCCCCTTACTCCACATCCTCTCCAGCATACGTTATCATTTGGTGTTTTTGATTTTAGCCATTCTGACAGGTGTAAGATGGTATCTCAAAGTTGTTTTGATTTGCATTTCCCTGATTGCTAAGGAAGTTGAAGATGACCTTAAGTATCTTTTGGCCATTTGAAATTCTTCTGTTAAGAATTCTCTGTTCAGTTCAGTACCCAATTTTTTAATTGGGTTATTCAGAATTTTAATGTCTAATTTCATGAGTTCTTTATATATTTTAGAGATAAGGCCTTTATCTGGGGTGGGGTTGGTGAAGATCTTCTCCCATTCAGTAGGTTGCCTTTTTGTCTTAATCAACGTATGAAAATCTATCAATGTAATCCATCATATAAATAAACTGAAAGAAAAAAAATGATCATTTCACTAGATGCTGAAAAAGCATTTGACAAAATTCAACACCCTTTTATGATAAAGGTCTTGGAGAGATTAAGGATACAAGGTTCATACCTAAATATAATAAAAGCAATATACAACAAGCCAACAGCTAACATTAAATTAAATGGAGAGAAACTTAAAGCCATTCCACTAAAATCAGGAACAAGACAAGGTTGTCCACTCTCTCCATACCTCTTCAATATAGTGCTTGAAGTTCTAGCAATAGCAATAAGACAACATAGGGAGATCAAGGGGATTTGAATTGGAAAGGAAGAAGTAAAACTTTCGTTATTTGCAGATGATATGATAGTGTACATAAGTGACCCCAAAATCTCTACCAAAGAACTCCTACAGCTGATAAACACCTTTAATAATGTGGCAGGATACAAGATCCACTCCAAAAATTCAGTAGCCCTCCTATATACAAAGAACAAAGAAGCAGAGAGGGAAATCAGAGAAACATCACCTTTCACAATAGCCACAAATAGCATAAAGTATCTTGGGGTAACTCTAACCAAGGAAGTGAAAGATCTATTTGACAAAAACTTTAAGTCTATGAAGAAAGAAATTGAAGAGGATACCAGAAAATGGAAGGATCTTTCATGCTCTTGGGTTGGTAGGATCAACATAGTAAAAATGACAATTCTACCAAAAGCAATCTATGGATTCAATGCAATCCCCATCAAAATCCCAACAAAATTCTTCACAGACCTTGAGAGAACAATACTCAACTTTATATGGAGAAACAAAAAACCCAGGATAGCCAAAACAATCCTATACAATAGAGATACTTTGGGAGGCATTATCATCTTTGACTTCAAACTCTGTTACAGAGCTACAGTAATGAAAACAGCTTGGTATTGTCTTAAAAACAGAGATGTTGACCAATGAAATCGAATCAATGACCCAGATATTAATCCACAAACCTATGAACACCTGATTTTTAACAAAGGAGCTAAAATTATACAATGGAAGAAAGAAAGCATCTTCAACAAATGGTACTGGAAGAACTGGATGTCAACCTGTAGAAGAATGAAAATAGATCCATATCTCTTACCATGCACAAAACTCAAGTTTAAATGGATTAAAGACCTCAATATAAATCTGACCACACTGAGCCTGATAGAAGAGAAAGTGGAAAGTAGTCTGCAACACATGAGCACAGGAGACCCCTTCCTTCGTATAACCCCAGTAGCACAGACAGTAAGAGCAACAGTGAGTAAATGGGACCTCCTGAAACTGAGAAGCTTCTGTAAAGCAAAGGACACAGTCATTAAGGCAAAAAGGCAGCCTACTGAATGGGAGAAGATCTTCCCGGGTAATTTAGGGAATCATTAGACATGTTATTCTTAGTGTGGATCCAGTTTGGGGGAGCAGTTTGACGAAGTCAAGTGCAACAACCCATGTCCAGAAGCCTGGTTTTCCTTCCAAGTCATGTAGATAGAGGACAATAGAGACGTGAACCACAACTGACAAACAGAGGAGCCAGAGAAGTAGAAGTGAACACACTGTCTCAGCTGGGCTCTGGAGCTTCACACACAGGCTTGGAGACAGTAGAGTGAGGTGTGGACAGAGGCTAGAATTTGGAGGCAGGGTTTGCAAAGCACTCAGTGTTACCTGGCCACTGAGAGCATGAAAACAAAACAAAACAAAATAACAAAACAAAACAAACAAACAAAAGAAAACGAAGAACAGAAGATAATTTTATATTTAGTCTTGATTTCCCTGTAGTACTTTTTTTTTTTTTAAAAAGAAAAGTACATCTTAGTTTGTGCTTTTTGTTTTTCTTCTTCTTAGGCAGAAATGTAAAATATGTGTATACATTCTGAGACTGACAGACATAAAGTTATGACTTTTTTATAAGATGTGCCATCCAAAAATTTAGTAGGCGGTTGACAAGTTTATTTAGCTCTAAAAGAAAATATTTAGTATCATCATTAGTAATGACATGCAAATATTTTGGTTTTGCAAAGTGATGAAATTATCTCATAGCTTGCAATTATTTTACATGAAGAGCTACGCTTCCTGTGACATTCTGCTAAATAACAGACTTCATTTACCATGCTGGTCCTGTAAGTTAGATCATCTTGTAACATTCTGATATTTTCAGTTTGGTATCCATACACTTTAAGCTTTACAGAACAGTACAGATGCAAGTTTAAATTCCTCAGGTTAGATTTTTTGCAAGTCATAAAAGGATTAGAATCTCTGCCAAGCTTAGGGGGGGCTGAAGAATGCTCTAGTTTATAAACAGAAGATAAAACTGTTGTCTCTAGCTTTATTTTCACCTTGCCTTTTAGATGGTCATTCTGAGATTCTGACACAGAGTGATCTGTAGGCTAGTGTTTTGATCCTCAGCATTCTCCGAAGACTCTGTGGGAAAGTTTGGTCTCCAGCTTATGTGTTGAGACAAAGTGGGACTCTTAAGAAGTGGGCAAAGTCATAGTCTTCTCTTATTTGAGGTGTACCCTTGAAGGAGACAGAGGGACCCTGGCCTCTACTTTCTGGTATTCTTGTTATGAGGCGAATGGTTGTATTTTGTCATATTCTCCCATCATGATGCATCACCAAGTTTAGAACAATGAGCCAATTGGTTACATATTGACAGCTCCAAAACCATGGGCCAAAATAACCTTCCATTTTATTACCTTGATGGTGTAGATATGTTGTTATATTAACAAGAGTTGACTGATATATACTTCTTGTGTAGAATTTCTTAAAGGGTTAATTTTGTAAGTATGTGTATATGTTTGCCTCTCTTTGTGGGTATATGCATGTATGTGCAGCTGCCCAGAGAGGCCAGACATCTTGGAATTTCCCTAGAGCTAGAATTGTATATGGTTGTGAACTGCCCAGTGTGGGTTCAGGGAATTGAACTCTCTGCAAGTGCAATACACGCTATTAGTCACTGAGCCATATCTCCAGCTCCTCATGCAGGATATTTTATATTCCATTTTAATGAAAACAAGAATCTTGATTTCCCTGGCTCTGCTTCAATATTGAAGTGTTAAGCAGGTGTAGAGCAGTTGAACTGACTTTCCCCCCATCTCCCAGTTTCTAATAAATGATAGCTTTGTTTCTTTATGTGAAAAACTTTTTCTTTAATTTTAAATTTGATGCTATTCAAAATTAGGCATTTAAAGTTTAAGAATCTTTCTTGGGGCTGGCTGGAGTGATGCTTCTGTGATCAAGAGTACATACTGCTCTTGCAGAGGAACCAGCTTTAATTCCTAATACTTTTATCAGACAGCTTGTATCACCTGTAACTCTAGCTAGAAAGGACCTAATGCCCGTTTCTGGTCTCCACATACACTACTCATGTGAACATACACACATACGCAAACACACACAATCCATAATTTAAAAAATGAATAAATAAGCTGTCTTGGCAATATCTATTATATAATTGGTAGTATGTATATATATATATATATATATATATGTGTGTGTATAGTATATACACATATAGTATGTATATATACCGTGCATTCTGGCAAAGGGTGATAAGCATATCCTCCTTTACTTTTTCTTTAAAGATAAGTCTATGACATATTAACCTAGTCTTTCCTTTGAATAAGATATTAGATAGTATAAAATCATATCTCGTGTTTTCAAATGCTTGGTTTCCAATTAGTGCTACTGTTTGAGAGGTTTTGGAACCTTTAGAAGGTGCAGCCGTATTGAAGGAAGTCTGGCTCTGGAGTGGGCTTTGAGGGTTTATAGCCTCACTCCACTTTCTCTTTGTGCTCTCTGCATCGTGTGTGTGATTAAAATCTGATCTCTCAGCTTCCTGCTCTCAACTACTTCTGTGAATTCTCTGCTATTACAGACTATTCACCCCAAACCATTAGCTAAAACAAACTCTTCCTTATGTAATTTGGTTTTGCTATAGCAATAGAACAGTAATTAATGCACATGGGAAAATTTGCAATTGATATTAGAAAATCATATGCATACTTTGATGAGACGTTTTGTTGCCCCAGATTTATAGTATTCTCTTGATCAGAATATGAAAATGTTATTGTTTATGATTTCCCTATTTTAGAAGGATTATTTATTAGTGTAGTAGATTTTCTCTTAGCCATATTCCCAGGAGTTAAATTATTTAAAGCTTAAATATCACCTATAAAAATGACTGCATTTTCTTGTTGCAAGTATATTCATATTTAATTACCTATCTAAAAGCTTGGGAGAATCCCAACTGTCTTAGATCAGAACACAGGTGGGGTATGTGTGAGCTGTAACTTAAACCTGGGAGATGAATGCATCGCAGTCTTCAGTTGTACGTTCTTGATCTATATCTAATAGGCAAAACATCATGGATATACCATATTCTCTTTGAAGCAAAATCAAACTGCTATGGATGATACCGCTTTCCAAATGCCTGGTTATATAGTTTCGGTTAGTTTGTGGTTTCCCTGAAGACACACATAAACACTTCATCAGACTGGACCTGCTTACCAGAACATACAGTGTGGGCACATTTGGAGTTAAACCTGTAGGTAAATGTGGGCAGTGGAGGGGCTAAGCAAGCGTTTGAAAAGCAAGCAAGGTGCAGAAGCTGAAGCGCTGGAAAGCAAATCCTGCTGGTCCACTGAACAGCCTTTTGCTCTCATTAACTCGTTGACAGTTTACAGACTGCTGATAATATAAAGGAAATGAAATGCCTGGAGTGGGAAGGTTCTTGGCAAAGACCTCTCAGAGTGTTCCTCTGTGTTTGTATTTAATTTCTAGGTTTTTTTTTTTGGACTGTTGTGCCATTAATTAAAGAGAAGAAAGCCATTTGGAATGCATCATGATAAAAGCCACTTGAAGTTCATTTTTATGTCAGATCCCACACTGAAAAATGTCTTGTCTTTTCAAGTGGTGCTGAAGCATAAAGCATACAGAATGTTATGACCTTCTCTATTAGGCCGAGATAACCAAGTGCAAACGTGTGGAAACTGAAATGAATGGGGACATTTTCTAATAGCATAAATATGATTGACGGTGATTCTGATTTAAGAAGTGTGTGGTTAGCATCCCTTGGAGTTAGATGAAAGGACTTAAATAAATAAGCTCATCTTCTTATTCAGTTGAGATGGTCTCTGGATGGGCCATTAACTCCTTGGCTCAAGCCGCATTATCCCACCACATCCTTTTGTATGCAGATCTGCAGAAGGCTATACCCATAGTGTCTCCACATGGACCAGCGTACCACTATTGAAAAACGGTTCTTATCCCCCAGACTTGAACTACATCTGTTGATCTTCCTAAATCCTTACTTTCCCCAAAATTCAGAGAAGAAAAACTTCACAGAGTCTCAGATATTTAAACTAATGATGGCCCAGAGAGGTTGTTCAACATTTAAGACCACTGGCTGCTCTCTCAGAAGCCTGGTTTCTTTCTCCAGTGCCCACGTGGTAGCTCACAACCATCTGTCATTGCAGTTCCAAGACATCCAATGCCCCTTTCTAGCCTCTGTTGACACTGCATGCATAAACATACATTTAGGCAAAAATGTTTATACGTGTAAAATAAAAATAAATAACAAAAATTAAACTAATGAAATTCAGGTAGGAAAAATGCAGTATGCATGACTTGTCATGTCATCAGTGTGACTGGAGCGATGGCTCTACTGTAGTTGAATAGATTGTGCATCTTCTGTATACATGATCTACCAAACTGTTCGCAAACGTAGATATCATTTCAGAGTAACAGTTACACACTTTGGGGCTCTGGGTGCAGCTCAGAGGAAAAGCACTTGTCTAGTCTTTTGGAGGCCCTGAGTTTTACCTAGAGTTTTTTTTTTTTAAATAAAACAAGAAAAATATATAACTGTTTCCTGTGAGAAAGTATTATCCAATAAAGGGCTTCTACTAACTACAAAGGAAATCTAACAATCTTAACTGTATATCAGAAGGAATATGCCCTGCTCTGGGAATAGGGGAAAAAACGCTCTCTGTTTTAGTTCATTGTGAAATCATTATCTTAGTTTTAAAGTATCTAATTAGAAATAAGGCAGCCATCAGCACACTGGGCGATGTTACCTGTGTTGATAGGAAAATAGACTCATTCTGTAGTGGGGCTTCTGGTTCACCTGTTCTAAGCTATTTTTTGTATATTGATCTTTTCCTGACAATGTTTCGGTTAATTAAGATTCAGTTCAAATACTTCAAAATTTATACCTTAAGTGTAACACTGCAATGGTTATATTCATAAAATTGCATGGTAATTTTTAATATGTAACTCCAGAATATTTTTATCACCTTCAAAGCAGACTCTGCACGAATTAGTTTTTCTTTTTTGTCACTCCCTTCCCTAGTCATCAACTATTATGAATCTACTTCTTCCTCTATAGATCTGTCTGTCTATATATGTGGATCATATAAATGGAGAAGTTCCTATAAATAGTGTCATATAATAAACCTATTTTATTTCTACTTTGGATTTTGTCAAGTGTGGTGTTTTGTCTATTTGGATGGCATATGATATTTGTACTCCATTAATTCAGTATATAATGATTAATTTTAGAATACTGAACTAACATTGCCTTTGTTGACTTAACCTTACTTCCTTATATCTAATTATCCCTATGTATTACTGGATTTGATTTCCTTATACACATGGTTCCTGACCTATTGGATTCTAAACATAGTTTTTCAATTCATTGCTATTAGGAAAGAAATAGGCATTAATTAGGAACTGTACTTTGAATTTTCATCTCTTCTAAGGCTAATAATATGCAGTAATAACACTTCCAAAGTACTCAAGTGTAGGTTACTTTGAGTCGTAAGAATATATAAGGTAGACCAGTTTGAGCTATAATGTTCATTTATTGAGCAATTGAAAAGTAGTAATGCACCCCCTCCCCAGCAGGATCTCGTTACAATAACCTGGAACTTGATAAATAGCCCGGGATGGCCATGAGCTCACAATTGTCTTGCCTTTATGTCTGAAATGCTAGAATTACAGAAATATGTAAACACAGATGGTAGTAAAAGCATTTTTGATGTATGATGTTTTCAGTTCACATTGAGTTTACTGGGCCATAACCCCATTATTAGTTAATGAGAATGTGTGTTTTATAAGAATTCGTCTGTCTGTAGTTAGTCCTAATAAATTGCAGAGGTTTATTTCCTTCTCATGTCTTTGGTTTCATTATCATTACAATTCTTAGAAATTAACTCAGAGTTATACTTGTCTCTTATTTGTTCGAAACAGACTCTGAAGGGTTGATGTTAGTCTTCAAACATTCATTAAAACTTACTACTGAAATTATCTGGTCCTAGGGTTAAATTGTGAGCACTTTAAAAGTACTTGTTCAACCTACTTCCTGTGCATCTGTTGGAGTTTGTTCTTCCTCAACCAAACAAAAGTACAGTTGCTTGTTTATTCTTAAGTGTACCTAAGAATATACCCGATGGATCTGTCCCCATAAGGATGCTAGTACTATTGCATCCTAAGCCTCTCTGTTTCTATATCTTAATAGAAATGCTTCTTGCAATTTTAACCATGTGAATCTTTGTTTTTGTTAATGTTATTTGTTTTGTTTTTGTTTTTCTTGGCCAGTGTAGCTAAAGGTTTGAAATTTTTATTTTCCCAAAGAATTAACTTGTGACTTTGAAGGTTTTCGTTATCTTTATAGCCTTTTCTATTTTATATATTTTTTAAATTTTTGCTTTGTTATTTCTCATGATCTAGATTTACTTTGTCTCATTTTTTTTTTGTTTCAGATCAAGATAGTTCATATATTTTTACTGAGACTTTTAGGTAAATGGAAAAATAATTATCCCTAATATTTTCTGTAGTTATAGTAAAATATTTGAGGCTGCAAGGAACTTATAAGGCATTGCATTTTTCAAATGTTGGGATTGAGTAAACAAGTTTTAACTCCCTGGATTTTCCATTTGAGTCTTCCTGTTCCCCAGTAACAAGCTCTAATTCCTTGCATGAGTTTCAAGGCTAAGGTTTCATTGTGGCTGATACCTTTACCACTATTTCCATCAATATCTAGTAATTCTACTTCAAAGAGGAATTTTGCATTTGGTGAGACTGGGACACCAGGCAGTTCTTTTCTTCTTATGTTCATCCCATCACTGTCCCCAGGTAGAAAAGCCCGAGATACAGATTCTCTTCATTTTCTCCTGTGTATGGGCTCACCTGTCTTCATCTGACTCTGTCACCCCACATCTTATTTTATCTCTAAAGAATAATATCAATTCTGCTTAGCCCCTTAGCTTCTCAGGAGCCACTTCATGCATCTCATTGTTATCTGTCACGATGACCTTTGCTTTAGGAAGATGAGAGCATATGTTGCCTATCACAGTGAATTTTCCTGTTTTTTGGATGCATGCCTGTCGTCATTGCTAAACTTTACCTGGGTGTGTCCTGCATTGGATCCAGTTGTCAGTGTTTCATGGGGCAAGGCTTTCTGAGTAGTTTTAATTAAATATTTTATGTCTTTTTGGTTATAAAACTTTTTAGGCTTTCAATAAATCAAATCCCAGATTGACACTCTGATAATGAATTTAAAATAACATGTTTGCAACTATAGATAAAATATACATAAGCATGATCATAAATGTATATACACATACACACAAAAATTATATATATGTGTGTGTGTGTGTAATTCTATTGAGTTATTTCTCTATTAAGTTTTCCAGAGTTAGTTACTGAATATACAGGGATTCTTGAAACTTGTATTTTCATTCAATCTTTGCATTTTTGAATGCGAGAAACAAATACCCCACGGTGAGCCCTGATGTAAAATGTATTCATTGTTTATCAGTCTACAAATTCAAGAGGACATCTTCCTTGACAGTCTCATTTCCTATGCAAGAATGAGTAAAGGACATGCATGTCGTAAGAATGGTTGTGTAACAATCATAGTATTACTGCACACTAGAGGAAGAAGATCCTACCAGGCATAAGTCAGGTGAAGACTGCCTACTTCAGACATGAGGATTTATTGCAGTTTTTCCATGGTAGAAGGAAAAGTTGAACTATTAATTCCCCCATGTGATCTTTGTAAGGATAATGAACCAGTCAGAATACTTGAAAGTGTGGTAAGGAAGGAAGGGGAAGGAGGGAAGGGGGGAAGGCCAGCTGGATTGGAACTGAATGAGCATGTGATCAGACTGGACTCTCTGAATGTGGCTGACAATGAGGGCTGACTGAGAAGCCAATGATAGTGGCACTGGGTTTTGATTCTCCTGCATGGACTGGTTTTTTGGGAGCCTGGTCTGTTTGGGTGGACACCTTCCTGGGCCTGGATGGAGGGGGGAGGGCCTTGGACTTCCCACAGGGCAGGGCACCCTGACTTCTCTTAGGACTGGAGAGGGAGGAGGTGGGGGAAGAGTGGGAGGGAAATGGGAGGAGGGGAGTAGGTGGAAATTTTTAATTAACAAATAAATTTATAAAAAACAAACATAAAAAGAAAAGAAGAAGGGAAAGGAGGAAAGAAGAAGAGAGGGAAGAGGGAAGTAAGGAGAAAGGGAGTGAGAGAGACAAAGTTGAATTTGCCTTCTTCTGCCTTTTTATTTCATCTGACCCTCAAGCAGGTGGGATGGTGCCTCCTGCTTTAAGTGTACCTCCATGAGTCAGGGATTTTTCTAGAAACACTCTCACAGACGCACTTGGAAGTAACAGTTTCCCAATGTTTATATATCTAATTTATTTATTTATTATTACTTTGTTTTTTGAATTAGAATATAATTACAGCATTTCTGTCCCCCAAACTATCACAGATACTCCTTATTGCTTATTTTCAAATTCATGGCCTCCCTTTGCATTATCCTTAATTAAGTCAAATTAATTTTTATTAAACATCACAATCTCCCATTCTTTGAGTTACCTATGTTTCTGACCCAATCCTCCTTTTGAAGGTGTCACCTCTTAATACCTTTACTTAAACGACTAGCTTCCAGTGTTTACGTTCAGAGTCCTCACATGCATCCTGGAGAACGTGAATTAAACTGAAGTGCATTTTGTTAAGTGAACGAATCTGTGGCATGCTCCACGTGTTCCTTCAACTCTGTGACATTCTGACAAAAGGCAAGTCACAAAGCACAAGAACACCACTGCTCCTGAAGCCTGGCAGAAAGAATAGAAGACTTTAAAAGAGCGAGATTAGTCTTTATGGCCCCGTAAATGATTGACACTATAAAATAAAACTGCAGGACACAGTCCAAAACTGCCATACATGCTAGACTCATCTATTAGATCAGTCATAGCATGTTTGTCATGCTGGTAGAAGCTGATCCCAATGGGAGCATTGTGAGAGGGAGGACAGCGAGGTATGGAAGCTACTGATGACCTTTGCAACTGGGCCCATTAACTCTTACTACTTTTTATATATTCATTGAAAGTTTATTTGAATTGTTATAATCAAATTGAATTGTGAAATCTTCAACTATAATTTTAAGGATTTACACATTGTTTACAGTAGTTTCTTTGTAGAAATATTACAGATAGCCTTTTATTCAGAACATATCACATGCCAAATATAAAGCTCAATGCTAAACACACACCCACACACACGTATATACATACATACACATATACACACAGATGCTCATACACACTCATAAACCCATGAGTTTGCTGATCTACCATTTTTTCTATGTTTTAAGGCCCTAGAAATTAAACTAACAAAGACATATTTAATTTTATATATACAGACAAGAGTTTTACTAAGAAAATTATGTATTATATATAATGTTATATAGAGAGGGGGAAATATAGAAAAAGAAACAAAGATGGAAAAAGAGGAGACAGAGGAAGGTTTCTTTGTTTTTCTATTACTGTGAAGAGACAGCATAACCATGGCAACTCTTATAAGGAAAACATTTAATTGGGGTGGCAGCTTACAGTTTCAGAGGTTTGTTTCATTATCATCATGGCAGAGACCATGGTGGCATGCAGGCAGGCATGGTGCTGGTGAAGTAACTAAGAGTCCTACATCTTGCAGGTAGCAAGAAATGGTCTGAGGGGTACACTGAGCAAAGCTTGTGCAGAAGAGACCTCAAAGCCCACCCCCATAGTGACACACTTCTTTGAAAAAGACTGTACCTTCTCCAACAAAGTCACACCTCCTAATAGTGCCCCTCTTTTTGGGAACCATTTTCTTTCAAACCACCACAGAAAGGCAGGAGAGAGGGAGAGGATCAAATGATGAGTTTGAAGAAAGAGGCTTATACACAGGTATTATCAAATGGAAATGGGTTTGACATTCTGGGGAGGAGGAGAAGTGTCTAGTAAATTAGTCTCCTCTGCTTGTGTTTGTAGGTGATCAGAGTAGTCTCTGTAAGTAGCAAGTGCAGAGATACCTTTGCAAGTTAGCATGTTCTTTACAAAGGGGAAGTTGGTGAACTCTTTATCAGGGGACTGGGGAGATTAAACAGGTTTCTCAGAGTTTGCTGGTTTAAGTTAGCTGAGTAGTCCTTGTGTCAAGACATATATTTTAGCGTGTCATTTTCTGGTTCCCTTCATTTTGTCATTAGATGAAAATATTTGTGCAAAATTGTTAGCTATAGGAAACACAGAGTGATGGAAATTGATGAGTTAAATTTAAGGGATAGATTGATTTGTATTCATGAAGCCTTGTCAGCCTGTTCTACTTGTGTGTGCAGAGACATGGTGGATCTGACTTCTGCTGGCCAAGTGGGAATTCTCGTTGGCTACTGTCCACAGCAGGATGCCTTGGATGAGCTCCTGACTGGCTGGGAGCATCTCCAATACTACTGCAGCCTCCGTGGGATTCCAAAACAGTACATTCCAGAGGTAAGCAATCTTGCGGTTTTCCGAGGAAAAGGATCCACTAAGGGCTGCTGGTTCATTAACTATGGCTCCAAGGCTGTTCTCTCTCCCTAGGATAAGAAGTCATATCGGCAGATGAGTTCAGGGAAGTCATTTTCCAACATTAAAATTTTATTGATATTGTATATCGAAAACTGTGTCAGTGAGGGAGTTCTATGCAAGGAGATAAACAAAAAATATGTTCTGTTACTTTGTATGTGTACGATTTTCTCTTGTTCCTATAAATGTCTGTAGATTTCCTGGTCTGTGGTTTGTGGTCAGGAACAAATACTGCAAAACTAGACACAAAGTGTTTGTGGAGCTTGGGAGTTACTAAAGTGGATTATGGGAGCAGGCAGAAAGTTTCCTGGGAGGAGTGCCTTTCTGGGTGGTCTCAGGAGAATGAAGGAGCGCCTAGAAGGGCAAGAATTTTCAGGCCTGAGAGTGATGGAAAGCAGGTGAAACAGTCGGCAGGGGAGGCTTGACTCTTTTTTTTTTCTTTTTTTTTTTATTGAGAAAAAGAAAAAAGTTTCCGCCTCCCCCCAGCCTCCCATTTCCCTCCCCCTCCTCCCACCCTTCTCCCCCTCCCCCCACTCCCCTCACCCTCCCTCTCCAGTCCAAAGAGTAGTCAGGGTTCCCTTCCCTGTGGAAAGTCCAAGGTCCTCCCGCCTCCGTCCATGTCTAGGAAGGTGAACATCCATACTGTCTAGGCTCCCACAAAGCCCAAACTTGAAGTAGGATCAAAACCCAGGGCCATTGTCCTTGGCTTCTCATCAGCCCCCATTGTTCGCCATGTTCAGAGAGTCCTGTTTTATCCCATGCTTCTTCTGTCACAGTCCAGCTGGCCTTGCAGACATTAAGGGCAGCATTGAATAAATGGGACCTACTAAAACTGAGAAGCTTCTGTAAAGCAAAAGACACTGTCACTAAGACAAAAAGACAACCTACTGACTGGGAGAAGATCTTCACCAACCCTGCAACAGACAAAGGCCTGATCTCCAAAATTTATAGAGAACTCAAGAAACTAGACTTCAAAATGCTAATTAACCCAATTAAAAAATGGGGCACTGAACTGAACAGAGAATTCTCAGCAGAAGAAGTTCAAATAGCCAAAAGACACTTAAGGTCATGCTCAACCTCCTTAGTGATTAGGGAGATGCAAATCAAAACAAATTTGAGATATCATCTTACACCTGTAAGAATGGCTAAAATCAAAAACACCAATGATATCCTTTGCTGGAGAGGCTGTGGAGGAAGGGGTACCCTCATCCATTGCTGGTGGGAATGCAATCTTGTGCAACCACTTTGGAAATCAGTGTTTCGGTTTCTCAGGAAATTCGGGATCAACCTACCCCTGGACCCAGCAATACCACTCTTGGGAATATACCCAAGAGATGCCCTATCACATGACAAAAGCATCTGTTCAACTATGTTCATAGCAGCATTATTTGTAATAGCCAGAACATGGAAACAACCTTGACTCTTCTTTTGATGCAAGCTGCAGTCAGATTGGAGCTACTAGCCTTGATAGACAGCTCAGAGAGCATTTAAAGTAGGAATGCATCAGAATGGAAGGTGCTTAAGCACATTTTGCCCTTTACACACCTTTTTATAGTATGTGAAGTGCTGACTAGATTTCTGGTTCTGCAAAAGAAGTAGGATAAAGGGGGTGGAGCTTATCAATTAGAGTCTGTAGGAGTTGGGACATCCTAGGATTCACAGTAGACAAAGCTAGTAGCCACTGCTCTTACTGGTCCATGACAATTCATTCTCTATGTTGTTTTATTAATGCTGTAGTCTTTCTTTTTTTATTTCTGTTCCATAACTTATAGCTGCTTCGAAGCCAGAATAGAAACTCTCCACTTCATTGCTCAGACCCAGGACACTTGATCTACCTCCCATGGTAATAAACAAAGCTAATTGACCACCGAGTAAAGTAGAACTTCTCTTAACATCCAGTACTAATATTTGGCTCTATCTTTAATAGGCATTTTCTCTGTCATCTCCCTTTTGTTGGCTTTTGATGGAAGAGGTAGATTGTTGGCAGTGGCTATAATCTGGCCCCTTCTGTATGGATGAATGCACTTATGACGTCTCCCTTAGTAAGACTTGGTGCTCTCTGTCACCCACGCAATTGCTTTCTGATAATCCACTGTCCTTCAGTCCGTGTCTTGAACTCCTCCACTGAGAAGTTCCTTTAATGCTCACCAATTAGGAACTAGCTTTATTTCTTTCATGAAGCTGTAGTGGATTATGCAGATGATACTACAACTTGCTCATTCAGCGGTTTCTAACAGATCTGCACATTTTCTACATATTCCTAAAGGACATAGTGCCTCTCCCAGCCAATTTCTCACTACAGTAAATTGTGTGAGCAAATTGAAATGTAGAATAAGCGTAGGGTTCTGAGGTTCTTATTATAGATATTAGTGTTAAGCAACATAAAATGATGATCCAATTAATGTCGTCAAGAACCATATCTTAATGTTTCTTTCACTGTGGATCCCATACTGGTGAGGTTACAAAATTGGAATGAAAACTCCCAATAGCTTGATGACTGCACACCCACCTTAACATTGCATCATGACACATCCCATGTGTGAATGTGGTGGTGTTAACAAACCCGTGCCATCAGCTCTGTCAATGACTGCTATACTTAATGCTTGACTATTGCTGGTTTAAATATTTGAAGCATTATAATGTGTTTTCTTCTGCATTGGTTTACTTCTCCTTACAAAAATGGGTTACCATAAAACCTAAGTCCTGGCAACAGCCTCATGCACTTTGTATTTACCATAGCTCTTGATAGTATTGAGAGGTCATATTCATGCTCAGTGATTGACAGCTACTACGTTGCACTGGGAGAGAGTTCTTTGAGGTTCACAGTGTGATGAAATGTTTCAAGATGCAGTCCTCAGAATGCATCCTGCCCTTAAGTGATGTGTAATTGTCTTTCTGTACGTATGTCTCATACTCTGTTGAAAGTAGTAAAGAAGTGTTTGCCTGATTTTAAAATCGGAGAAAGTGAAACACAGAGTGATCAGGTAACAGCTCTGGAGCACAGGCTTTTGATTGACACTGCCCTGACAGTTGCTAGCTAGTAGACTAGAACAAAATATCTTCCATCACTGACATCTCAGGCTTTTTGTGTGATCTAGGAAATGGAAACTATGTTTAATGACTATAGATGCACTCTAGCCTGGAGCTTTTCTTTTCTTATTTTCATTTTTTTAAATTAATTTACTTTTTTATTTAAAAGTAGTATTTTTTCATTTTACATACCAATCCCAATTCCCCCTCTCTCCCCTCCACTTACTCCCCACACCTTCTTCGACTCCACCCACATCCACTCCTCAAGGAAGGAAAAGCCTCCCTTGGGGATTCAACAAAGTCTGGTACATCTAGTGGAGGCAGAACCAAGCCCCTCTCCCCTGTATCAAAGCTGAGCTGAACTCCAGGCACTCAATTCACCTATGGTAAGTTTGCTGATCTGTTCTGTCTATAATCTTGCCCTTTACAGTTGCAATCCTCAAATGTTTATTTGGGCAAGGAAAGCTTATCCCTTCCTTTGACTTGAATTCAGGTTCTGCCAATTGAACAAGTTGCCAGTCCATTGTTCACACTCTGCAGTTGTGAGCTGAGGGTGCACTTCAAGCTTGTTCACACTGTACAGTTGTGAGCAGAGGGTGTGCTTCAAGCTTGTTCACACTCTACAGCTGTGAGTAGAGGGTACATTTCAAGTTTGTTCACACCGTACAGTTGTGAGCAGAGGGTGCATTTTAAGCTTGTATTCGCCTGTCCAGGTTGGCAAAACATTTAGTTCTAACATGTTGAATGTGTTATAGCCTGGGCCATAAAGATAAAGAATTCCAGTCTTCTGCTCTAAAGGTGGCACACTTTGTAGAACTTTCTGAAAGAGTGACATCTGTAAGATCTTGTAACTTACGATATTTAGTTACTCTGGGACAATAACAGTGAGGTTTTTGTGGTTTATGACATTTTGGGGTCTAGGTAGCACTTTGCCAGCCTTGATTTCTAGGTCATTACATTCGACATTATTTTGATAGTGGCACTGAGTGCAGAAAAGATCGCAACAAAATGCTTCTTATTAGATCATTTCAGTTATTTTCCAAAAGTGACATTCCATTAGATCGTACATTTGCTCCCGCACATTCTGGAAGCTTCCCTGTGATTAATGGCTCTGGAACTTGTAGTCTGCACTATTTAACCTTTTGTGAAATTAGAAAAATATGACAGACACTCTTTGGTTTCATAAAAATAACCAACAACATTTGGCAAATTTATTAACAATGTATTTACTCTGAGGTGCATTGCTATAAAACCAGGACTTTTCATCATTATTTTGCTTTGTTTCTCCCCTTTATTAGCCTCTTTTTATCCCTCTTCTGAAGAGAATGCAGTATAACACAATAAACACTTGTAAAATATGTACATTTTGAACGTTTTCATAACTCTAAACAGATAACCCAAATTTTCACTTTTCCCGTTTCTGTTTGTTTTTGCTAGTCTCACAGCTCCTTGTGTTCATAATTTTCCGAAAGTGTCGACTGCCTGTGTGACCACAGTGCTGCTCTCACTGAAGCAAAGACTTCTCTTCTTCTAGGAAGCCTGCTGCCTCCCTCTGTCTTCCCTATGAGCATCATGCAGGACAAGGCTTACAGTTCGGCTTTGTGATCCCATTGATACCATGGGTTGTCTTTAAGCTTCCCAGCATAGGCTTTCTGTCTGAGTCTTTTCACTGCAGCTCCCCAATTAGCTATTTGTGCTTGTTTGCTAATTCTGTATAAAATATTTTGAGGTGTTTTATTTGTGTAAAGAGACTTTTATTCAATTTATTTTAATAGACATAATTGGACTAAATGAATACAGGAGAAGGGATGCTTCCCATGAAGACATTCTGGAGAAAATGGCTTGAATATTTTCATTGAGAATAAAGTATTGACCTTGAGATGGCTTTCTCAGAGACTGTGGGAGACTCAAGATTTAGTCTCTATCTACCTCTTGGGCCTTGACTTCTCTTTCTTTGACTCACACTGTTTGAGCACGGACCAGCACTTGAGTTTTCTAAATTATTTTGAAGCCACACAAATGCAGACTGAATAATTTAGGTTTAAGATGTTGTCATCCAAAATATTTTGAAGTTTGTAGCATATCATTATCATTATCTTATTATAACCCTAAGTTATATATGTTTGTGAAAAAGTATATGCATCATCTTAACACTGTTTTATTTAGTGCTTTAAAATATACAATTATCAGTTGTCATAATCTTATATAATTTATCCTTCTACATTTGAACTAAGGTCTGCTTTTTCACTAATTTAATTATATGACTGTATCTGAAAAACAAATCTGCATTTACATCTGCATTAACACCTTGATTAATGTAGATTTTTATCTACACAAGAATTATATGAAGTGTTTATTTTTAAAATTGTACAGACAATTGGAAACAAACAAACAAAATGCCTAACCTGGGTCCCACATAAGAGACAGGACTAGACATAGGTAAGAAGTAGTTTAGGGCAAATTATTCTGGGGAACATCAACGTAAGTGTGGCCTTAAAGACTTGGATGATGAGCACTGGGGAGAATGGAGATTTGAATTAAAATTTAAGGGTAAAGGGGTGTATGGTAAGATACAGAATGGAGCGGTGGATAGAAGAGAAGCTATGAGCCTGAGGGTAAGGGCTTCAAAGGTAACTCTGGTGACTGAGGATGGAGGTATGTTCTGATGAATGAAGTAGCACCCTCGTGAAGTGACCAGATACTTCTTCACAGCTATGAAGAAGAAACTGGTACCATCTTTCTTCAATCTGGATACTGAATAAATAAACTCTGAATGTATAGATGCTATCAATGGCTTATTTCCCTCATTTGGTGTCATTTATCAGCCTTCCTTGGGGCCCCCTTTATTCTACTCACCTGAATGTAGATACTCATCTAGACTCATCATTGACTCAGAGGTCTCTGATCTCCAGACCCGTGTTTGGACATCCTAAGTTTCCAAAGATATGGGACCCTCTTTCCTCTGTTTTTTCCCTATTGCTCCTTTTCTAATAATGTGATGTGAGATCGGGAAGTCTTCTGGTCCTCTGTGTGAGAGGACTACAGGCATGGTGGGAAGAGGCAGGAGGCAACCCAGTTCATGTAGACATCATGAAATAAGGTTCATGGATAGCTTTTCTCTTCCAGGTGGCTGCGGACCTGGTAAGGCGCCTTCACCTCGAATTTCATGTGGACAAACCTGTGGCCACATACAGTGGGGGCACCAGACGGAAGCTCTCCACTGCCCTGGCCATGGTGGGGAAACCTGACATTCTCTTATTGGTGAGTGGTTGAAATATCAGGGTTGTGTTGATGTTGTTAACATGAGCTGGAAATTGTTTCAGTTTTCAGAACTTCCCCAGGAATCAACTCTATGGACTAATAGACTCTCTGCTCTGAGTGAATATTTTCCAACATATTATAAGATGCCAGAACCATTTTATAAAAATCATACATTCTTACGGTATAGTCACATAAAAATGTTAACTTTAAATGAATATTAAATTTTATCATCCACCTATTATCTGAAAACAAATATGTTTTTCTTTAACATTTATTTAGTCAGTCTTAGTTTTTATTTCTTTATTTTTGAGAATATAATAAAATTAGAAATTTCTGCTTTCCCCTTTCTTCCTCCAAATCCTCCCGTATGCTCCTACTTTCAAATTCATAGTCTCTTTTCTCATTAGTCGTTATTGCATGCAAATATGTATATGCATATAAAGACAGAGACCTAAGCAGAGAACTCTTAACAGAGGATTCTCAAATATCCGAAAAACACTTAAGGAAATGCTCAATATCCTTAGCCATCAAAAAATGCAAATCAAAACAAATTTGAGATACCAACTTACTCCTGTCAGAATGGCTAAGATCAAAAACACTGATGATAACCTACACTGGGGAGAATGTGGAATAAGGGGAACACTCCCCCATTGCTGTTCTTTTGAAATCTTGTAGAATTGTGTTCTGAAACCATCTGGTTTGGAGCTTCATTTGATTGAGAGACTTTTGATGACTGTTTCTATTTCCTTAGCAGTTTTAGGTCTATTTAATTTGCTTATCTGGTCCTGATTTAATTTTGGTATGTGATACTTGTTCAGAAAGTTGTCCATTTCCTTTAAGTTTTCCAATTTTGTGGAGTACATATTTTTGAAGTATGACCTGATGATTCTCTAGATTTCCTCCTTGTCTGTTGTTATGACCCCTTTTAAAATTCTGACTTTTGGATATTCTCTCTGTGTCTTTTGATTAGTTTGGATACAGGTTTGTGTATTTTGTTGATTTTCTCAAAGAACCACCTCTTTGTCTCATTAATTCTTTGTATTTTTTTTTGTTTCTATTTTGTTGATTTCAGCTCTGAGTTTGATTATTTCCTGTCATCTAGTTTTTCCGGATGAGTTTACTTCTTTTTGTTCTAGGGTGTTCTGTTAAGTCCCTAGTATTGGATTTTTCCAGTTTCTTTATGTAAGCATTTGGTGCTATGAACTTTCCTCCTAGCCCTGCTTTAATAGTGTCCCATAATTTGGGTATATTGTACAGCCATTTTCATTGAGTTTTAGGAGGTCTTTAATTTCTTTTTTTATTTCTTCCTTGACAGAGTGGTGATTCAGCTGAGCACTGTTCAGTTTCCATTAGTTTGTGGACTTTTTGCAATTGATGTTTTGAATTCTAACTTTAAACCATGATGGTCCAATAAGACACAGGGGGTTATTTCCTTTTTTTTTTTTTTTTGGTATCTGTTGTGATTTGCTTTGTTACTGAGTATGTCATCAGTTTTGGAGAATAATCTATGAAGTGCTGAGAAGAAAGCATATTCTTTTGTGTTTGGGTGAAATGTTCTATAGATGTCTGTTAAGCCCATTTGTGTCATAACATCTTTTTGATCCTTTATTTCTGTTAAGTTTCTGTCTGGCAGACCTGTTTAGTGGTGAGAGTGGGGTGTTGAAGCTTCCCACTGTTAGAGTGTGTAGCCTGATATGTGAGTTAAGCTTTAGTAATGTTCCTTTTGCAAATGAGGGTGCCCTTGTATTTGGTGCACAGATGTTCATAATTGAGACTTATTCTTCTCGTTCTTCAATTCCTGTTATTCTTATGTTTGGTATTATCATGGTGTCCCATATTTCCTGGATATTTTACACAAAACTAATGTTGTTAGACTTAACATTTTCTTCGATTGATGAATCTATTTCCTCTATTGTATCTTTGATGCCTGAGATTCTCTCTTCCATCTCATATGTTGTGTTTGCTTGCATCTGTAGTTCCTGATTGTTTACCTAGACTTTCTATTTCCAGATTGCCTTCAGTTTGTGTCTTTTTTGTTGCCTCTCATTTTGTTTTCAAGTCTTGAACCATTTCTTTCACCTGTTTGATTGCTTTTTCTTGGTTTTCTCCAAAGGATTTGTTGATTTCTTTCAATGTTTTTTTGGGTTGTCTTTTTCTCCATTTCTTTAAGAGAATTTTTCATTTCTTCTTTAAGGACCTCAATCATCTTCATAAAGTTATTTTTAATGGTGTTTCCTTCTGTTTTTTATGCATTGAGATGTTCAGATATTGCTGTTGTAGAACCACTAGTTTCTGGTGATGCTGTATTCCTCTTTATGTTTTTGAGTATATTTTAACCCTGTTGTCTACCCATCTCTTCCTCCAATCTGAACAGGTGGAGCCTGTGTTTCAGGGGAGTTCGTTTTCCTTCAATTTGTGTAGTTGGGAGCTGTGGCTCCTTTGATCTCTTCTTCAGGTATAGGCAAAGGAGAGCCTTTGATGATCATTTCTCCAGCTACCTAAGGGTCCAAGGCTTAGGTGGTTATTCTTCCTGGTTTTGGTGGGACTGAAGCTGAGGCTTCAGTGGTCAGATAATTTCTGGAGGCACTGAGTGCTGTCATAGCAGCCTGCCCCACTGCTGCTCTTGCTTCTCCTGTCGTCTGGCTCTGCTTACTGTGCTGCTGCTGCTGCTGCTGCTGCTGCTGCTCTTGCTCCTCCAGGCCGTCTGGCCTGACCAAGCCTGCCGTGCTATTTCTCACCTTAGAAGTATTTCAATGGTACTCCATAGTTCCTAGAACTTCCCTTTCCCTCTGATGATAAGAACTCAGAAAAGCCCGGGTTTATATTTATTGTAGCTGTAGTGATATACGTCCATGGCAAATCATGAGGATGGGCATCCAAGTTGTGTTTAATTTAGCATCTCCTCAAGCATGTGCTGAGAGCTTCTTTTATGGCTCTTAGTGATATGAGAGGTAGTAGCATGTCTAAGACAGTGTTCTTAACCTTCCTAATGCTGTGACTCTTTAATGAAGTAACTCACGTTGCGATGACCCCTGACCATAACATTATTTTGTTGATACTTCATTACTGTAATTTTGCTACCGTTATGAATCATAATGTACATATCTGGTATGCAGGGTATCTGATCCGAGACCACTGCTGGAGCCAAGACCCACAAGTTGTAAATTACTGCTCCTAGAAGATCTTAGCAGAGGCCTTTAGGTCACTGTAGGAGTGTTCAAAGTGGACAGGAAGATTCTAGCTCATTCCTCTTTCTCTTTACCAATTCCTGGTCATGAAGCAGAAAGCTCAGTCACACCTCTGGTATTGCCTTGTCTTCCTGTAGAAAAGCAATAGGGCTGGTCCTTGGGGTGAACCTTTAAAACCAAGTCACGTGAAGCAGTCCTTCTTTATAAATTGGTTTTCTCGGGTATTTGTTATAGTGATGGAAAGCTGTCTAACACATCCATTCAGCATGGATACAGAGGAAGGCAGAAGGAGTTCTAGCAAGAGACAGAGCAGGAACATGGCCTTATGTCAAGGTAGCCTGTCATCTCTCTGGGAATGGCCAATTCAGGTTGCCTTACCTAGGGGGAAAGGATTTATTATAAATAAACAGAGCCAATTGTTGTGTATATAAAAATTGCTGAAAATGTGTACAATAGTTTAGATATGTGAAGAGCATTCTTTCTATGCCATTGTATTGTGTATTTAAAAATTGCTCTAAATATACACAGTCATTTAGCCAGGTAAAGACCATTCTTCCTATGTGATTGATAAGAATTTAAACATCTCAGTCCACACAAAGTTTCACCTTGGGAGACAGTCCCAGGGGCATTCAAAGTCTAGGAAGTAAAAGTGATCATTTTATGTTGTTGACACATGAAAACAACATTTCCTTGGGGAAGATAATGGAGATCCAGAAGACCTGTACTAGAAGAATTATTTTGTCCTCTTCTGGTTGGATCTTAGAAACTCTACTTGCTCTTGTTTTGCTGCTAAATGGTCTAATATAAAGGCTATTTATTGATCATAATGAAACCTATCTATCTATCTATCTATCTATCTACTATCTATCTATCATCTATCATCTCTTGTCCCATTCTGTTATGACACTATCCTGTCATGATGAGGCAGGTTGTGTTGAGTGTAGTGATCACTGGCATTCATCACTTTTCACTGAATGTTCTTACACTTGTCTAGGCCTGGCATGTTTCCTCATTCCACTGGACCTCTACCCCAGAGCCATTTCCTTGGCTCATTGTATACCCAAGGTTTTCTTCTTTCCCATATCCTCATTCCCTCTCATTCTGAGTGTCCAGAACTCTGGCACAGTGGCTAAGTGACCAGGTTTAGATGTGCTACTACAGTTCCTTAGCATGTCCGTGAACGTGTGTGCCTATTTTCTCCTTGTCACAAAGCAGTACTCTTAATTGTGTCTGTCTCTTAGAGATATTGAAAGCAGTAAATTAATCCATGTTAAGTATGTCACCCAGTGCCCGGCAAGTTACTGTGATGATGGTGACATTCAAATCATCAGATGAAAGTAATGCCTTTGACATTCTCCACAGAGGCAAGAAGTGCGCAAAATCCAGAAAGATTTAAAATAACCCACTCAACCTTCTGTCTGAGCAATACCAGCTCCCACTTTTTATTTTCTTACTTTTTCATCAGAACATATACATCACTTGATTTGCAGAAAAGACCACGTGTGTGTTTTCCTGTTCAGTGTTCCTCCTCCCCCACTCCCCTTCTGCTTTCCTCTTTGGGAAAAGTTGATGGCCAGAAGCTCTTAAGAGATATATGCTTAGTGTTCCCTAGCTGCAAAAAGCACAGACATGCATCACACAGCTGGGCTAGACTTCCCTTGAAAGTGGCTCCGATAACAAGTACTTGAGAGTTTATTGAAGAGGAAAGCTTCAGGTTCCAAGAAACTTCAATTTATTTGCTGTTTTTCAATAAATGATGCCTTTTCTACTATCATATATCTTTCTGGTGGAGGCCATTCTGAAAGTTTATGGAAGTAGAGGTTTCATTTTAAAAACACCACATTTGGCTTTCCTTACCAGATCGCCGGGAGAAACAAGGCTGGTGTGAAAATTTCTTCCCTCCCTGCAGTTTTACTGAAGAATCATTGATAAATATGAACAATATAAATTAAATAAATAAAATATACAATGTGATGTTTTACTATAAAATTACATTTGTAACGATGACCACAGCCAAGCTGAATAACCTACTGGTTACCCCACATAGTGACATCAGTTGGTGAGGATAAAATTCTAACCACTCAACATAGTGCTGTTGATTACAGACCCTGTCAGTTCAGTTTTTCCACTATCAATCAGGTTATCATTGGTCACTCAGAGAACAGAGACTCATTGTTTACTGTTCTACAAGTTGAAAGTCTTAAAGGTTGGACATCCTGGATTAGGGCGCATACAGGTATAGATATGTGACAATAATCCATTTTCAAGATGGCTCCAATTGTGCATCCTCTAGAGAGGAGAAATGTTGTGTCTTCATGTGGCAGAAGTCACAAATACAAAAAAGGATGGCCTGTCTAACACCTTCTTTCATAGGTAAACCAATGGCACCCATGAGGGTAGAATCTCTATAATACAATCACTTCCCAAAATCACACCTCCAGGTCCAGTTTCAGTGGGGACTATCTCTCAATTTGGAGAGCACAAAACATTCCAGCCATAGAAATCTCCACTCCAGAACTGATTCTGATTGGTTAACTAACTGAAGTGTTCTGTCTTTAGGCCAGTGTCTACCCAGTTTCCCACGTTCCACCTCCAGAAACTTTTCTTCTGTTCTTTGTTTCTCTGAGTTTTAGAGTTGGTATGCAGGTGTGATTTCCCTTTTCTAACTCGTTTTGTATCTACCCCCACTGAATCTTTAATTATAATTGTCAGTGACATGCATGCACACACATACACACATGCCCATACACATTCACACGCACACACCCTACTGAGTCCATCCGTGTTGCTCATATTGTACTTTTGGGGGGATGACCGCTTGGGGTTGGATAACTTATCAGGAAGTTTGTTCCTGAAGATAGCTGATTCTCTCTCTCAGCAGCAGGGTGGTCTGTATCTCTCCCTGCCAGGGTCTGTATTCATGTGATAGTAGATGTCCATTCCTGTCTGTGTTCACCAAATGACCACCACCGTGTGTGTTTTCTTCCTCTCAGGATGAACCAAGCTCTGGGATGGACCCTTGCTCTAAGCGGTATCTATGGCAAACCATAACGCAGGAGGTTCGGGATGGCTGTGCTGCGGTGCTGACCTCTCACAGGTGAACTATCCCCTCTGACTGCCAGTTCCAGAGCAAGGCTTGGTAGCAATGACATCACCCAGAGAATGGCATAGATGCCTTCATTAGTCTGCAATCCCAGGAACCTTCTGGAGACTAAACCGAGAGGGGTTATATCAGGTGGTCAAGGTCTACAGAGGAGTGGGTTAGAAGTGAGCCTTTCCATGAATGGTGACTATATATCCACTCAAACTGTGATGCTCAGGTGAGGGCTGGTTGAACTCTGTCTGCCTTTCTTTAGGATTCCCTAATTCCTTTCTACCCAGAACCCCCCTGTTCCCAACTGTAAATTATCTGAGATGCCTGCCCAGATGCTACTGGACCTTATTACAGAATTAATTGTGTATTTAGAATTCCCTCTCAACTTGATGAAACCCTTATGTGCCATGCAGCAATACTAATGTAGATTTCATGAAGCCATTACTTGGAGAGTGATAGAGTTTGGTTAATGACAACCCTGAAGATGAAATGAAGAACAGGTTATAAGTTTAAGCTTGACTTTCCTTCCATGTTTAACTAAAGTATGCTATAAGTAAGGTGTCAGGAACTGTTAAGATCTGAAATTTGGCGTTTATGGGTATTTCATATTAATAGAATTATATAACACATTTGGATCTGACCACTTTCATTTAGAGAGCATTTAATGCTTATCCAGGCACATGCCAGTAGTTTCTTCTTTATTCTTGCTGAAAAGTGCATGACTGATACTTTAAGAAATAAGGATGGCACTGTGGTTCAGTGGGTAAATCTACTTGTACATTTATTGGGGCCCAAATTTGTTTGCCCAAACCCACAATTGAACAAGAGAAACAACTCCTAAAAGCTGTCTTCTTATCTCCATAAACATGCCATAGTATGCATGTGCCCATATTCACACAGAAATATATACATGAGAAGTAATAGCTCAAAAAAAGAAATAAACATTTATCTGTTTGGAGTGGGACATTTGCTACAGTGAGCAAACCCCAGAGATATATAACATCTTCATCTGAATCCATGTTTATAGTGTTGGGCATTCCATGGCTTCGGAAAAATACCCAATCCTAAGATATAGCCTTAGCTTCCTACATTGTCTGAAAAGTTCCTCATGTTCCCCTTTTCGCTCTTCCTTCTCCCGACCTCTGGCAATCAGACATTTTACTGCTTGTGTAGTTGTGCCTTATCCAGAAGTCACACATCTGGAATCCCACCCAGGCCTTTCACGTCTGGCTTCTTTTCCTGTTTCCTTCATTTTCTCCTTGTTTATAAGCCTATTGCCTTTCAACAGCGAGCACTATTCTATTGTCTGGCTGTGCCGGAGTTTATGTATCTGCTCACATACTGACAGATGCTTTGATTACTGACAAGTTTGGGTAATTACGAGCAAAGCTGTTATAAACATCCATGTGCAGGTTTTTATGTGGATGTTTTTCAAACCTTTTGAGTAAATGCCAAGTAGCTAGATTTGTTGGACTGTGCAATGAGCTCGTGTTTGACTTGCGAAGAATTCCTCTTTTCTTTTGGTAGCAATACCAATTAAACCTAGAGCCCGACACACACTAGGCACGTGATTTACCACTGAACAACATTCCCACCTCTCATTTGCCCTTTATTTGGAGGCAAAGTTTCCAAGTTGCCCTGGCTGGCCTTCAATTTCCTCCCTAGTTCAGGATGGCCTTAAAACTGTGTTCTCTCTGTGTTAGTTAGCCCCCAAATCACTGGGAATATAAACCTTTATCACAAGGCCCTCAGGATCATCTTTTTCTTCTATTTTTGTGACCTTATATTTACGTTTTATTATTTAGGTAGAAGAGGTTATACATACTGAGATCTTGTGGTAAAATCTCTTCTTGGATGTATGCTTTCAAATGCTTTCTCTTAGTCTATGACTGTCTTTGGAAATATTAATATTTAAGGTTTTTCTATTAATTTTAACTGTTCTTTGTTTTCATGGTTTGTAGAAATTATAGCTATGAACTTTTGGCTTTCAATTCATGAGAACACTTGTTCTAAGATAGGTTAATACTGCTAGCTTTTAATAATCTTTGCTGTACTTAAAGCTATTTATGTTTATATATAATATAATGAAAGAATCTCAACTCACTGCTATGCATGTGGCTATCTAATTATTCCAGAACTGTTTTTGTGGGAAAACTACTCATTCCCCATTGCGTTATGGAGGGAGTGTTGTTGGTAATCAATTCTCTGTGATGAGCAGTCTTCCTCTTCTTGTTGGGACCTGTTCTTTCCCTCAGCTCACAGGACTATCCCCATTACAGGGCATTTTTTGAGGCATGGCCAACAAGCTGTGTGACTTCCCCATTTTTTTTTCCTATTACTGAACCTTTCATTCATTCACACACATTTCCTAGTCTCCCCTGTGGTTTATTCCTGATACACAGTTTATTTTGAAATGTTCTTTAATTTTCAGTGTTTTTTGGAAATTTTCCTAGTTCTTCCTGTTTCACCATTTAAATTTAACCCTGGTAGGCTTGGAGAAAGGTTGGTTTCTATCATTTAAAATTTATTAGAAGACTTTAAATTGCCTATAGCAGGGGTCAATAAAGGAATTACAGTCTATTTTCCATAAAGCCTTTTTGTTGAAGAGTGGACTTGTTAGATGACAGCGCATCTCTGGACACTGAAAAGAAGTTTGTAGCTATTGCCATATTTTAATTCAGTATTTCCCCATTTTGTTTTATTTTATTTTCTGGATATCTATTCCAAGATTGAATAGTTTCTGCAGACCTCTAAGTCTTCTGAGTTTTCCCTCTCCCACCTTGGAAGTGGGTGTAGGTTCCTGTAGAGTTTTCAGCTTATCTCCTGGCCTGTCCTCACCTGCCCTCAGTGGCCTGTTGCTGAATCTAAGCAGGGGGATAGTGGCCCACAGTAGGCCACAGGTGAACATGTTCTTACTTTGTCAGGTTTTTTTTTTTTGCATCATCTTTACAAAGTCACATGCTACATAACCGTTGCTCAGTTGTGAAATGGTTTCGTTTTTAGTCATGTCCAAATTTCTTGTTGGTTTTGGGGACAATAATCTGGTAATTTTCTCACTCAGATGTTGCCTGAAGGGCCACACCTGAGTTTTTGTTTCTATTCTGTTTTGCCTTCCAAAGGACTATTTTATTTTGCTGAAACAAGTGAATTTGATAGTTATTTGACTTTATAATAATGTGCATGTATTCTTGCTGTAGATGTTCGTACTGCTCTGGAGTTTCAGCAACTGCACACTGATATACTGACTCTGCTTGCATCTGTTGCGGGCGCAGGCATGGTTCTTGATGCCCAACCATGGTCCTTAGATGGATAGAGTAGTATAATGGTAAAAATTCTTTTTATTTCTCATAATATATATAATTATTGTAAACTATTCTCTCAAAGAGACCACTTATCACTGAGGTTTCTCTTTTAAAACCTCCTATTCATTTGCTTTCTCGCCAATATTCTACATTTGCATATATACAGATTAATTTCTCCCTATTCATCCGATATAAAGATGTGAATGACTCGGTGTGAATGAAGATGAGGGAGGCCTGTGTGATCCTGTGATTTCGATGCAATATTTTCCTCTGCGGATGCCTTAACACACAGCATTCTTGGGCAAACATGAGGCAGGAAATGAGTGGGAGGGACTGATAATTGTCCATCCCGGAAAGGACATTTGGCTTTCTCCTACATATCCAGTACTGATGCCAAAGTTCCAGTACAGGGCTTTAAATCCCAGTCTACCCCTCACCACTTATCAATACCATGCAGGATAGCCACCCGGGAAGAAAGTCCATGTCCATTTTGTTTTTAAGTAAATGACCCATGGTTGGCTTCACTTGTTGGCCAGTCTTAGGCTTTGTGTTTTCTTCTTTTTATAAAAGACAATCAAATTAAATTCTCTGCCCTGAGCTCTGGGCTCAGATTTTGTTGTACCCACAGACACTGAACTGTGGTATAGTCCACTTAGACCTGCCGTGTCATTCACTCTGATGTTGAAGCTTACACGGACAATGATGTAATCCTTCATTTGTCCAAAGTTCATTTAAGATATTAGTGTAAAAATAACTTTGTGTTCTTCTGACAATAGCGTCTTTAACATGATAAGACATGTTAAATTTAAGGTAGTTAAGGAAACAGAGGTTTTCTGGTGACACTGACGTACTATCACAGTAACTCTGGAGGCTGAAGGATTGAAATTAATTTGAACTGCTTTTGTAGGCTACATAGTGAGTTCAAATCCAGCTTGGGCAATTTAGTGAGAACTATCCAGAAAGACAAATAAAATATGTACTCACTCATAAGTGGCTTTTGGACAGAAAGCAAAGAAAAACCAGCCTACAATCCACAACCTTGGAGAACCTAGACAACACAAAGAGGACTCTAAGGGAAACATACATGGACCTAAATAGGAAGGAGAAAAAGACAAGATCTCCTGAGTAAATTGGTTGCATGGGGGTTACAGGAGAGGATAGAAAGGGAGAGGAGAGGAAGGGAGGGGAGCAGAGAAAAATGTATAGTACAATAAAAACAATAAAAAAGAAAGAAAAAAGGAAAGTAAAGAGAGAGCTGGGGTTTCATCTGGTGGTCCACTCTTGTCTAGCAGGCGCAAGGCTCTGGATTTAGTTCCCACTTCTACAAAAGTATATGAACAAGCAAAGAACTAGCCAGAGAAAGCCATTTGCCTAGAAAACCTCCTGCATTGTTGCCTGTGTTCTCTCAGGCCAACCCGTGGCACTTGGTTCCAGTTTCCAATGTGTCTCTCGGGCTTCTTAATGAACTTCCTATTTTGCTTCACTCTGTGTCACTTGAAATTCCTTCCTGTGAGATAGTCCAGGAAAGAGTAGACCTGAGTTGAGGTCTCGACAGGGCAGGGACTTCCTAGGTTACTTACTGGTATAATAAGTGGTTATATAACTCACAGTCTACATTTCCAAGTTCCTAGAAAAGAAATCTTTGTGAAATATACTTTTTCAAAATTTATGGCATTTTTACTCCACTGTCTGCATATGAGATGAACGCATTTTGAGTTTCTGAGAAAATGTCTGTAACTAACTGAGCATTTGTTGATTGGACAACTTACTGTTTTCATTAGAAATGGAATAGAGGGGGAGAGACATTTGCATTTAGACACAGAACTAGGGATCGAACAGCTCGTTGTCTGTCTGTTGCTTTGTTGGTATGTTTTTTTAAATTGTTTAGCAAATAATTAGTTTACTAAATTTGATTTTTATTTTTATTAATTCTTTGAGAATTTCAGACAATATAGCTCCTCCAAGACTCCCCTTGCCTTCCTTACCCATTCAACTTTGTGTCCTTGTTTTCTGTTTTTTTTTTTCTTTTTTTCAGTCCATAAAGCCCAACTTGTTCTATTTATATAGTTTTGGGAGTCTGGTCACCCACTGGAGCATAGTTGGCTTTCTCAGGGCCATACCATTAAAGGAAACCTAGCAGCTAAGAGAAGAACCTCGTGCCCACCTTCGCCTTCCATCCTGGGGTTTTGTCTGGCTTTGACTTTCTGGATTTTCTGCATGCTCTCATAATCACCGTGAGTTCATATGTGCACTCACCTTCTTGTGTTTGGAAGACACTCTTTCCTTGTAGCCAGATAGAGCCTCTGGCTCCCACCACAGTGATCCCTAAATCTTGGGAGGAAGGATGTGACACAAACATCCCCTTTAAGGATGGATATTCTGCAGTCTCTTTTAAATGCTATCAATGTGTTTTGACACTTTTGTTAGAACTCTGGAATTTTGGATTGTCAAGTATATCCAGAATCCCCTCCAGAGTTTCTTGCACTACTGTTATGTTTGGAAAGTGCGCCCCGTTCTCACTCATTTCTGCATTTGTACTACCTACGATATGTTTGGGGCTCTTTTGTTCTAATGCCGTTTTCTGGTATAAATTTAACATGTTTCCTCTTTGTTTTTTTTTAAATATTTATTTATTTATTATGTATACAATATTCTGTCTGTATGTCTGCAGGCCAGAAGAGGGCACCAGATCTCATTACAGATGGTTGTGAGCCACCATGTGGTTGCTGGGAATTGAACTCAGGACCTTTGGCAGAGCAGGCAATGCTCTTAACCTCTGAGCCATCTCTCCAGCCCCATGTTTCCTCTTTGTAATCCAGCATGTAACAACCTCTTCTAGCGCTGTCCTCCCTCAAAACTTTTTCTACAGTTTCTTTTCTCTAATTTTAAATTTAAGATTTCCAGCATCTTCATGGGGGTGATTGCATTTTGATTTGCATTATATTCCATCTACATTATAATTTGTGAATCATAGTTATAACAATTATGAATTATAGACCTTTACAATTCTATACTGAATATTAAAATAATGTAATTTAAATTATAGTTACAATTTAAAATTTTGTGTCTAGTGTTTTATTTCATATTTTACATGATATTAAAACATATATTTGTTTTCTAAAAGTGGGACGGCTTTCCTTTAATGAAATGTTATTCTTTTAAATTTTTATACATTCTTTATTAAAGTAGAATTATGTCACTTTGCTCATTTCCTTTCCTCCCTCCAGACGTACACAGGTACACTCTCTTCAGCCCCTCTCATGTCACCTCCTGAGTCGCAAATTGACAACCTCTTTTTCTTTAATATTGATACACTCATACATATTCTATCTACATCTGCACAGATATGTAAATACAACCTAATGAATTTATTTTGTTGCTTGTGTGTACACGGTTTCCAGGCTGACCCCTTTGTACTGGATCACCAATAGTGGGCTCATCTTCTATTCATTTCCATATTATAACAGTTTCCTATTTTTGAAATACTTTTCCCTGTTTCATTGACTCAAGATTTACTTATTTTTCACTTGTCAGTAAAGTTTTTTCATTCTCTTTGTAAAGAATTCATGTATTATTTAAGATCCCCTGTACATACATTTTTGTATTTTTGATGATTGCTAAATGATTCTTTCCTGTATATTTTATTGTCAATTGTTATTCCAGGCACATAGATAAGTTAGTGACCTTCACTAAGTTGGCTGTCTAAATAAAATCTTAGGAATATTCAAATCATGTTATTTCATTTTCATGAGTGTTCTGTATTAAAAGTTACTTAATTTGAACCAATGGTATTTTTACCTCCTTTTTATTTCTGATGCTTGAACAGGGCTCATACCTTTATGGCATGGCTTATTTCTATCCTTTTATTTCCTCTCAGCATGGAAGAGTGCGAGGCGCTGTGTACCAGGCTAGCCATCATGGTGGACGGCAGCTTCCGGTGTCTCGGCCCCCCTCAGCACATCAAGACCAGGTACTGAGTTTCTTTGTCTGTTTCAATGATTCCTGCCGATCCAGCAGCATGATGTCTGCTGCAACAAAGGCTCTTTCCAAACTGTTTGCTCCAATTAATTTCTCCTGACATCTAGTAGTGGATGGGGATTCTGGGAAACTTAGGGCCAGTTAAAATAACTATAATTATCAAGTCAAAGACAGCAATTCCCAGGCAGTTTCTTTAAAACTATTTTGCTTCCTTTTTCCCAGGAGGCACTGTGCCCTCATTTGTTCTGACAAAAGCAGTGAGGAGAAGATGATTGCAGGGTCCAGATAAAGTCTGGAGGAAAAATGACCACCTTACACACAGAGTGCTTCATCCAAAGTTGGTGCCACTATATGTCTCTCCCACAGTCAGAGTGCATCAGAGTGCCCGCTTTCCCACAAGATGTTGTTTGGAAAGATGTCTGACAACATAAGAGGGTAAAGGAGGGTCACTGTGGTCCCCTTTTGTTATGACTGATGAAGAACCAAAGACTTTTTGTTCTTGGATCTCTTAGACCTATCCCCATTAACCATCACTCTATGTCTTCCTTTCATTCGGTTCTTGGACACTTATTTTCTTATGGGGGTTTTTGAACACTTTAAATCGTGTTATAGCTCATATATTTTAGAATGTCTTGAATAATTTTCCTATTCCTTTTGTGTGTGTGTGTGTGCATGTGTGTGTGTGTGTGCAAGGGTATGTGTACATGCATGTGGAGGAGCCTATAGAGGCCACAGGGGACTTGGAATCTCTTGGACTTGGAATTACACGTTTTGGTGAGCCATCCATTGTGGTGCTGAGATATAAACTCTGGCGTTCTGAGAGTAGTAAGTACTCTTGTCATTTCAGCCATCTCTCCCGTTCTACTGAGTGATCTTCTAATTTCCTCTACACTGTTTAATCATAATTTTTGTAGGAAAAATATAGTTTTTTTCCCCTTTTTTTGAAAATAAATTCTTTTATCACACAATATATCCTGATTATAGTTTTCTTTCTATTCCTCTCAGTTCCTCTTCCAACCTACATCTGGATCCACTCCTTTTCTGTCTACAGAATAACATAGTCTTTTAGGTTGATAAACCTCTTTACTTTCTTTTAGTACTTTTTGCGTTAGAATCACGCATAATTCCTGACAGTTATATTTACCTGCTATGTATGCATGTTTGGCAGTTATATGTACCTGCTAGTTACAGATATATGTAGTGTGTAACTACTTTTACTTTATGGAAACCATAACACTGAGGATAGAAATAGCACGTGAGGGGTGGGTTACATGCTTCTAGCGGCTTCAAGTGAGGCAGTGCTGTGGAGGGTAAGTCCACCTTGCTGTTTCTCGTGCCTCTGATCAACCATTTGCCAGATGAACCTGTTAGAGCCTGCCTCCACAGTGTGCTCTGTGTACCTGTACTGAGTATCTTTAGAAGAAAAGAACACTCCACACTCTCTAACCTTTATGAATGCTGTGTAAAGCTCTATGGCCTGTTCCTTATTGTCAGGTGATTTATAGTCAAGTCTGGCTGCCTGCCTTTTGCTTCTAGCAAAAGTTGGCCACAGAAGTCAGTGCAAAGAAGCCCACAGGAGGAGTCGTCTGCTAGGTGAAACCATTTGCAGTCTCAACAGTTTCTGCCCCTTTCAAATTTTGGTCCTGATGTGAGTTGTAGGTTGATGCTGAATTGTTGGTGGATATAGATTATAGAGTTTATTCAGCTAAAACTGGTTTGTGGTATAGCCACTGGAATACTCATGGTAATACAGATTTTAAGAATGCAGTTTATGTTCTCCTGTAACAAATGTACAAGAAATAAACACATACAAATCCTGTTGTGATAAAAAAAATGGGGGATCATTTCTGGATTTCTCTACCTAGGCGTCAGAGGAACACCATGTGAAACTGATGTAGGCATCCTTCTTCCTCTTCCCCATCCTTGGAAATAAAAGGAAGTAGGTATTAGTAACACTCTGCCAGGAGCAAAGAGCTCACTCTTCTCACACCTAACCCACCTTCCTGACTCTGTAGGGCAGATCCTAGAAACAGGGTATTTCCCTGCGTCACTTCATGGCACTGACTTTCCTGCCCATCCTTTGTTGGTAGTTTGGGTCAAGTTCCTCGTACATAGTGTCCCATCGCTATCGTGATTGTCCCTCTTACCATGTATATATAACTTCATTCTCTAGAATCCCGCCACAGTTCACATTTCCCTGAGAATCAGAGAAGGTCCCCTAACAATACATACCCATTCTCCTGTTGCCGTCTAGACACCGCGACCCACTCTATTTCTTGCTCCAACTACCCTTGCCCTTAATTCACTGCTTTAAAAGTTCTATGGGCCAGAAAAAAAAAACTGTGAAAAGATGTGTTACTCAAAGGTCCCCAAACAGAGAGGGACCACACAGGCCAGGTGGAAAAACATACGAGAGTCTCACCCAACAAACAGTTACTAAAAAATGTGCACAAAGGCCTTTATTGTGCTTCCATTAGAAACAGGTGACATGGAACAGTCGGACATGGGACTGGCAGACTATGGCATATAGGGCCTAAATAACTAGGTGTGTGGTGGCTCTAGTTTAAAGGGAAGATGAATGATAGCTCAGTTATAAACTCCCAGTGGGAAGATGATGGAATGACAGGAATCGCACCAGCTGGTTTCTTTTCGTGAATGAGTTTGTACTAGATACTTTGCTCTCTTAAAAAGCTGGCCGCTCCTAGAAAGGAAAGCCCATCAAGAACTAGTAAGGCCCACAGTCACCATAACATTGGAACACACAACATAAACACAATGACTTGTCCCAGGATCGTTGGAGATGAGCCTTGGGGGACCATGTGCAGAAGATGGTAGGTTGCTCAGACTTTGCCGAGGTCCTGGGCTGTCTCTCCTTTGGTGGAGTTTACTCTTTCTGACAATAGTGACTATCAGCTTAGTCACATTCTGAATACCATTCATTTGTAACATTCAGAGGTCATGGATTTTAGCACGTGGTCCCGGACTGTGAGCCACTCAAACAGAATTCTGTGTGATTATGACCGTTGCCTGTGGCAGTGGCCCAGGAGAAACTGCAGTAGGTAACCCCCTGACTGAGGCTGTGTGTGGAAAGCAAGCTCTTATTTTCACTCTGAGGTTGGTTTTTACCCAAGTTATAATTTAGGAAATGTTATCAACATGAGGGCTCTCAGTAAAATTGAGGCTGTTTTGCTTTTGACATTTAATAATTTCCTTAGCAGAGTGTCTGGAACTTGCCCAACTCACTATGTCCATTTTTGTGCTCACAATTTGACAGAACCAGACCTGTGTGTGGCAGGTGATATCACAGGGTCTCATGGGACATGTACCCTAGAGTGTCTACAAACACTGTGGTGTTTGTTCAGAAAGAGACCTTTAAGTTTGAAGAATGTGGATGTCTCTTGGACCTTGAGGTAAAGAAAAATTTGCCAAAAGGAAGATCAAATACTAGATTGCACTAGTTTTTTGTAAAAAAAAAAAAATATGTCTGGAGAATCCTAACAGGAGAGCAAACAGCAAAAAAAAATTAGATTTCCAAGTTATCATGAAAGGAAGTCCTCAGGCATTATTTTTCTTGTAGGTCAAATAATTCCTGCTTGTGCTCTTTGTTGGAAGCTCTCTTATGTATGTAAAATTCTTAACAGGTTTCCCAGCTCCTACTACAACAGCCCTACCCAACTGTAACAAAGAAAAGCATTGACAAATGTCTCCTGGCGGGGGGGGGGGGAGTTACTATAGGCTGACCTTGGCCGTGTCAACTGGTACGTTATTCCATGTTCTCAGAAAATATACAGATTTAGATGCACTGAATTGGGAGGTATAGAACTTAGCTTTCCAGAAGTGGGTTGTGCAATAGTTCCTGGTCTTCCTTAGCTTGCTCTTTGACTGAGAGGAGAAGGGATCAAGTCAGGGGAAAGGAACAATTAAATGAGGGTGCTTTTTTTTTCAGGCTTCTCTTTTGGGCCTTGGATTGACCTTGCTTTACATTGCCTCTAGGCTTCACATGAGGTGCACACCCATTTCTCCTCTCAGCACCAGTGTTGTCCCTGTGTGATTTAAGGACACTTCCTGATAGATTTGGACACTGTTTTGGTCAGGATTTCTTGAAGAGTCTTCTCATGCTCTTCTAAATCCATCTTCAGTCTGTTCTGACTTGCACTGTCTCATGGACCACCTCCCACCAGTGACAATTCAGTAGTTCTATCACAGATGCCCAGGATCATTCTTCCTGCCCTGCTTTTCTGGCCTTGCTGATACCCCTCACTTTCATGGTGCCTTTGCCTTCTCGCACCATTAGTCTCCTTTCCACCTTTGGTATACGATTGCATCTCCCATCCATCTTACCTGCTTGACTGGATTTAATTACCTTGAATCTACCCCATTAGAATTTGCTCCTTACCTGTTTCTGGAGAGCACTGGCTTTGATTTTTATCTGTCCCAGCATACTCTGTGCTCAGCATCTGTGTTATTTGATGACAGTGACAGCCTGTGCTAGAGGGCTTGGCTTAGGAATATACAGAAGAGCTGTACCAAGAGGAACGAATGTACATCGTCCAAAAATGTTTAAGCTTTGGTTTCTTAGCAGGCTCACATAGTCATGGAAATTACCTATCCCTCATTTCCTAAATATTGCTGTGGTACTTTATTCTCAACCTCTAAGCCTTCATGTTATACTTTATAAGTATCTTCTGTTGTACTTGTTGGTAGATAAAAAATGACTTGACCCTGAGAGTTGGAAAACCAAGATGTCTTAAAAATGTTGTCTGCATTTAAGAGCTGAGATTCAACCAAATTAAAAAAAATCATATGGTAAAGCTTTGTGGTATTTTGAATAAGAAATGTCACCCATAGCCTCATATATTAAAACACCTTATCTCCTGTTGATGGTGCTAGTTAGGGAGGTTATGGAAACTTTAGGTAATGGAAACTTGCTGATAAGTATGTAACTGAGCAAGGGGATGGTACCTTGAGGGTTTATAGTTGTACCCCATTTCAGGTTCTGTTTCTCTTTCTACTTGTCTTATATTGTTGACATGTGATCTCTCATCTCCATGCTTCATTCTTTTGTTGCTGTACTTGCCTGCCATGGTGAACTCTTATTCCTCTAGAAAAATATGCCAAATAAACTCTTCCTTCTGTAAGTTGCTTTTGATCGCACCAACAGATTGGTAACTGATATACTCTATTAGTTCAATAAAAAGAGCCAACAACAAAATTCTGCTGGTGGGAATCATTTAAAGAATTTATTGAGTCTTCATGGTTTTGCTTAGCACTGACTGCTCCCAATCCTGAAGGTGGTGGAAATGAGAGGATCCATCAAAACGGGTAATGACTTCCAGAGACATGGACTGGGCTCTTTATGTAGTTTAAGGGGTAAGTGCTCATAAAGGAAGCTACATGCTTTTCTACCCTACACCTTGATATCCCTGTTCCTTCTTTCTCCCCAACCCCTGTAATCTTTGAAATCAAGAAATCCCTCTATGCATAATCCATACTCTAGGACTATGGCCATACTTGTTAGGTCTTTCCAGAGACCTCCCCAGATGTGTTCTTTATCTTCTCTTCTTGGCCATTGTTTAAACACTGTTTGCACAGACTTTGGCTGTTTTTGGAGAACACATCCTTTCCTGATCTATCTTCTCCTTCCCAGGATGCTTGCTTCCTCTTAGCACCTGCATCAAAGTTGTTAAGTTTTCTTCTAGAGAAGGAAAGGTTAGAATGCGATGGGACGATCTCCCTCAGATTTAGTAGATCCTGGAAGATGCCCCCTTCTCTTTGACTTACAGACAAAGGAAAAAGTTCAAGAGCAACACACAGATCTGATGTGGTCCCTTGTGTCATTTTTAATTATCTTAATTTTTTTTCTTCCCTAGTCCATGCACTCTCTCCTTTCTCCTGGAGTCCAATCTTTATAGCATATCTTTTTGATGTGCATTAGCATCTATTTTAATAGAAAGCACTATGCATGCTGGTAAAGTATTAACAATGAATTCTTAACAGTATTTGGTTTGCTGTGTGCCAGATTTAGTGCTTTATATGTTGCCTTAGTTTTGATTGCTGCGAAGAGATATCATGACAATGGCAATTCTCACAAAGAACATTTAATTGGGGTGGCTGGCTTACAGTTTCATGAATGCAGCTCATTATTGTGGCAGGGAGCATGGAGGCATGCAGGCAAATGTAATGCTGGAGGAATCTCTGGGAGTTCAACATCTTACAGGCAATAGGAAGTCAACTGAGGCACTGGGTAGTATCCTGAGCATAGGAAACGTCAAAGCTCACCCCTGCAATGACATATACTTCATCCAACAAGACCATACCCACTCCAACAAAGTCACACCTCTTAGTAGTGCCATTCCCTATAAGATTATGGGGGCCAATTATATTCAAATTACCATATACATAGAAAAAAGTTATTCCTCACTCTCATTCTTAACTCTTTATTGTGACTACCATTTTTCAGGTGCAGAAAGAGAATGAGTCACAGAAAGGTTGAACCATTTTCTCTGGGCCACTGGTAATAAGTAGAAGAGCTGGAATTTTAACTGCATCCGTTTGTCTCCATTGTTTGATGTATAGCCTGTTTTTATCCTTACTTAGGTGTGTATCATGCCTGTTGGGGGCCAAGATGCAGCTGCTCTCGAGCTCACAGATGAATCAGTGTCTTCCCAACTGCTTGAGCACACCCCAGAGCCACACAGATGTGAATTTGCACCTGCTCTTGTTGCTGAGTCTTCAGTTACATGCACACTAGCATCTCTCCCTTGCTCATCTGCATATTGACAGGATTTTACATCTTTGTGATAGTAGGCAGAGTCAGAGAGATGCCATCTAGCTGCCAAAGGAGAAGGACATGCCAGAATCTTACTGGTAGGCCATAGCCTTGTGGTGATACACAGATTAATAGAAATGGGTTAATTCAAGGTGTAAGAGCTAGCTAGAAATATGCCTAATTCATGGGCCAAACAGTTTTGTGAATACTATAGTTTCTGTGTTCTTATTTGGGTCTGGGCAGCCAGGAAAAAAAAAAGAGCATATTGGGCTCCATTTGCTGACCAAGGTTTCTGTCCTGCCTGGTCCTGTAGCCATTCAGTCCCAAAGAAACACACAGAGGCCTACATTAATTATAAACTCATTGGCCTCTTAGCTCAGGGTTCTTATTAACTAAGTCTTATATTAACCCATAATTCTTGTCTGTGTTAGCCATGTGACTTGATACCTTTTATAAGTGAGGCATTCTCATTTTGCTTCTTCTGCATCTGGATGATAACAGCAGACTGAACCTTTCCTCTTTCCAGAGTTCTCCTGCTCTGGTCACTCCGCCTATACTTCCTGCCTGGCTACTAGTCAATCAGCATTTTATTAAACCAATACAAGGGACAAAACTTTACAGGGTACAAGACCATTGTCCCACAGTATCAAGACTTCATCCTTCCATTTATTTCTTATGTCTTGAAGAGAGAGATCATTTATAAGCTATTTATTTAAAATGTCTGTATGTTATAGACGTTCATCATCCTTTTATTCATTACCCATCTTTGAAAAATAAATTTTTCTTTATATTCTGTGTCCTTCTTTCACATTTTCAAAATATGTATTTTATTACTTTTTAATTATGTGTGTTTCTGTATCTGTCTATGCATTTGTACATGTGAGTGCAAGTGTCTTAAATTATCCTAGAACTGGAGCTAGATAGAGGTGATGTCCGCTGCCTGACATTAGTGCTGTGAACTGTGCTTGGGTCTTCTAAAGGAGCAATACTCACTCTGAACCTCAGAATCATTTCTTAAGCCCCCATCTTTTACCTTTGTGATAATAAAAAGGTATTATAAATAATAAAACAACCTCTTTCCCCTCTGGGACTTCCTCAAGCAGCTTTCTCCTTTCCGCTATATAATTGAATATTCATTTTGTTGTAAGCTGTGAGCCATATTTTTTTTTCAAGTAAAAGAGCATCACACACTCTGATATATACAGGTTTATTGACTTGGCCGTATTTCTTTTGTGTATGATAAAAATCTAATAGCTGGATGTTGGTATTGGTTTACTGACTCTTGTCTCTATAGTTGGGTTGGAGTCTAAACATCTGCTGTTGCTCAGCTTATCATATCTACATGTAGGGAGCAGATGATAGAGAAGGAGACAAGGCCTAGGAAACATGCAGTAAGAGTGCTCACCCTTACATTTCCCCCACTAAATCCCATATAGTAACCTGTACTTGGGTTCTCTTAGTTACCGAACTGAAATCTCAAGGTCCAAATCAGGAGCAGGAGAGAGAGCACGAGCAAGGAACTCAGGACCGCGAGAGGTACACCCACACAATGAGACAATGGGGATGTTCTATTGGGAACTCACCAAGGCCAGCTGGCCTGGGTCTGAAAAAGCCTGGGAGAAAACCGGTCTCACTGAACATAGTGGACAATGAGGACTACTGAGACCTCAAGAACAATGGCAATGGGTTTTTGATCCTACTGCACCTATTGGCTTTGTGGGAGCCTAGGCAGTTTGGATGATCACCTTACTAGACCTGGATGATGGTGGTGGTCCTTTGACTTCCCTCAGGGCAGGGAACCCTGACTGCTCTTTGGGCTTACGAGGGACGGGGGACTTGATTGGGGGAGGGGGAGGGGGAGGGAAAGGGGAGGCGGAGGTGGGGAAGAGACAGAAATCTTTAATAAAAAAAAAAAGAAATGTAGACTTGAAGATGCACACATTGCCTCTTAAGATAAGATTGAATTTCTATTATTGAGGTGGATGTAAAAAAGAACAAAAACCAAAAACCAAAAATATTTTGAAATGCTTCCCAACAATACCATCCATTTGCTCAACTTCCTCCATTGAAGGTGGGTTATTAGGTTGAGCATTCTTAAATTCTAGGAACCCTGGAGCTTCCATTTATGATCAGTCTCGTTATTCTGAATAGCCTTGTGTATTGTGGAGACAACTTTATGAGTGAGCTCCTCAGAGGCAATTTCTTTGTCTCTGTCTTTCTGTCTCTGTCTCTCTCTCATTTGTGTGTGTGTGTGGTAAGTGCACATATGTGCATGCCAACCTCTTTCTGTACTGATATTGTGTCTCAGGCAGTTAGGGATGGATTCATTCTCGAATTTTCTTTGTATTATAACATGACAAGTCCCAACAGCCCCAGTAGCTGCCGTCATTGAACATACTCATAAAGCACCTTTAGGGAACCAGCAACAGCTGCAGGCTACACCTGCTTCCCTTTCTGGCCTTGGAACCAACTTAAGAAGACTTAAGCCTGACTGTTGTAAACAGTCCCCCCAGGAATGGAAAGTCAGCATGCTTCTGACTGTGGAGTTTATAATCTGAAGTGTACTGGGACAAGTTATTCCTGACCTGGGGCAGATAGAAAATAAAGGTTGTTTAGTTATAAGCTATAACAAAGGTTTAAAACATGTAAAGAAAATCCTTGTGCATATGAAAGTTTTCATTGTCTCGAGCTGCCAAACATAAAGCTTGGAGAACTGCTACGACTGTACCTATCTTTGTTAGCCTTTTAGCAGGAGCATGAAATATCGTCTTCTTCAAGCGGTTGGTGGATTTTCTCTTCAAACCTAAGAAGAATGGCTTTGCTCTTTGAGCTCACGAGCTCTGACTGTCTGGGAATCTGCAAATGAATACATCACCTTATGTGACACCATATGCTCCACTGTGGTGACTTTGATTTAATGCTTCTATAAAACCTTACTATAAACATAAAAGCTCCGATTAAGACTCCATCACCAAATAATAAACTGTCTCATTTAAAAGTGAGACAGATCATTCGGTATGCATCTGGCAGCTTCACAGATGGGGACAGAAGTTGCTACATGAGCACATGCAATGGCGTGTGCCGTGATGCAGAGCTGTGCGCGCATGCACTCTGGAATGCCTCTCTCAAGTGTTTTGCTTGGGTTTAAAGCATCATCTAGCTCAATTGCTACAACGCATCCACAATTTAGTCTCTTTAGTTGAAAAGTTTTATTGAAGAAGAGACACATGGCTTCATGGCCGCAATATGTTCTCACAGCAGCTGACTCAGGCCTTATCTCATTTGTCCTCCCAGCGTCAGGTTGCATGAACAGAATTAAGTTGTTCTAACCTAATCACCCGGGGAAGAGCTTCACACCCTCATGGCTTTCTCCTGTCGGGTATTCTGATGGGACACCTCCATTCTTTGCAATTCAGATCATGAGAAATGTCACCAAGAGCTGTCACTTTACCAGCAGGGAGTATTCTGCTTTTATTTCTCAGTGTTTTCGTAAACAGACTGCACTTCAGTCACAACGAGGATGGGAAATGAAATCATGGAGGCTAGTGACAGCTTAGAGGCATGGACGTTTTCTCTGGGGACTCAGCCTCACCGTGGTTCCTGTGAATTAACAGACACTTGTTAGTCTCTTTTATCAGAGATGATGATATGATGCCTGATAAAATAAACCAAGTCTGCGGCGTGTCCTCAGACAGAGGACTGAGGACATGCTATCCTGTGACATGACTCTAAGAGACTGGCAAGCATTATGCTGTGAGACGCACCTCTCTTTAAGGCAGGAAACACCATTGCACATTTGTGCAGTTTGCTGGAGACTGAGTGGCAAATGAGGCCTGAGCTCTGTTGTATGTGGAGTGGACAGAGCAATGAAAATTAAATGGTTCTATGTGTGTGAGATAAGAGTGAAGAAAGAGGATTGCATGCAGCCTGCCTGATGGAAGGGCTGGTAAGAGGGACTCTGTGGGCAGGGAAGTGTCTAGATTACACGTACATCAGAGACAGGCATAAGAAAATACAATGTAAGTCATTTTCTTAGCAGCTACACTATAAATGGAGTAGGAGTGGATTAGTGTGACACTCACTCCAGGATAATGTTTAGATCAATTCTCCACTTGGGAAGCTATAATTCTGGGGATAAAATGGGGAAACAAATGGAGGCGGTGAGAAAAGGGCTGGTCAAGAGAAAATAACTGTCACAGCTATTTTCGTTCTCTGGTTGGACACTAAATACAACAAACTGTCGCTGCTGTTGTCAAAGTATGGACTAGACGGTGATGAGTAAGAGACATTGAAGACAGGACAACATTGCAGACTGGTGGGGACTAAGGAAAGGTGACACATGGTGATTTCAGAGATGGGAAGATACTGATGTCACTAGAGAAATTAACATATGAAGAGGGGGATTCTGGGTACTGGACATGCTCATTGGTAGGCCTTGGCAGGTTACTGGCATCATTCATAATGAAGAAGGGGATTGAGATTCCTTTATGGATGCTTTCTCTTACAGCAGGAGGGAAAACAGTGCAGGTTGGGTGCTTAGTGCCTCTTCTTACCTCATCAGAGCTTTCAGCCAGGGTTAACATACTTTATAGCTGAGTGAGATCAGAGCCACACCCCTACAGTGCTATTGGTTAGTTACTAAATATTTCGTGTGTATTAGCTTGACCCATCTTTATGATATGGGCAATTATCATTATAATAGTGAAAATAGGGCCAAAAGAGCAAAGCAGTTGGCTCAAAACACAGTAGCTATTAAAAAAGGCAATTTTGAATCTCAGGCTCTTAATAGTGAATTTCTTTCCATGTCACTTCCATTTTCTTAAGTGATTTTACCACAGTGAAATGTATTTATATGTGTGTGTGTGTGTGTGTATGCATGAACGAGCAGTTTCTATCAATAAACATCCCTTCTATTTTAGGTTATCTATCACTCATACAAGAACCTAGACAGACTACATATTATATAGTGTTCATTTGGCTACCTGTTTTTTTTTTCAGCATGTGTCCATAACACTGTGGGGGGTAGACTTTTGCTTTTGTTTACCTCTCTTCAGTGTTTGGATAGAACATGGTAGGTCACACAGACTCCAAGTATTTGTAGAAGACATGAATGAATGAGAGAATGAATGAATGGTCCCCAGCATATGGCAATCTTTTGCTTAATGAGATTTCTTTCCACATCACAATGACTGAATGCTAAACAAGGAATCAATCAGAGGCAGCCCTGCAAGCAGTGGGCTTTGTCTAGTATAGTAGACACTGGATTAAATAACAACAATCAATCTCTTCAGTAAATGCTTCCACTCTGATCCCCTTTATCTCTAGACAGGATGCTGCCCACTTTCTCCCAAAGCAGTGTGTGAGCCACTCTTACTTGTAGTTTTTCGAAGCAGGCCCCCATCTGTTTGTAGTTGGTGTCTCCATTAGTAGGAACTATCAGGTGTGTGATTCAGTCCTAATTGCTGCCACAGACTTGGCAATAGTCTGTCACCTTCTCGGCTGGAACACCAGATTCAGTGTAGATGTGTTCTGGCCTGCCGTGAATTAATGCGCAATGCAGATATCAAAGGGGACACAAAAAGTTCTCCCCTGTATGATTGTGATTCCTGACTAGAAATATAGTCAAAGCACAAGAAAATGCAGCTGAGCCCAGAAAATGCATTTCTTTTAGGTCAGAGCTATATAACAGGTTTAGTGTAAACCCAATTGGGATCGGAGAGATGAACTTACTCTGGGTCCAACCAACCCACTCCCGCACATTTATTTGTATGGAAGTGCGTGAATCTTTAAACTTTCCTTGTTTCATAATTTAAAACCATTTCACTAAATTTGATTTTGAGTTCCATTCTAATGAAGACATAAAAGTATGGACAGTTAAACCTTGTTACAGACATGCTGCAGATTTCCTGAGCATGGCTGGCTAGGCATGGTACAGCTAGGATGCGGCCCCAACCACCCCTCTCCTTATCCTTCTGGAATCAAAGAAACCGAGGCTCACGAATGGGCAGCCAATGTGTACCAGAAGGGCAGAGGTTTGGTCACATCACACCTGTTACTGTCCATTAGGCGAAATGTGGTCATATGGTTAGGTCTTAGACAATTATGGAATCCTTCCCACAGTGGAAGAAAATCACAGAGTTGCTTGCAAAGATCATAAATAACATAAAAGAACCAGGGTCCTGTTTACAATCTACCATTCTTCAAACATTTTCCAACAATTTCATAAACTTGTGTCTTTCATCGCTTTTTAGCAAATGCTTTTGATGGGGACTTAGCAGCGATCTTCTTTCTTTAGAAGATTTATTTATTATTATTTTACATGTAAGGGTTTTTGCCTGTATTATACATACATGTATGTGTGTGTATATGCATGTATGTATGCATGTATGTATGTATGTATGTATTATGGCATGTATTATAGTGACTGAGGAGTCCAGAAGAGGCCATCAGATACTCTGGAACTGGAATTACGAATTGTTAAAATTCTTCATGAAGGTACTAAGACTGAAGTTGAGTCTTCTGCAGGAGCAGCCAATTTTCTTAACTACTGAGCCATCTCTCCAACCTCAAGATTTCTTGAGAATATCTCCCATATCATAGAATTCACCAATATAAAATATATAACTGAACAGCTTGCAATAGGTTGGCAAATATGTGTACCACATTCCATGTGTTAATTGTAAAATATTTTACTATTTCAGAAAGAAGTCCCATTTCTTCAGATGTCACCCTTCCGTGTTCTCACTTCTGGCCTACACCAACACAAATTTCCTTTAAGCCCTATAAATTTGTCTCTTTTAAAAATTTTTGATAGTTTTATACACATATGTAACGTGTTGATTTTATTCACCTCCCTTTCCCTGTTATCACCTTTCCTTTACCTCTCAATTCCTTCTTATTCCCAACTCGTCCTGCATAGAGGCTACACCACTGAAGAAAATGACACCCAATTCCTCAGCAACCAATAATAGTCAAGAGCTCTTCAAATGTTGGAAATGAGGGTGGGATCCCCATGTTGCCTCCCTTGTCCATGATGTAATGCTGTTGAAGGACCCAATCCTATACAGGTACAGGTAGCCATTGCTGCCACTCATTCACACATTTAGGAGTCCCATAAAAGCACTAAACTCAAAGCTGTAATACATATGCAGATGACGTGTGCAGACCCATGTAGATCCTAGGAATGTTGCTACAGTCTCTGCTTTGCTCATTTGTTTTGGAGGGTCTTATTCTTCTGGTGTCCTCTGTGCCGTTTGTCTCCCAGACTCCTTCTGCCTCCTCTTGAAAATCTTATTCTCCTGGTGTTTTCTTTGCCTTTTGTCTTTCAGACTCCTTCTGCCTCCCCTTGCATGGGTTCCCTGAGCTCTGAGGAGAGGGATTTGATGATGAGATCTCGTTTATAGCTATGTGTTCCAAGGTCTATCTATATCTGTCTATCTCTCTGCTTAGTATCAAGCTGTGGGTCTTTGTATCTGATCCCATCTGCTGCAGGAAGAATCGTCTCTGGTGTTACCTGAATAAGAAACCATTCTATGAGTTCATCCTACCTGGGATACTTGCTTAGCCATGTTCATTGTTACTCTATTCATAATAACCAGAAATTGGAAACCTATATGACCCTCAGATAAAAGAAAATGTGGTACATTTACACAGGTAGTATTACTTTGTGTTTTAAAAAAATTTCATCGTGAAATTTGGAGACAAGTGAAACTAGAAAAAGTATCATCCTTAGGGAGGTAGCCCAGACAAGGAAAGATAAATGTGGTATGTGTCCAGTTACATCTGTATATTAGCCATTAAATAAATAATAACCAATGACCCAAGACAGAGGGAGTACCAAGAACCAAACTAAAACTCAACACAGGACCACCGGAAGTACTCAACCAGCAACCAGACTTTTGATCACCAGCTAACTACTAGTAAAGTAGAAAGCTGAGACAAATTATGTCATCCAAGCATGATCAGTTCTCAGAGTCATGGCTACCAATGAGAGTGATTCAGATGAAATCCCAGACAAATAATTCAAAAGTAATTAAAATCAATCCAGACAGGACACAAGCAATGGCATGGGTGAATCTGAAAATGATATGAGTAAGTGTCTGAATGAAATCCAAGAGAACAGAAACGAACAGGAAATCAGTGTTGGTTATGCAGATCATATTCAGTGAAGAGACAGAATCATAAAAGGTAAAAGAAGCTGGAATAATAATGCAAACAAAAAGTACAGTATGTCAAATGAAAACCTCTCAATCAGTATAACTGATCACATAGAGGATAGAATACCAGGAACTGAAGTTGAGCTAAGAAAATGGATCATTTAGTTAAGGTCAATGATGAATTTGTGTTTGTGTGTGTTTTAAATTCCAGTTACTACTTTAGGTTTTGACTTCTCTCTGTCCTCATTGTGACTTGCTGTGTTCTGATTATTTAAAATTTTACCTATCCTAGTGGAAATGCAGTGGAACCTGATCTGAATTGCTTTTTCTCATGGCTAATGTTCCTAAGAAATTTTACATACACATTGGCATTTAAATATCATCTTTTAAAAATATTTTAACTTTATTTTTTAATATGTGAGTGAGTGTGTGTGTGTGTGAGTGTGTGTGCACGCACTTGAGTTCACATACCTGCAGAGGAGAGAAGAAGGCAGCAGATCTCTGGAGCTGAAATTACAGGCAGGATTTGAACAGTTTAATGCCATTGCTGGAAATTCATCTCAAACTACTTTAAATTTATCTGCTTAATTTTTCTATTTATACACCGCTGTTAGGAGTCACCCATTGCCCCATAATTTCTCCATAATTTTCACAATATTGTGGACATAAATTATTTTAAAGATGAAGCCCATCAAATTGAAGCTTCTTTAGTGGGCCAGTTCCTGGGATAAGTCTTTGTGTCTGGTCCTGATGGTAGATGGTTCTTCCTAGTTTTTCCAAGAAGATATTTTTGGGTTCTCTCTGGAAAACTACGTGGCCTATACTTAGCCTGTTTTCCCAATGGATCTATTAATCTCCCACTTGCCTTTCACCATAACTCCCACCGTTATTAAGCTTGCCCTACTCTGAACTTCTATACACACTGTGAAATGAAATCTGCTCTTTGGGGAAGATTAACAACTCTCTCTTTTGTGGCCTGTCTTTTCTTCAGGGCAAACTATCTAAACTAAGTCTCTTAAAGGAGGAAGGGGGTGATGTCATGATTCTCCTGGAGTGACATCCCACTTTAGAAGTTTTGTGTTCATTGGAGATGGAGTTATGTTAGTTCAGACTTTCTCAGGTTGCTTTTCAGAGTATTTTTTTTTCAATCCACACATTGAGTTGAGGTAAGGACAGTGGTATTCTATTTATTGTCAACATCTCGTGTCTAATTCAGACTCTCTGTTGTATGAAGGAGAGCCGGGTGGACAAATGAAACTTTCTTGTCTACCCTGAATTAGCAGCAACTTGTCGTCATTGACAGGTGGAGGTAGGGCAATAAATGCTTTATCCTGCCTTTCTTGGAAAATAGTCCTAGAGGCCAGGAATGAATGAAGCCGAGTTCTTGGATGTATTAATGTGAAGCAGGATTTCTTTCCCTGAGATGGGACGCGTGAAGGAAATGATTGATCATGTTTTAAATGTGGTGGACTCCTGCTGACCACTGTTTTGTTGCAGATATCTTGAAATGCCATTTTATTTCTCTTTCTTTGTGTAGAAAGACCATTTCTACATCTTTTTAATGGTTATCTTTGAAACAAATTTGCACCAGTTTCCTGGGTCCCAGACTATTCACACTTTCCTGCTAGAAATCTGTTTATCTCTATGCCAGCACGTTGACCTACACCTGTTTCATGCTGATATCATACCCGCACCCCAAGAGACTATGCTCATCCAGTTACTAGACTGTGTTTTTGATGGATACCATTTGATCATGCTTTCTCCTAAATAAGCTGTTTATAGTATTTTATTCTTTAGAAAGATATAGTTGCGTGCCCAAGTGGCATTACATAAGCACAGGAACATTTATTAAATGTACATCAGATTTTATTCTAGGAATCACTCCAACCCAAATGTTTGCATGGACAGCAAGGAACTGCTCATATCAAGTATAAATTCCCATACCACAAAGTCAGAAACTGATTTTTTTTGTTACATGTAGTCCATATCTTTTATTTGGTGCTTAGTGGCATCATGAGTAACGTTGGAAAAATTTGCTCTCTTCATAATTCATTCAGCCACCACTAGTGCCCATCTTTCCCATGGGAGATTCTGGAAATCTGGACTGGTTGTGAGGATTCTCATCTCAAGGGGTCTGCATTCTAGGTGGGTGGGCAGCATGTCCTGCTCTGTCTTTTGGCCTGGAAGGCTTGCTTTATGTGTGCTCCCTGCTGAGAAGCTGGGTGAGCTTGGTAATTTGTTGCTGTTTTTTAAGATTTATTTTTTATGCACATTGGGGTTTTGCCTGTATGTCTGTGTGAGGATGCCAGATCCCCTGGAACTGGAATTACAGACAGCTGTGAATAGTCATATGTGTGTTGTCCTAGATCCTTTGGAAGAGAAGCCAGTGCTTTTAACTGCTCAGCCATCTCTCTAGCCCCTGCTATTTTTTTTTTTTTGCTGCTATTTTTTTAATGTGGTGTGGAAGGATGACATGATTGGAGAGGTCTGAGATTTTCATCCATTAGGCCCCAATACATGTGGTTCCTTTCTGTCTTGGTGACTGACTTCATGGCTAGCTGGAAAATTTTCACCACACATGGGCCAGAGGCTTGCCCAGAGTCTGTCCTATCAGACCATTTCTTCAGCACCAGGCACAGGTTACTACTTAAGGCAATTCCTGATGGGCCGGGTGGTGGTGGCACATGCCTTTAATCCCAGCACTTGGGAGGCAGAGGCAGGTGGATCTCTGTGAGTATGAGACCAGCCTGTCTACAAGAGCTAGTTCCAGAACAGACTCCAGAGCTACAGAGAAACTTTGTCTCGAAAAACCAAAACCAAAACTAAAACCAAAATCAAAAAAGCAACTCCTGCCTGCCTGCTTAGACAAGTATTCATTTATCCCTTTGTACCATTTTTAGAAGAAACTCATGTTATAAAGGTTAGCAATAAAACCTCTGAAACTGTGATCAGAAAGTGTCCCAAGCCAATCTCTTAAAATGATCACCTATTACCACAAGCTTATGACCACTGAAAAGCGGAATAAAGTACCCGGCTCCCCAAACTGCTGAAAAATATTGCTCTTCTGCAGGCGATGGCAGCAGTAATCTGCAACTTCCATCTCTGCACAGTAGCTGTGCAGGTACATGTGCTGTCTTTAAGGCACCGCACCTCAATCATGACATTTCCTTCTTAGGTCTTACCCACTAAAAGCTCTGGGAGTCTCTATGGACATCACTCACCAAGCCAGAATTGAGATGACTATTGCTTTTCTGTGGGGTGTATTATTAACCACATTCACAGGCTATGGGATAAGAGGCTGAAAGCAATGATTGCTTTGAGTTCTGTTGCCTCTGTAGAGATAGAGAAGAGAACTCCTTGGTGACCACTTCTATTTCTGTTGTCGGAAACAACTTGATATAACTTTCTAACCCCCCCCCCCCATTCTCAGAACTCAGAGCACAGAAGTTGGTGGTTTGACTGCCAGGGTTTGGGTTCCTTTGCTTTAAGAAAATGAACTGCTGGGTATCTCTTGACCCAATGGCCTGTGGTGTCCTACCGAGAGTCAGTGGGATATGCAAGATCTCTGAAGAATGCTAAGATCATGTTTGATTGTTTGCTTGTTAGTTTTCACATTACTGTGAAGTTTTCTGTTAAACAGTACTAGCCTAGTTACTAGAATAGTGTTTTAGTGACATGAATTCCGCTAGTCATCAGCTGTTGCTAAAAGAGACATCATGATGTCAGAATTTCAGCTGCATGCATAATCGCTGTGTTACATGCCAACATTCTGTTTTAAAGTAAAATAAATTGTTTTCTTTTCATTGTCAAGAAATATGAAAACTCATTCTTAATATTGTCAACTCTTAAGATACCTTTTCAATATCAGGATTCTGAGGTGTCTCTAAAATGAAGGAAATTGATCAAAGACTACCATGACCACAAAACACAAGAAGTCACAAGAAGGCAAGGTTTTTAGGTTGTCACCTCACTGCCATAAAAGCAAAATGGCCAGGGAGGTCATGAGGTAGACAAAAGCTGAATGATGCTGGAGATGAGGCCACTTCTGTTTCTGTCCTGCTGACCTGGCTGTGATGTCAATTTCCAAATCATCTCCTTTGATTGCGCTGAAGGAGATAAAGAAAAAGAAAAAAGGAATTGCATTCGGCTGTTTAATGAAGAAGAAAATATTTTTTCCATTATACTATACTGAATTCTAAAAAAGGGATCCCCTGCATTCTGTGCTTTATCAGATAATAAGGCATCTGCAGGGATGTTAGGGGTGATGACAGGAAAGCCCATGGTTCTGGCTCACACATGGCAATGACATCCTCATTCTGAGTCCAAGGTGAGGTTTGTTGCAGCCAGAACTAAGGGATCAGATCAAATATTAGTTTCTATGGCTAGAAGTTTTATGCCTGTAAATTTTAGACAGCATACTTGAAAGCCAGAATGGCAATGCACTTGCAGAACTTGGCATAACAGAATACTTCTTTGGTATTTTTAGAAACCGTGATTCTAAAAGTTTCTTTATAATTATGATGGTGGTATTATCTCTTTATTTTAGTGTTCAGATGTAGATATAGAAATAACTAGCAGTCATAAATGTTCAAATGGTATTCTAGTATTTTATTCGAAATTTATTATAAATATGTTTAGACAATTGATATTCTACTGAACCTATAATTTTCCATTTCATATAATAATAGATATTTTTTACATAATTCTTTGAGGATATATATTTTAATGGCAAGAATAAAATTAACATATTTTCATGAACCATTTAATTTTCATTTGGGGTAAAATATTTTTAGAGATGGAGTCTGGAACCAAGAACTGTAGAACAAAGCTTCGGCTCTAACTTGAGGGGTTGTTTTGGCTTCAGTCCCTGCTCACTCATTCTTTAGTCTACGTGCTAGATGCTCCATTCCGTTCTGCGCTGCTCATGCTTCAGCTTTCCAGGGTTGGGCATTTTGTAGGAGGAATGCAGGCTGTGAGGATCCAGCATCTTTATGATAGCAAAGTGACTAGGAACATTTTACCACTCAGTGTCCCTGCACCAGGACTCAGTGATGTGCCCAGTCAGAGCTGGGAGCCTGCTCGGTGGAGATGCTTCAAAGCTCCAGTGACCAATCTCTTGACCTTGGGAAGTCCCTTCAACCATTCGGGCTTATGCCTTTCTTCCTTGATGCATGGAAATGTTCACCCACTCTGGAGTCTTGGTGAAGACAGTATCTGTGGCCAGTATCAATTAGCTGCTCAGCCTCTTGCTCCCATTCTATGGAGTACGATAGCCATTGATCTGGATCCTCTATATGGAACTAGTGGATTAGTGTAGGATTTCTAGAGCTGGCTGAATAGGAGTGGTAGGTAGTTCATCCTTGCAGATCCATGTGGGTTTATCAGTGTCCTCTGACATCTTAGCCATGTGTAAATGAGAAGCCATCAGCCAGAAAGAATGGAGGCTATGGTCAATAGAGGTAGGAGGAGTTGCAGATGCAAAGCTTCCCACTCACTGCAGAGCTCTCTGATGGGTGAAAAACTCAAGCCCTAAGGAAAAAGAGCAGATTGCTGTCAATACAGCAGTAACAGCCACTAAAGAACCAAAACTCTTACTGTATAAATGCCCCACTTTTGACAGCCAGAGCCCCAAGCAAAGTAGCCTGCAAAGACCACCATAACTCTCAGAACCTATGGAAGCTTTTTGATAAAACTTTATATGCTGTATGTGGTTAGAGATTCAGAGATTAAGGGCCCTGACGTTCCTCAAAAGCTTTGACTATTCTGTGAAGCTACTTCCACAAGATTCCTTGGATACCTAAAGAGGATTCCTTAGTTCCATGCTCCCAAGGCTTCTGCTCTATCAGGGAGCTCACTGGAGTCAGCCTCTCATTGATTACAGGCAGAGAGAATTATTCCTGTCTTAGCCACCAAAATTCTGCACTTATTTTCACAACTGCATTGGCTGTAATGGCTTGAGGTTATAGTTCTGATGCTACCAAGTGTTCCAATTTGTTTTATTTTAATCCCACAGGATATCTGTTTTTTCCTTAAAGATTATCAATGCTGAACTGACAGCAAAGGACCTCTCCAATTTGCATTGTTGATGTCTACCTGCTCTATTCTTGGAGGGAAGGCAGGCAAGAACTCACGTGACCTCAAATGTACCATATCATTTTCACAATATCTGAAACCAAGGCATCAGATAGAACAACAGAACCCTGGACGCAGGTCTCAGAGGATGCTCACAAGGGTTACCTGTGTCCCTCTAACAAGTCTTTGTAGTCTTAAGCCACCTGTCCTTATCACATAGACTCAAGGCATAAAAATATACACATATTGTAGTCAGGCTTACAGAGAGAAATTTACTCATTTCCCTTTTCCTCTAGTGATGCTTTGGAAGTAAATGATGACCATAAGAATTGTCCATAATCCCAGAACATAGAACTTAGGAGGCAGAGACAGGCGATTTCTGTGAGTTCAAGGCCAGCCTGTTCTACAGAGAGATTTCCAGGACAGACTCCAAAACTACTGAGAAACCCTGTCCCGAAAATTTTTTAAAAATGCATTTTTCATTCTTTAAACTGTTTTTTTTTTTTCAGCTTGAATTAATATACTAGATAGTGCTGGATACCATATTCTGTACTTGATAATTGATATACCAATATGCAGATAGGAATTTCAATAATCAGGCTGTCAAGATTGGGTAAGGGTACTTGCTGTACAAATCTGCTAACTTGAGTTTTGTTCCTGGAACCTGCATAAAAGTTGAAGGAGAGACGTTACTAAATGAAGTTGACCTCTGATCTCTACAAATGAACCATATGCAATATGTCACTCGCTCACCCTCACAATAAGTATAATAATAAAGTAGTAGTAGCCGGGCGATGGTGGCGCACGCCTTTAATCCCAGCACTCGGGAGGCAGAGGCAGGCGGATCTCTGTGAGTTCGAGACCAGCCTGGTCTACAGAGCTAGTTCCAGGACAGGCTCCAAAGCCACAGAGAAACCCTGTCTCGAAAAACCAAAAAAATAAAAAAAAAATAAAATAAAAAATAAAGTAGTAGTAGTCGTCATAGTAGTAGTAGTAGTAGTAGTAGTAGTAGTAGTAGTAGTAGTAAAATAATAGCAAAAATCTTCTCAGTCAGTAATACTTTGAGTAATCATGGCCAATTGAGGTCTCTGAGTTTTACTGATCAGAACACTACTAAGATGCTGTTTTATTCACAATACCTGTGATTAAGCTATAGAATAAGACACATAGTCCCCCTCCCCAACAACATAGGCTATGGTCTCTGGTTTTGCTTGAACACCAGAATTTTATGCTAAAACCCTACACATACACATTGGTTGTGTGTTATGGAGCAATATGGTTGGTGCTGACCAGGAAGCTTCCTCCCCCTGGCTAGATTTTATAGCACTGGAAAGTTTTGTCCAGGATTCTGAGGATAAAAGGTCATCAACAGACTCACCCAGCTGTGCATTTTGTGAAGTACAATAATGACCACCAAAACAAGATATGCCCATGGGTGCAAATAATGGCATGAATCTTATGAGGGCCAGCCAATTACTTTTTGTTGGATTTAAAGTCTACTCCACAAGGAAAAAAAATGTGCCTGGTACTATAGCTTCAGACTAGGAAACCATGACTAGGGAGTTCATAGGCTCTTGGTGCCACTGAGTATTAGTATTTTACTAGATGGCATAGCATCAAACCAACTTCTAATATTCTACTAATTGGCAGAGTATCAAACCAACCGACTACGAGTATTCTACTAAATAGTGCAATACCAAACTGCCTTCTAACTAGGTCTCTCTCAGCCAGTGGACCAGAGAGGATTCTTTGTACAGTGGAGAGTCGTTAGTGAAGAAAATCACAGCTCACTAACGTCACAAGAATATTTGTCAGTGGAGTGCTCGGCCACAGATGGGGCATCTCTGTCCACCTCCCCAGAGCCTGGAAGCCATCATAAAAGGGGAAAGCCTGCAGCAAAACAGCATCTTCTGAATGTGACCAGAAAACTGCACACAGGTGCTCACAGCAGCCGCGATGGCCTTCACAAGATCTGCACGAGACCAAATCAGCCAACATTTGTTAGGGAGGGGAAATGAGTTTTTGAGTCCCCATCCCTGAAGGAGAACTCATGGAAAATGATGGTTTCTGGAGGAGGGGATGCCAATTTCTTTCAGGCCAAACTCCAGTTGCTGGCCCCACACCTAAGACTATATTGGCAGCATTAATTGGATTCATTGTGTTTTTAAAGATTCTCCACTGAGGCTGACTTAAACCTGGAAAATGTTTTCAGGTAGCAGACAAAAATGTCCATAAGTTGCTTATGTATTCCTTTTCATCTTCTTCTAGGCACATTTTAATCATTGCAGGCCTTGAAGCAGCAACAGCAGAAATGTGCTTCCCCGGCTGGTCTCCAGGGCAACCTCTGACTTCCTCTCACTGGGCACTCTGCCTTCACCATTTGCATTTTCATCTTAGCTCTTTGATTGACTATGTGCTGATTTCTGGACTTGCTGATTTGTTTTTCAAGTTGAACCGATGTCTCTGTCAGTGTAAACAAGTGACAGCAACTGTACAGCAGGCTTAAAGTTGACTTCTCCATATTATACATTTGAGAATCCAAATACCCCAGCAATTTCAAGTAGTCACCAACATCCTCTAGGTTTGCACAAATGGCTCTATAATACCTTCGCTGTAAATTAATATGTACCAAATGTGTAATGCTACATATATCTTTATCCGATTCAGGTTCGGTGATGGTTATACAGTCAAAATTTGGCTCCACAAGGAAGGAAGCCAACCTAGTGCCGTTTCCGACTGCTTGAAGGTCCATTTCCCAGGAATCCAGTTTAAGGTACATTGTGTGGCTTTTCCATAGGATTCAAGAATGGATGCTCAATAATCCAAGACAAGGCACTGATGGCCAGCTAAAGGAGAGGTGCCCTTTAGGTCTAGCCTAGTGAGCTAGTGAATTTATTGGGGTTACGTACAAGAGTGTGAGTTACTCAAGGGCAGTGGTATCACTGAATAACACCTCCAGGATGAGTGACGAGCCACCCAAACTGTAACCCAGGTATTCTCCGCACCACTTCAGATAGAGTCGCCTCCATCCTGTTACTATTTTGTGCTTTTATAACTTTGGGGAGGCCTTCATGAATTTTGTAACTTTCTGTTCCCTGAGCCTTGTAAATTTCCAAAGTTTCTTGTTTTAGGAGTTTATCCTCCCTCTAAGAGGGGCTGATTGGTTCAAGTGGGATAAATCAGGTACATGGAGAGGAAATCCTAATAGCCTGTGTTACTGTTTTTATAAATTTATTTGTCATTTTTCTGTTTTATTCTGTACTATCCGTCACCCCCCTTTGTGAATTATTGGCTGTTTCAACCAAAATTAACTTGGATGGTGGACATGGCTCAGTCCTCTGATGATGGCAGGGCTAGCTCCTTGATGACTTGGTGGACAGCCCAGAGAAGACTGTAATTGTGCATGCTCCTCTCCTACCCCACGCACAGCTCCATTGCGTAGCTCAGTTCACATGGTTGGAAGGTTACAGAAATCAATTTCTTCTATGTATTTGCCATGGAGTTTATAAGCTTGGTAATTTTCACATTATAAACCTTGGAAATTTCCACATTTGTGAAGTCATGCTTGGAACTATAATCTTTGAGGTTGATGTGACCAAGCATGGTGCATGGGCCAGTAGTGTCTCCAACCCACCAAAACTCCATTGGCTTTTTGACAAGGTAATTAGGTTGTCCTACATATTGAAATTTTGAAAGCACTCAGTAGTTCTTCCCTTTCTTTTATTTATTTCTTATTTGATTATTGGTTGCAATTTTTACGTAACATTGTTATGTAGCCCAACTAGCCAGAAGCTCACTATCCAGCTAAGGTTAGACTTGCATGTGGACTAGACCTCCTCCCTCAGCCTTCTGAGCATGGACTTACAGGTGTGGGCCACTACACTGGCTTATAATTATTTTTTCAAGATTTCTTTATTTATATTTTATGTGTTTTGCCCGTGTAAAGGTCTGTACAACAGGTGCCTACAGTCTTCCTGTTTCCAGAAGAGGGAATTGGATCCCTTGGAACTGGAGTTACAGACTGTTGTTAGCTCCCATGTGGCTGCTAAGAATTGAACTTAGATCCTCTAGAAAAGCAATCAGTGATCTTAACCATGGAGCCGTCTCTCCAGCCTGGTTTGAAATTTTTTAGACAGCTGTTATTCTTTTTTTGTTGGGTTGTTTTTTGAGACAAGGTTTCTCTGTAGCTTTGGTGCCTGTCCTGGAACTAGCTCTTGTACACCAGACTGGCCTCGAACTCAAAGAGATCCGCCTACCTCTGCCTCCTGAGTGCTGTGATTAAAGGCGTGTACCACCACCACCACCTGGAAATGGCTGTTATTCTTATGTATCATAACTTCTAACAAGTAATAGGCATTAAGAAGCCATTCTTTGTTCATTTTGACAAATAACCTGTGAGACACTATCATTGTGTTCTACCCTAAAAGACCGCCCTAAGAACCCAGTAAAATACAACTGTTATTATCTCTGTGGTAAAGCAGAAAACTAAAAATCAGAGTGAGGAAATTTCTGACCAAAAGTTGCTTGGCTAATGGAGAAGAAAACTGGGACCTAAGAATCCTATGATGCTTGGGAAGTTCAGGGAATCCTCACATATTTTCATTATGCTGTATTCACCTGCTTTCTGGAGCATTTGTAGGCAGCCTCTGGCCATTTAAGCCTCTCCTAGTGCTTATGACACAGCTAGGCAGAGAGGGACAAGACATGATCCCAATCTGAGTGAACACCACTTGTCTAGTGTGTCTCAGGGTGAGCAGTCAGCAGTAAGTGTTCATCAGTGACTCCCAACATTAACCTACACATGTCACTGGCACTCAATGTGTGACTATAAAAACCCATTTGAATTCATTTACAATGAGATGTAATGTACTTGTTTGTTCAGTGATTTCTATTCTTGACTCATATTTTCTGACTTTTAGGGACAGCACCTGAATTTATTGGAATATCATGTACAGAAAAGTTGGGAGTGTTTGGCTGATTTGTTCAAGGTTCTGGAGAACAACAAGAGCCTCCTGAATATCAAGCACTACTCCATCAGCCAGACGACTCTAGAACAGGTATGCAACCTCCAGCAGCACAACACCCTGCTCTTGGAATATTGTGGAGCCCTCCCCTGAACAGCACATTATACAGAGGCCGTACAGGCCGGCTCAACATGGCATGGTGTCAGGAGATGAGGATCACCCTCCACATAGCCTAAGCCAGGGACCTTGTGGTCAAAGGTCAAAGACCTGCTTACTTTGGGCTTGCTGAGGAGTGACATAAAAAAAGGGGGTGGGGCATATGTCAGGAGCCATTTCAGGCTTCTCCTTTCTCACGTCTCACCGGGCCTTGAGGTGGAAATCTTGAGACAGAAAAACTTAAAGTTAACTGAGAGACATTGTACACTGACCTTGGAGATTCAAGCTTCAGATGGCACCTCAGAGTGTCTTCTTTGTTCGCTGCTTATCACTAACAGCAGGTGCTCTAGCCACTGACCTTGCAACTGCCCAGCTTAGCTGCCTAGCTACCGAGCCCCTCCTTTCCTTCCCCCCTTTCACCCTTCCTCAGTTCCCCCCTGCCCGAGCTCCTCACTGAGGAGTATATAAGACATAAAACTTGCTTCAATAAACGGGATGCCTTGACAAGGAATACCACTTGGCGTCTGTTTCTCTCTCCTCCCATGTCTTTCAGATAGTGCCTCTTCAAGACCCTGGAGTAACTTAGGACCTGCTGGGTGGGTCAATTAGCTAGATGGCTTCTTCAGCGCACCGCCTCTTTTCCTTAGCCTTCCACAGTTTCCCCAAAGTCTAGGGAGGATGGCAAAGGTTAGGTGGCTTGTCTCTCCAATGCATTTCATCCTGGATACGGAGTTTTCATTAGTTCATGAAGTCACTGGACAGCCCCTCTGTTAAACTTCCTTTTTCTGCCGTATTCAGTCCCAAATGATGGATTCAATTCTGCAGTAGGGTGATAGCGTACTCTGAGGAAAGTAAGTGCTTGCTGTACTAAGAGCATTAGAAATGTAAAGTTATTAACACCAAGAGATATTGATACTATCACCAACAGATATTCCAGGTGACTTATTTGGCCTCGTTTGGGGAGCTGACAGATCAATGGATTTGGGTGGGATAAAGGCACGGTGTCTGCCCTTTTAAAATATTATTTTATTTATAATTAAATTATAATTACATCATTCCTCCTTTCATTTTCTTCCTCCAGCCTCTCCCATGTACCTCTTCCTGCTTCCTCTCAAATACATTATTATTATTATTACATATGCATATGTATAAATATAAAAATTCATTCTGCTTGGTCCATTTAGCTTTGTGTGCATGTATATGGCTTTAGAGCTGAATACTTGATAGCCAGTTTCCAATTAGGGGTCTCCCATCTGGGGAAGACTGATTCTCCCTCTCTTAGCAGACATTCATTGCCTGTAGTTCTTCATCTAGGATGGGGCCATGTGGGATTTCGTCCATCTGTGTTGGCATGTCAGCTAAGGTTGTCATTATTCAGGCCTGCCATATTGTTTTCATAGATGTAAGTTCTCTTCCATATCTAAAATCCATAGACCTTCAGCAGAGTTCTTGGACCTCTGACTTTTTTTTTGGATAGTTGAACAATATGTGAGACAATGGCTCCCTTTATAACAACCAATATTAAAAGGCCCAATATGGTTATGAATTAGTCACTATTTTTATTAATTCTTTCAGGTTTTTCTTAATTTTGCCACCGAGCAACTGTAAATTCCACACTTTCCTACTGATGTACCATCCACTGACGTCACCATCTGTACCACTCACATAATGAGGCACTAGAGGAGTAAGCCTGTCTTTCATGAGAGTTCACTGAAGACCAGACATGGGTACAGCTGAGGATCGGGAAGAAATGCTCAGACAATCAAGCATTCTCTCCTTAAATTTCTAATTTGAAACGCTTTGCTTATTAATAACCAATAATCTTAAGGGTCATTCTCCAATGTAGACTCCTAGAGATTTTTTTCCTCTGACTGCCAATCCAGGTGGGTACCAGCTTCTCTGTGACAAACACAGCAATAAGGTGACAGGAGTCCAAACCCAGAGGTTCAGGAGCCAAGAAAGCCACCCTAGACCACCCAAACCACATGCTACATCATCCTTTAAAATAAACTGAGTCCCTAACTAATTTGAGTAGAAAACAATTATCACGAAGCATCTTTTTACATTTTCCCATTTTAAAGAAGCACATGGCAGTTTAAATACAAACTTTTCCAAAAACGAAATGACAATACAGTATGACATGAAGAAATTGATTGCCATATGCTTTCCTGCTGTATGCCAATTCTTCAGCAAAATTCAAGACATTTTTCATTTATAACATGCTTCGCAGAATCTTACAGACTCATTTTGTGTGGTTATGGAAGGAAATAAAAGTGGGTTGTATGTTTGATTTGGATTACTAATTGTTGTCTTAAAATTCTAAGCCTGCTGTTTTGAGGTATGGAAGGTTCCATGCTGATAGCTTAGCCTCACCCGGAGCTTGGTAGAAACTCATATTCTTAGGCTCCATTTTTGAGAGAGAGAAAATCTCAAATCTCTGGTCTATGGCCAAACACTCTGATCTAAACATGCACAATTCAGGTTGACAGCCAGTGACACCAGGCAAAATTTAGCCCTAGAAGGATCATACACCGCACACAGTAATAGAACACGTAGCTCTCAGTACTTTTCAAAAGTTCTCTAAAAAAATGTCACTCTCAGAATTGCTGCTCTCAAAGATAGGGCTCCCATAGGCTCTATTGAAATAATAAATGACATCTTCAGGTTAATAAAATGTGTAAAATCAATGTATCTACTACCGAATGGATTTCCATTCAGACACTGTTGAACATTTTCTAACAACATTTTTCTGAACCTCAATGATGAAGTACATTAATTTGATTGTAGAATCTGGCTTTAGCCAACATTAGCATTGGGTAATAATAGCTGTGCTGTACAGAAAGCACTTCATTGTGCCATTTCTTTTCTATACCAGGACTTCATTAAATCTGTCTTTTCTGGATATAATTTTTATCTGAGATATTTTAATAGTAAGGATTAATCCCATCATGGACAATTTTGATGTCAGTGGTTTTGATTTGTATGCATCAATCTCATAAATTATGCTTTTTGGTAAAGAAATTGCAATTTAGGACTTGATGATTTTCCTCTCCTTCTGCTCTGACATATTCCGTTGTGAAAATGAAACACATAGCCTTTTCTGTTGTTGAATCAATAAATACCAATTTGTGAAACATGAATATATTTATACCGTAGCGAATAAATGAGATGTGCTGTAATTTAACCTGGCTCTTGAAAGTCATTGTGTTTGTGCCAATGGATTCCTTGCGTCTTTATTTGTGTCTTTGGGGATCCAATTTAATTTGGGTAAGGAGGAAATGGAACAACTCCACATCTTTTACAGTTTGAAAGGTTAAAATTTAATTGAGTTTTGCTCTGCGATGTCCTCCTCTTAGGGGTTCTTTTCTGTCTTTGAACTGCTGTATTCTTGAAGTTGATGCTTCAAGGTATGCCTTTGAACAGCGAGCAGGAAGAAAAAGAAACCCAACATGCAAAAGTGGCGCATCCCAGAAGACTGGACACAAAGGTCAAATCTTATGCTAATGTTGAAAATGCCATTACCTTTAGAAGTCATGCCGATATTTTATGCCTTTGCAGTTAAACACTTGTCTTAAGACTTTTGAGCTGAAGGTCACACAACTGAGATTTTTAAACAAACTATCTTCTCTGGAAATAATCCCAAGTAGATACTTTATAGGGCAGAGATAACGCCAGTAGTTCCAGTCCTAGTAATGTATCCCTTCCTGCACACCTTAGCTTCCCTCATACCTGCTTCATTAAAATGTACATACAGAAAATAGTATGCATTCAATGACATGAGTATTAGTGCTTAATGACTTAAGGTCATAGTTTGGTTTGTTTGTTAAATATTATTTGCCCACCCTTACCAGAGAGAGGGACACTTTGCATGTTCAAACTGATTTGACTATGTATCTCTTTTAGTATAACTTAATTTTATACTTGAAAAACTCAGAGCTCCTTCATACATTCACAAGTTCACACAATCATATGCATTTGTTTTTGTTCCTTTAAATAATGTTTACCAGACAAAAGCAAAACAAAACAAAACAAACAAAAATCCCCCAAAATCCTCTGTGCATACGCAGATGGAGGTACTGTACTGCAAACATGGGGCCAGCAGAGTACTAGATGAAAAAGCCATGGCTCTGTCCCTGAGTATGCAAACAGATGGAGATGGAGAGGTGAGGTCACTGGATGAGTGATCCAGTCTGGGAATCTGAGCACAGACTGTACTTCTCACTAGGCCTTTGAGATGGAGAGTGGGGGAAATGGCATTTAAAGTTAAAAGAGTATGAGTGCACACTAACGATGTTTAATGGGCAATGTCTGTTTGCCTGTGGCTTTGGGAGACTCTACTATAGTGAGAATGTGTATCTATAGAACTTTCTTACATTCCATGATGACTGCTAGAGCTCTTGTCATTTCAGTGTTGGAGGGGGAGGGAGAAAAGGACTATGGGGAGGGAATGGAAAGGGAGAAGGGAGAGGCAAAAGAGAAAGAGGGAAGAGGGAGAGAGATTGAACTCAGTGTACAGCTATCATTCGGAAATATTCGTGTGCCTATAACTAGCTGCAAGGATGTTTGGGTAGGGCAGTTGTCAGCCAGGGTTCTGATCACGGTGAAACGGGGTTCTAATTCTACATAAAGAAAAACGAATGGATATTATATAGATAGCCAGCTATGTCTTCTACAGAATGCAGACAGAGACCTCATGGTGATTTTACATGGGAACCGAATAAGTTGGATTTGGACTTGTTCAGTAACACAGATTCTGTGACTGTCAAAGTTATATGAGTATTTTCAGGAGTCGAGCTGTGTGTTCAGATCTATCGAGCAGAAGCCACTTCTGTTTGTAGGCATGATTGTCAAATTCTGTGCAGTAGATAAGGAGAATATTTTACGGAGATAGAGATTTCCATTTGGACTGAATAAACAGCCCTGCCATTTTCTCACAGTGAGAATTCCTATGGCAATCTCTCCTGGATAATGACTCCTGTTGGGGAGGACTTCCAGAGGCTGAAAGAAGAAGAGTTTTCCTCAGCCATTTGTGCTTGTTTGTTTTCACAGAAGACGGGCAGCACAGCCATGTTTACTGTGGCACTACTAGCAGTATCCAGGTTGTAGAATCAGCTTGGCTGTCTATCAATGGTTGCATGGAAAAAGAAAATGTGGTATATCTGCACAATGGAATTTTATTTTTCATAAAAAATAGTATCATGTTATTTGTAGGAAAATGCATGAAATCTGAGAACATCATATTAAACAGAATGAGTTAGCCACAGAAGACAGTGGCCAGGTTTTCATTCATTTGTGATCCTAGGTTTTATATACAAATATGAACATATATAAATACACATACACATATGTGCAAATAGACATAAATATATACAAATATACACACAAACACACACATATATACAAACACATAAATATATACAAATACGCACATACAAACATGCCATGAACTGGTTATGCTTTGCAGGCTTAGTTCTTAGAGCTCTGTTACCTGATTTTTAGTTGTTTGATTTTTTTTATCTACTGTTAGTCTTTGGAGTCTGCATCACCAGTTGCCACCAAGAAGCTAATGACTCATGATTCATTTTCCCCAAAGCAGCCCTCTCAGTTGGGCTGTACAGGAGCCTCCATCTGGCTCTCCACTCACGTCTCATCAAACCCAATCATATGAACCAGTGATTCCTCCTACCTTCTGGTAACAGGAGCTGTCCTTGCAGGAGTCCTTAACACCCACTGCTTGCCCCATGTCCCAGAATCCTTTCTGTATAGACTCCTGGGAATTTTCTATGGCATATCTTGCTGGTTGTCACTTTCCTCTCTTCTTTCACAATCATAGCAAAAGCTTCAATTATTTCTCTCTGGCATTGTGGCTCTCCTTCTTCCTTGGGATGATCCAAGAGAGTGGAGGGATCAGAAGCAGCGAATAGGGTTCACAGGGCTGTGGTTATAATGGAGATAGTTTTCTGGGAGACAGACTTCAGTGAATCAGCTCAGCTTTATTCCAGAGTATAGGAATATATAGTCTTGGGGAGCCTGGGAACAAACACTAATTTTCGTTAATTGGCATGCTCCTATCACAAGGCTTCCTATGTGGCAGTAGGGTGCTATAGCACAGCTCCTAGAACAAGTCTTCTAGCAGGAAACCTGTGCCAAGGGTCAAGTTAAAGACAAATCAGGCATCTGGCTTAGAGACAGCTTTGGGGTAATTGTCAGTCCTCTGGGCCCAGGGACATTCTCCAGATAAGGGCAGGTAAAGAGAAGAAAATTTTGTTGGGGAGGGATGGAGTCTCCATGTCGCTGATGTTTTGGAAGAAGCTGCCAGAACATGATAGAATGCACCCTCTGACCAGCCGTCAAGGCCTCCCCATATGGCTCTGTAGCGTTACCTCAGCGCTAGTGCCTTAGCGTTCTCTTCATCAGATTCTAGATCTTTTGTTCTAATGGGTAATGGGACACATTTCTTCTTCAACTGTGAACACAAGATTTCCACTCTTGGTGAAATCTCAATGCCTTACCAAAGTTTTGGACCTAGATAAGTGATATTTTAAAAACCATGGTTTGAAGTCTCTGATTTATTCCTTTCCTTCAGTTCTTTGAGCTCCACTACTGTACTTAAATAAATCAAAATGCAGAATGTATGCATCTGTGTCCCCCTGTGCTGTGCACCCTCTCCTCTTCCTCTCATTGATAAAATTAACTTCTCACTATTGTTTAGCTTGCACATCCCTGAAGCTCCAGTTGATGAGGGCTTAGGTATTAGCGAGCCATGGAAACTTCAAAAAGTAGGAAGTACTGGGTTGTCTTCAGGTCATCATGGCTATACTCCAGAAGTGTTTTAAGAAACTCCTGACCTCTCTATTCACTTGATCTCTCCAGCTTCCCAGCTATGAGATGAGCAATTTTCTCTACTGACTACTTCCACCATGATGTGCTACCACGGGCTGAAAGCAACAGGGAATCCAGTTATGACTGAGACATCCAAAGGTGTAAACCAGTCTGATTTTTTTCGCTTTATAAACTGGCTATCTCAGCATTTGTTCTAACAAGGGTAGCTGTTCGACTTACTTCTCAAGATCATATGTCAGTCTAAGGGTTGCTCTTCTGGAGCAGTTTCTTTAGCACTCTTTACTCTTCTGTCTGCAATCAGTTCCTCCTATTGCATTCTTTTTGTGTTGTAAGGAGCATAGTTATGGTAACACAAATTTTGGTTTTAATGTTGTTTTTAAAATTTGTCTGTAAAATGTTTTTGTAAATTTTTTTTTAAATGTTTATCCTCCACACAGTGGCAATTTTCATCTGGCTAGTGACAATGCTCTCTCTGTCTCTGTCTCTGTCTCTGTCTCTCTCTCTCTCTCTCTCTGTGTGTATGTGTGTGTGTGTGTGTGTGTAAGAGGTAATTGTATTTGAGCATATTTTCCCTCTTCAATTTTATTTCCAGTGACTGGCACTGACTAAGTGTTTACCAGAAATTTGTTGAAAACAACCAGTGATTGATGAGTGGCTATTGATTTTCTTCTCAGAAAAACCCAGGTTTCGCTGGTCTTCCATGGCGATGTCTATCAGGGAGGCTGAAGCAGCAGCACACAGCACCAATTAAGCTGCTGTGGGGGCTGATTACAGAATATAGCCATGTTCTAACAGAGGGCTTAGCCCCAAAAGTACACAGAAGGGTAAAAGAATTCATTGCTTGAGTATCTGCAGATAAGTTTATTTGGCTAATTATTGGCTTGGAGCTAAGGAACCACCATGGATGGGGGTTATATTCAAATAAGGGATAGGCATCATCCTGCTTGCGCACTATCCCTCAGGAACAGACACAGAGGACCTAGAACAGGGCATAGCTCAGGTCTCTAACTTGGAAGATGGTTTGTCCTGCCACCACCCTCATCATCTCCTGCTTTCCCGCAGACTTGGATCCCTGATTGGACTTACAGTTAGTAGCATTGTCTCTTCTCTTGCCCTCCGTGCTTTACCAGTCTGGCTTCCTTCAATCCAACTCTATCACGATAGGCCCATGTATCAATCACTGTTGACCTCATTGCATATCTACTAGCTGATTGCAAAGCAGCCTCAGCTCCATTGTCCAGCAGTGGAACTTGAAGCCCAGCAAACTATGACCCCATATGATTTGTTGCAGCGTTGTATATTTCCAATGCCTGTGAATATTCTTCTTTGACCTCCCAGAATCTGCTTTACAGAAAAAAAAGATGTTGTTTCCTCTTTCACTTCTTTGACCCCTTCCCTAGCACAGAGAGGTGTCCTCTTCTGGGTGCCTCATTTTTCCCCTCAATCCTTATATATGCTGGGGTTTTTTTTGTTGTTGTTAAAGACACAATGATTCTCATATTTCTTTCTCTGTATGTGATGGACTTACAGACATAATTCCAGAATTACATGCGTCCTCGTACTCCCAGAGCACAGAGCTGAATTGGCTGTGAATGTTCTTATACAGGTTGCTCAGGAACAAATGAGAGCACCATGGGGGGCGTGCAACAGGAACTCCAGCAATCTCAGATAGCGCAGAATCTTTTAGGACAAAAATAAGATATAATTTATTCAAAGAAAAAGCCTCCTTAATTTCTCATTAGGTCTCACCAGTACCACTCACAACAATTGCAGCAGGTGCTGATTGGCTGTCAGTATGAGTGTCTCCATCCTGGGCTCTGGAGAAGCCCCCTGATTGTGAAGAGCTCAGTTTAAAGTCCACAGACACCTGTAGTCTGGAGTCCAATCCTTCAGCATTAGAAGGGCCACTTCAGTTATTAACCTTCTACTTTTCTTGGAAACCACCCATTTTGTGTTTCCAGAGAGGAATATTTTAGATGTGGGAAAAGTGTGTATATTTGCTGCAGTTTGTTCAAAGCCGAAACTGCTGTATATTTACTCTTGGTAAGGATAAGAAAATGCCAATAGCCCAGATCCCAGGAGCCCAGGGTAGTTAATGGGATCATTAGGACTTGTTCTCCTCACACCCGCTCAATTTCTACTGCCCCCAAGCAAGTCAGTAACAAGATTGTAATAGAAACCTGGCATCTCTGGAGAGGAAATATTTCCACATCAGAAGTAAACTAAAAACACCATTATGGCTGGCATGTTAGTGAATATGTACTCTCCATGTGACTGCAGGAGAAAGAAACAGCCATACATTTTCAAGAAGATATTCACAAAGATACCCAGGTTTGTGAGAAAGTAGGAATAGATATGTGAAACCATAACCTGAATCTTTATCACAGAAAGATACAGAGAGAAGACCTGATGTTGGGTGCAGAGATTAGGTGATGGATGCAGAGGTTAAAGGATGCATGCAGAGGTTGAGGATGGATGCAGAGGTTAAAGGATGCATGCAGAGGTTGAGGATGGATGCAGAGGTTAGAGGATGGATGCAGAG